>MVBO01000076.1:0-66554 GCA_002261195.1 Bifiguratus adelaidae
GGGAGCGACGAAGTGGCGAGGCTGACGGAGGTGGTTCCATGATGTCTATCGAGGCGTGGTGCGCATGCATGTTGCGCTTATATATGTAGACACATATACCTATAACACACTATATATATATATATATATATATATCTCAACACACCTATATATCTATATAATTATCCCGGATAAACGTTTTCGATTTCGTCACGGTCTATTTCGCTATCGGGATAAGGATGAACAAGGCAAGAATCCCGAACACTGGGTTGAGGCGCGGCCGGGGTGACAAATTTAGACCGTGATTGGCTGGATATCTCGCGCGACGCGGTTGTCACCCCCACCAAAAAGGAACCTTTCACAAGACCACGTGATCCATCCTGTCGCCCCCCTCCACCGCCCCTCAAGTTCAAGACAAGACAGTTCCCTGTGGGGTGGGTGCCAAGTGTAGAACGTGTACCACGCTGGTTTTTCATCCATTGGCTCATTCTTGTGCTAGTGTCGGAGAATTTTCCAGGTTGGCGTCTCCTCGCGTGCTTCCCCGCGTTGGGAGATTGATCAGGGTTGCCCTTGCGCGGCGTGCTTATTCTAGTAAACGATCTGTGGCAGAGATACAACAAGACGTGATGAACAATCCACTGGTATCAAAGAAGGTGGAGGGCAAATTCGTGGCTGAGAGTGGGGATCGGCCGATGGAGTCCATCTTGAGAAACAATCGCGAATGGGCAAAGTCGGTCAAGAGTCGCTATCCCGACTTTTTTGAACAGATTGCCAAGAGTCAACAGCCAAAGATTCTGTGGATCGGTGAGTGAGACATCTGCGGACGGGTTTAGGTTTCGGACTGATAGGGACGGGGGTGGCTGGGTTAGGATGCTCTGACTCTCGGGTCCCTGCGGAACAAATCACTCAGCTCGGTCCCGGAGAGCTATTTGTGGCTCGCAACATTGCCAATGTGGTCAACAATACCGATCTGTCTGTACTTTCCGTCCTTCAGTATGCGGTCGAGGTGCTCAAGGTGGAGCACGTGGTGATTTGCGGTGAGTTGTCCCGAGGTTATGGCGAGAGAGATCTGTACACTCTCTAAATGTGACCAAATCTCTAATCTCTGCTCAGGTCACTACAATTGCGGTGGTGTGGCTGCTGCGTGTGGCCACGGCCAATTCGGACTTATCGACAATTGGCTTCGTTGCATCAAGGACGTCTATCAGACAAACGCATCCGAACTTGACAAGTTGGCCAACGACCAAAAGATTCGACGATTGGTAGAGCTCAATGTGCTCAATAGCGTCAAGAATGTGGCCAACACTACCATTGTCCAGAATGCCTGGGCCAAGGAGCAATCGGTCACTGTGCACGGATGGGTCTATGATCTATCTACAGGGTATGTGGATGCAGATGGAACGGGCCTCATGGAATACTCAACTCTTTTTTGGGGGGGTTTGACATGTAGCATGATCAAGGATTTGGAGGCTTCGCAGGCCAACGTTGGATGCGTGTCCAAGATTTTCAAGTATAACCATTGAGTGCAGCCTTCAAACTATGCTCACTCTGTTCGGGTGGTTGTGGGGGAGAGATTATCGGACATGCAGCCTTTCCCTCCCTCTTTTACATGGAAACAACCCACCCTAGACAATATCCTAGACCACACGTAGAATATAGGGTCTTCTCATTTTGAATGCCAATCATCACGCTAATCTACACAAAGAAACCTACAGAAAGCCAAACACATTTCATTCCTCTATGGCTACATGGCACTAGCTACCAGTGCGCATGCGGTCAAAGCCAACACGACCCTGCCCCAATGGATGCCCACAACGGCTGCACCACTCTTCTTGCTCGATGAACCAGCCTTTTGACCTGGTTGAGCAGCCAATTGAGGGCAACTCGACAAATCCCCACTGGCCGTCTGCGTCTGGGCATTCCCACCAAACGAACACGCCTGACTGTTCTTGCCTTGCGACAGATAATACGCGCTATAAGCGTAGGCCAATTGTTGGGAATGCACGCAGTACGAGTAGGCACCATAAGTACCCGAACTTCCGTCTGCCGTGATATCGGCACAGCTCGTCAACCCACACGCGTACCCCAATTGTTGGCCAATGGTATCTTTGGACGCAAAGACCTGATTGGATACGGTACATGAAATAGCCTTCATCATACAATCGCAGGTGGCATTGGTCGGTGTGGGTGGTAAGTTGATCGAACAGTTCCAGCTGGAAGACGTCGAAGGACAGGATGCAGGTTGGCTCGTTGGGTTATAAGAACCTTCCGATACGCCCTGCGGATTAACGGAAGCCAATTGTTGCTTGAGGTTCGTGTAGTCTTGGAGGATATTGGCGTTTCCGGACGAATCGATCTGGACTAATCCATATTGGTTGGCTTCCTGCGTCCATTCGTAGGCAATCCCGCCTGACCAGTACGGCGTCATCTCGGGTCCATAAATGGTCTGGACTTCGGTAAAGGGACGGGGTGAGACGAGATTGCAGCCGTATTCGGAGAGGAAAATGGGAATCGAGTAGTTTTGGATCTCAGCTGTCCGGTCTGCGTACCCGGAAGCCTGGAAAGACGAGTTTCCACACCATTCGTACAGATTGATGCCGTAGAAGTCAGCCTACGAAGTGGTGAGGAGATGAGCGACCCAACAGGCGTTAAAATGCAAGGCACACCTACCCTTGTGCTTTCATCGTTCCCACAATTGAAATAGGATAAAAGATTGTCCCGCACGTCGGGGTCATCATTGGCAGAATAGCCCACAGGAATATATCGACTCTTATTTTGTTTAATGTAGGCCTTAACGTCCCGCAGGGCAGCTCGCACAAAAGCGGACGCCGAGGTAGTAGACGAGTTCGAGGTCACCTCGTTCCCGGCAAAGAAACCGAGTGTGTTTGTATAGCCGGCAAAGGCATCTACGGTAGCAATATAGCTATCGTAAATGGTGGTCGTGTAGGTGGGTGAAACGCGGTTGATGGAGTTGGTCGGATTGGCCAGGTCAAGGATGAGATAGATGCCTGCGTTTTCAAACATTTTCATGCACTGATCATGATTTTGCGTCGCGTCCACCTAAGTCGATGGATCGTTAGGACAAGGGCATAAGCTCATGTTGCGTTATAGACTCGCCTGATAGACTCGAATAACGTTCAGTCCCAGTTGTTGCATCAATTGAACATCCCGTTGACAGACACTGGGTTGAGCCAGTGGATCCATCTCATTGCTACCAAGTCCTTGTGGTTGGTACGCAACGCCTTTGATAAAAAACTGCTCTTTGGTGACTGAATCGAAAAACTTGGAGCCCTTGATCTCTATGGGGTTCAATGCCTCGCCAAGGGACAGTAGCCACAAGGCATAGAGGGTGACCGTCGTCAAAGAGGAGACGAATCTCATGGTATGCGACGATGAGGTCTGTGACCAAGGAGGTAAAACTTGTGGCCAAAAAATGTCGCTCTGCAAGAATGGAATATTGAAAAGTGAGCCTATATAACGCTTCTACAGCAGAAATGCACAGCCAATATAGCGTGAAACATCCAAGACAGCCCGCGACGAAATTTTTAATTTATCGACTTAGTGCTCTACTAACTCGCCACACATGACCATTGGTCCATGGGTGAGCGGCCATCTTCCGCCTTTTTGCCCTTGGGTAGTCTGATTGAACAATGGGCACTTGGTCTGCAATGAAATCTGCCAGATTTGGCAATCGGCACAGGTTGGTGAGGTAGTCGCGGAATGACAGAATCCGCTAAAGCAAAAAGATGATTTGATGTGCTATAACGCTGGGCAAACTAGTGTCATGTGCATGCACCGGCGGTTCATTGCCATTCATGATAGATGTGGATGGATGGTTTTATTGAGCATAATTTGACTTAGGCCGCATGAGCAGAAACCACATCGACACCTCGCAGCTCCTGCGGACAGTCGTCTTGCATATGGGCATGTGCAGCCTTGAATGCATCTAGCGTGCTAAGATTGGCTTCAATTTTGTTGATGGTTGGATATGGCGTCATGTCCAATTGCCACCTGGTGATGATCGTGTGTGATGAGAGGATGCCTGGCAACTTGCCTCCATACTTACCGTCTAGCGCCATAGACCATCGGCGCGAGGCTCAAGTCCGCCAATGTGACATTATCGCCTACACTATACTTTCCAGCCGTTCGCTTCACAATGGGTTCCAAGGCTGCACGTACGTGCATGAGCTCACGCCCCTGGAATGATTCGCGCCTTACCATCAAAACCCTTCTGGATCCACTTTCTTGCCCATTCGCCCTTCTTCTCATCGTCACTAGCTCCCACTGCTTTCATGACAGAGAGATTCTGAACAGGCTGTATATCGCAATTGATCAGATTCATAATCTCCCTGGCTTGGGCTCGCAACATGGGTGAGCTCACGGGTGGAAGCAAAGGATGCTCTGCACGTCATCAGCCTGCTGTCCGATTTGCCTCAGGTGTTCGGTTCAACCTTACCAGGGTGCGTCTCCTCGAGGTATTCCAGTATGGCACCGCTTTGTGTAAGATAGTGACCATCAATGTACAACGATGGCACTGCCCCCTTAGCGTTGATCTTTTGATAATCGTCTCCAAGCTATCCAAACATTGTCAGCATGACGCTAAGAAAGCATAGCTAAGCAAACCTGCTCGTTTTTGACCAAGTTGACATAATGATGCTCGTAGGGGATCCCTTTCCAAGCTAGCGCAATACGCACGCGCCAAGTACAACTCGACCTATAGTAACCGTACAAGACTGGCTTTCCGCTTGACGCCTAAGTTAAACTCAGGTGAATCATGGAGCATTGAAAGTAATGCTAAGGCGTGTAGGTTCGACATACCATCAGGTAGCAACAGGAAGGAGGACGCAAGAGAGAGAACCCCTTGGGCAGGCTTTCACATCCGCCAAAAAGGCATTTGGTTGACGGTCACTTTCCTTTTTAGGTATCCGCACGAGCAATTTGAGGACTCGCCATTTTGCTTGTTACCCCACACGCGAGAAGAGATACAGTAAGCCACTGTTGATTGAATGACGTCCTTTCCGTCCTGGTAGCGCCTGGGAGCTTAGCGCTGACCACGAATGCTATGACAGCTCGAATGATGATACTGAATTGGTAATGCTTTGAGCCGGAAATCATCTACCTTTGTTTATCTGCTCGGAAAAAGAGATCTCGCTCCGAAAGACACAGCGGCCTGAAGGCCAGGAGCCTGCAACAAACCAGATTCCACCTCCGAGTGTCATTCGGGATGATATGACAAAGGATCGAAGCTCATCTGCCATGAGAATAACCATCGCGGCCATGTCTCGACATGGTGGCGCGAAAGCAGGCAAGTGCTTGGAGACTGCCTCTAGGTGCCAACAGATGGAACAGGAAAATTGATTTTTCGCTTCACGAAAGCCCTACGGCTTTGAACGAGATGTGCAATGCTTGTGCGACCTGACGTGGGGCAAATATCGAACAATCCGGTTCTCTGCCATTTACAGCATTGGTGGGAATCTTGGAGCTTCCTAACAGCATGCGAGGGCGCAAACAATGGACTCTTCTGATGTGCTTTGCGTTCATATCCTCACAATGAGCATTGCATTCCCATCCGAGCAACAGAGCGCTCTCAACGCCCTTTCAAATGAGCCAGGTTAAAACAGGTTCGTCGACACTTGCAGTGCTAACCCAAGCGGCAGATTCGTTGGACTTATGAGCTTTCTTATTCAATGGATGCCAGTGTTATCCGCTACAGACGTAATTAACCTCCAATGCCATTCAGCACGCAGAAAAAGAATACACAATGACAGGGGCGGTGCCAATGAACGTTTTAAGTAATCATCCATTCACTTGTGAAAGTCCTTTTCTTGTTTGCTCTCTTCTCTTCCATCATATGGTGGGTCGTCTGGATGAAGGCTGTTGGACCTCTCCTTGCTTACCATTCGCGGTCTAGATACATTCTTGAATAGCCTTTGAGCGATCACTGTATAGAGATGCCTCTTAAGGTTGTCCTTCGATCACTAACAGAGGCTGAAGTGGATGCCGGTCTCCATGACGAGCATTTGTATGATAAAGCACTGCATCCGTTGCGGGCCAAGCTGCGTAGACTCTTGTTGCCCGGCATCCGCAAGGAGACACCCATACTTGCGTCGTTTCAGGTAAGCATAATGGAAAGAGAGCTTGGTTGACCTTTCAACCTGGCTAAGGATGTTCTGAATCTGTAGGCCAAGGTGCGGCGACCGTTGTTGGATAAATACTTTGTGTGGACTGCCAACCTTGGTACTCACACGTTCTTCATGGTTGGACTTCCACTCACTTTCTGGTTCGGATACAGTGAGCTAGGACGGAGGTAAGCGCAGGCATGTCATCCCAGAGATTGTTAGGCTTACGCTTCTGCGATTGCTAGTCTAGTCAATGTGATTGCATTTGGCGTCTTCTGGGCTGCCTTCATCAAGGTAAGAGTTTCTTTGAATGTCCTAGTTCCGGTTGGCTGGCTTTTGCTCAAGCATGTATCCAGGATTTGTTATGTCTTCCACGGCCATTGTCACCTCCAATTCATCGTCTCAGCATGTCACGGTCCACATCATTGGAGTACGGATTTCCTTCGACACACACGGCCAACTCTGTAGCTGTTGCACTGTTTTGCTGGACGTACATTGTGGAGCATTTCGGAGGGGATGAAAATAATGGAACGAGGGTATTCTCCCTGATCTTGTTGTGCGTCTACGCTACGAGCGTCACGTTTGGTCGCATCTACTGTGGCATGCACAGTGTTACGGGTAAGGCAGCTGAACGACTCGTCGCTTCTTGGCCATGCTCATTTTTCTCTAGATATATGCGGGGGAGCCATATTGGCTGTCGTCCTTTACTTTGTGCAACTACAACTACGACATTCCTATGAAGCCCTCATCGCTAGCCCTCACCCATATGGTATGTATCGCATGGACGATGTGGAAACCAGCATGCATGTTCTAAGCAGTTGCTTTCCAGTGTTTCTTGTCGTGCCTGTGCTACTTGGCTTGGTAGGGCTACACCCTGATCCGGTGGACAGATGCCCTTGTTTTGAGGACAGGTTCGTTGAGTTGTCATAATAGAATTTACCGCTTGTGCTGACTTTACACGTCGCTTAGCGTTTGCTTCATGGGTGTATTGATGGGCTTAATTCCTGGCAGCTGGGCGTACGCTCACTCATCCTTCTCATGGCAAGAGCCAGCGCTCGCTACTGTTCCGTTCGATTCAAAAGTTATTGGTATTCCAATTGCTATTATGCGTCTTGTGTTTGGTAAGCCATCTTTATCGTCCCTCGCTCTTTTCTAGCTCTTGCTCATGCGTATGCTTCAGGCGTATCTATTTTATTCATATGGCGCATCATTGTCAAGAAAATATGTTATTTCATCCTCCCGCCAATTTACAGTGCATTCAATTTACCTCATCGTCGTTTTGAGATCGCCGCACGGTAAGCAAACATTATCGGATATACACGCCAGGCGCTGAGACATCCACTCTAGTAATTACAAGTCGCTTCATCACGAACGCATCCATCCCATACCTTCGGTGCTTGATCTGCAAAACTTGAACACTAGTATGAAAAGTTCGGACCATGTTGGTGTCCAAAGCAGCATCGATCTGCGCGAACAGCTTTCCGTCGATGCTCAAAACGAAATCAGAGCTCGTGCCGGCGAAGCCGTCAGTAACAGTAGACCGCACACACCGGCAGACACCGGCCTTACCACCCATTTACTCGCTAATACCTTTCCACCAACCGCACCATCCTCCCCAATACCGCCTCCTTCCGGTGTCGATATCAAGGTTTCTCCACCCTCGTATGATGCAACGCGTGATAGCGAGTCTCTGCTAGCTCGTCGCGATGGCAAGCCATGCGGTACCGAGTCGGAACTTATTTACGAAGATGCACCTTTACGCTACGACATTGATATCGTCACCAAACTCATTGTGTATGCTGGCATTGGTTGGTTGGCCGTTCACACGATTCCTATCCTCTTTGAGGTCACCGGCCTCGGCATGGGCGTTCGACAACAGTAAAATGTCCGCCTGAATGACCTTCTACCTTTTTGCTCCCGATGGGTATTATAGAACCAATCGTTAATGTGTTGAATACAAGTATTTCTAGTCTACACCGTATCAGGATCTAGCGGTTCAATGAGCAACGTGTCTTTGTCTGCCCAGCGCTCTATATCCCAAAACCTCTTGCGATCATCCATCGCCAAGGCTTCCATATCCATCTGAACAAGCTGGACCGGATCGAAGTATTGCACACACACGTCGTTAAACACTTGTCCATTATCAAAGGGAGGCAACGCAACGCAATAAGGCTGCAAATAGCGTACCGTGGGCGTCAAAAAGGGAGCTTGGACACGTAACCGATCGGCCGGCATCGCGTCGACATAATGCGCAAAAGCGTTACTGAGAAACGTGATGCGTTCTAATTGCCCGCAACTCCAATTCGCCTTGAGCACATTACTGTACAAGGAGGCTCCGCAATGGGGCATGTAAAAGAGGGTTTCGTCCGTAACTGGTCGGAGACCGTGCTACGAGGTCGTTAGCAGGATTGATGGGCAGTACATGGTGCTACTTGCCTCGTTGTGATCAATGAGGGTGTAATGGTAACTGGCCAACAGTTGCTTGTCGAGTTCCGTAAAGAGTGGATCGTAAAAGTAGACATGGGACGGATCGAGCTAATGATCATTGATGTGAGCATGACCATAGGGTATAGTTGGGGCTTCGCTTACCTCCAAGGCTCTGGTCATGGCCACAGCAAGCGCAAACTGGAATTGAGCGTTGCGAGACCGATGTATGGATCCGAGGCCATAACACACGACGTGTCGAACGCTTGGTCTCGTTGAACAGCGAGCCTCCAACAACGCGAATACCTGCTTTTCGAACTCGTTGGTCGACAAGGCTTCACTATCAGGGTTCCGTCAGGTAAAGCGCATGTTGTTAAAGAACGACTTACAGCCGATCGCGAATGCGATCCTCAAGATCGTTCACTGTCCAGGAATCGATCGGTCGGATCTGCCTTTTGCCTTTCCGCCGACCTCGTCGACTTTTGCCATCCCTTGTGCCTTGAACGTACCGAAAGTTGCGAGAAGCAACCAACGTGAAGCCGTCCGCGTCTTGTTTGTCATTCTGTTTGATCTCGGACGATTCAACCTTGGCATCCTTGTCCTGCAAAGGCTATCCCTTTAGCATGACAGCTACCGCGCTGAAGAGACCGAGTAGTGAGCCTTACCAGAGTGGAGTCAGAAGGAGACGTTTGACCCAACTCTTCCTTCATGTCATGTTTAAGAACAAGTGCAACGCAATCTATTCACAGTGAGAATCCAAGACTGAAGGCAAGAACAAGGACAACAAGAAGGACAATGGCAAAGCCAGTAAAGGTAGTAAGGGCAGCTGTCGGACTGCAAAAGTGACCATGGGTCCATATCATGATGACGAGTTTCCAAGCGTTCCATCGAGTATTGGAGTAGTTCATGAGATTAAGAGTATAGGCAGCTATAGGGCAAGGAGAGGAAGAGATAGAACATTGAGCATAGCTCATGAGGAGGGATGCGTCGCACTTACTATGGGAATGGCAATTGTTCCATAGGAGAGTATGCTGTCGATATAGCAAGAACCTGTGAGCAAGACAATCCATCATCCTAGAGCGAGAGGCACTTGCCATTTGGGTTTGATAAAACTTGGCACCGTCGTAGACGGCATCATCCCATGTCATGCTGGTGGCGTTCTCGGGTCTCAATTGCAGGTATCTAGTGATATAGCGTCAATGGCCATCCGTACAGGTACGCTTTATAACTTGTGCAGAACACTCACCTCGTTGGTCGTCCAAAAGCCATATGATCCACCTATCGAGCTACATAAGACTCTATACACGCTTTCGCAGCTGTCGTCATGCTCAAGCACTCACCGAGACCGTATAAGGTGCAGCAAAGTCGTAAATGACACCTCTCGTGTCGGCAATGCCCATGTGTCCAATGAATGGCAAAAACCAACTAGGCAAGGTTATGACCGCCTCCAATGTGCTCTATACATACCTTATCCCCGGCAAAGGCGTCCATACGACACAAGCAGGATACCTTGAATCTTCTTGACTAATCCCCTTCATAACCGTACGCGCGTTCGCATTAATGGAACACTTCTTTTTCTCTCGTGCTATGGTTTCTGAAGGAGCAGACGAACTCTTGGTGACGCGAGTGCCTTCGCCGTTGTATCGATCCAAGGAAGCGAAGGTACAAGGTCAGGTGGAAGAAAAGGATACCGGATGGTACTTGGGTATGTGAGCTACAGATGTACAGATATTTTTTGTGCCCGTGCCCGAGGCTCAGAGTGTTCTACACAGCTTATGGACCCAATATGAGCAGCAAAGTGCTGACTGGACGTAGGTACCTAGAGAAGCGATTGGTCTCGAGTCAAGCTGTACACTGACAGATAGCTCTATAGACAGATCAAACAGATAGAATCCCGTCCGTGCGAGTGTCCCAATGTTTACCTTTCCTTCGAGATTGTCGGCCCAGCTTACATGGAGCCTTGCTTTGCTTCAGCCATCATTAAAAGTGATAGTCAAAAGATTACAGAAGAGTATGCTCGACACTTGTGGAGCCATTGCTCCTGCTTCTCGTACAAGTTTGAATACAATGCAGCCAATCCCAGTGCCTCCCTCCCACCGCATCTCCATGGAGTCGTACACAAATTGACCAAGGCCCAACACCAGCAGATCAAGAATACCGAAGGAGGTGTTGGCCACGATATCAAAACCGGATATTCTGACGCCATTGTTCGATGTGTTTGTTACGATGGAAGTATCGTTCATGCGCACACCTTGATTGCTCGACCAAAGTCGATCCTTCCTCACATGTAACCCTCTAAAAGATACTTGGAGATCCTTCGAAGCAGTGCCAAAGAGCATGGCATCAGTCCAAAATACCAAGATTATCTCGCTTCCCTGAAGCATTACGAGGTCAAAACCCTCGGTCAAAAGATTGGACACTTCATCTTTCTCGCTACAATTGCACCTTGGGTCGTCATACCGTTCTTTCTTATTTTACGATTCTACCACAAGAAGGGAAAGCAAGTGCCCTTTTGCTTGGCGCGGTATCTAGAAGAAGCCACGCTCATGGCTCATGCTTATTATCAGTTTATTCTTCGTCCACTCTTTGGCAACGGTAGAGCCAATCCAGAGGACGCATAATTGTTGATGAACGCCGGAGACGTATTGGAGGATATACAGTCTGCAGAGCGGGATCGTTGGGACATTTCTGGCTTGGATCAGTTCCTTGACAGTGAGTCATTAGGTCACATTGGTAGAGGTAACCTTCGCTGGCATGTCAGTAGCTTTGAGCGTCATTCATCTAATGTGTCACGTCTAGGCAACACGACCGTGTCCCTGCAAGATGTCAACACCAAGAACCTACTGATCGACTTGGAAAGAATCTCCAAGGGCGCCCGGTCGTTTTCTGTCCCTTCAAACAGCGTAGCACCCTCAACGACCCATGCGGCTACAGACCACGCGCAACCACAAAAAGGTCACCTTCCCAAGGCCAAGCTGCACGCCAGCGTATATGCTCTTGTTCAAGATTACTTTAGGACCGAACGAACCATTACAACTACCAAGGATGTCGTTCAAGACTCTGCCAATCTTCTGAAGCAACTCTCTGATGATGTACAACGGCTACAACATGACATTGACGCTGCACCTGTATCATGAATGACTTGTTGCCTGTACATACACAATAGATATACCCTCTATCCTCCAGCTCCATACCCCTTTTCCTGTGGATTGTCGATGCTATTGGGTTTGATAGCAGCGGAGTGTTCCATTCCAGCATTTAAGGCGCAGTTTGGGTTAAGCTCCTTAAAGAGTCCACGTCCATATGACTGCAGAAGCGCCTCGATTAGAGGACGAAGCGCTCTCGGTGAGTTGTAGACGCATAGCATGGGTCTGTTTGACACTCACCACCTGTCTTGTAGCCTAGGACTCGTGTCTTGTATGCCGTGGAGAAGGATGAGGAAGATTTAAAGTCATCCCTCCAAAGACAGCTTGGTGAGGTATGGATGCGGCAGCGCTAGGCTTAAAAACAACTTTATCGTCGCTGACAAAGGTATCAGGCACGGATAGGTAGACAAGACTTGACGGCTAGTCTTGAGAGAACGGACGAACGCGTCAGGTCCATGCAGAAGTCGATTGAAGGCATGAAGCTCGATGACACAGGCAGTGCAGCGTCAGACACAGTCAGTACTACCCATGCGCCATCTCAAATTCAGCTACTACAGGCGCAGCTCAAGCAGCAGGAAGAGAGCCTTAAGAAACTCAAGTTTGAGTTAGAGATGGAACAAGGACACGTCAACATACTGCGACACGAGAATCAAATACTGCGTCAGAGTGCAGTGAATATGGTGAGTTTCTTCCATGTGGTGGCATGAGAGCCTGACTATTGATTGTTCTAGAATATGCTTGCTGAACAAGAGGAAGAATACATTACGAACACATTACTGAAAAGGATAGCTGGGCTCAAGAAGGAGAAGGGTGAATTGTTGCTTCAGGTGGAACAAGAGGAAGAGTATTTGACAAACACGTTGCAACGCAAGCTGAATCAGGTAAGCTTTGTTGCATGTGCATAGTGTGCGATGCCTCAATGTTTCTGTAGTTGCAAAAGGAAAAGATTGATATGGAGAATGCCTTGGAGCAAGAGCAAGAATTCATCGTCAATAGACTCCAGAAGCAACTCGATGCGCTACAACAGCAACAGAATGGAGGATTCGGATCCGGACACTCTAGTGTCCCTCGTAGTAGAACGTCGAGTTTTTCAGGTTCGCAGCCTTTGGACAGCAGTATGGGCGGCAGAAGTGGACCGATGGCTATTCCGGCATCCCCTGGACAAGCTTCCAAACGGTATCTTTTAGGACAGTCGCCAAGTTCCGCCGAACAACCCAGTTATTGGCATGCTGAAAATCTAAAGAGCGAAAATATGGCCTACAAGCGCCGTTGCACTGAGTTGGAGAATGATTGTGAGTCTTGCAGGCCTTCTCTTGTCTTGCCCAACTCATATCGTCTACAGGTATGGCCAAGATCGAACAATGCAACCGATATCGCAGCGAGTTACGGGAACTTCGTCGACAATGCAGCCTGTCGACAGAAGATATTGAAGGTGATGAGCCGTAAGTGACACTGATTGCCGCTCTGGAAATGATTACGGATGAACTCTTGCAGACTACCGTTGATATTTAGAGGAACATTGCCTTCACCAGGCATAGGCGTAGGTCTCCCGCTTCAGCCAAAATCCCTACTGATCATATCCTTAGCCACGCCGCACGGGATCCAGCAATAGCCAAGCCTCGGAGCTTCACAAGATGCTAGGTTCACAATCGAGTCCAATAGGCTCACTCTCATCGTCAGCCACCTCAGCGAGTACGCTAGGTCTCGGCAGTGGCATCCCGTCCAACGTCTTGCCCGACACGTTACCCGCTCCACCAAGAGGTAGGATCCATGCGCGATCGTCAAGTGGATGACTGATCCTCTTTATTAGGCCTGTTGAGTCGCGCCAAGCGGTTATCTAGCGATGCAGCCCACCAACAACGACCACATACCGGTGGATCGTCATAGAGATATTGTACATTAAGAATGCGAACAGAAAACCTGTTTATATCCATCACGTTGTTCCCTGCAATTGCTTCAAGCAGGCAAAGTACTCTGAGACAAGATGTTGCAAGTTACGATTCTTGGATAGGAGAGGCAAGATTTGCTCGAGCACCGCATGCTTGTGGAGGCCATTCTATTAAATGGTCAGGAAATGCGAGGACAATGCCGTGTATCCATACCACAACCCACGGTGACCACCCTGTGGTGGATCGAAAGACCGGTCCCAAAAGAAAGGCACAAAATTCTTCTGCTTTGGTTTCATCGCTGCTGTCTGCTAACCGTTGTGCATAACTCTTGGACCACCTTAGATAGTCTTCAGCTGAATTGAGGATTCGAGCCGTGGCCAGTTGTGCCTAATGAAAAGTGTTAATGTCGTGGCACGAATTCGCTAAAACGCTCACCTCAATGTGATCCAAGGTAAGAAAAGCAACCATTTGCTTGTCCTGGTGTAAAAACTTGGAGGCGGTGGAACCCCGAAAGGAGCTGCCTGCGAACGCAGACACCGCGGACTGGGACCTCCGCATCACGGATGAAAGTGTGGTTTCCTTGTCGGCTTGTCGAATGGTGTGTAGACTGTAAAACTCGGAGGTAATGTGCCATGGATCGCAAATTTTTGTCCATGTCTTCATCTTGGCGTGGTAAAGAAATGAATCGCCATGTTCGGTAAGAATGACAGGTGAGCCTTCGGGAGTCAAAACTGCATCGACGATACTCGACGTTCTGCCGACTTCTTCAGAATAGGTGGCTAATTGCAGCACCGGAGCAAGACTCACTCCGTGCACGACAGCCTCCTCTAGAGTCACATCCCTGATGACGCCATTGTTAACAAGCTTGTCATCCAATCGCATAGCAAACGCTTACCATGTATACACTAAGCCTACCATGGTAATGACCAACAAATGTCGATCAGAGGAAACAATGTAGCTTGCCGGTGCCTCAAGGGCAATAGGAGGCAAAATTCTTCGGCCGTGCGGAGTATAAATATGCAGAGAACCGTCCTCGCAAGACACGGCGATGAAATTGAGAGAAATGCTGATGAAGATGACGGCATATTGGAGGTAATTGGTCCATATCTCTTGTCCACCTCGGAAACACTTGAGCTTGGTCGCTTCATCTGCGGACATGTGTGTTAGTCTGGCGTGTGACTGGAATTGCAATCAAATGGATACTTGCTTTCTTTCGAGGAATTCATGGCTTCTACATAGAATTGAGGGGAATTTGGATTGTGTCTAGAAAGAGAGGCTTTGATTTTAGGAACTCCAAGTCTGATTTGTGATTTCTCGATGATGGGAGGAATGACCATGGACCGTATCCACTTTGGACCAGTCAACGCATCCTGATGATACATCAGCAAAGACATCACTGTCAGCTCGCACACTTACATCGTATACTTTGTTTCTGTGCCGTTCGAGGCGCAGCTCCTCGTTGGTGTCACTCTCTTTGCGCTTATTGCCCGCAGCCTTTGTCGGTATCCCACTTGCTGGTAATTTCGTTACCGCATCATCGTATTCTTCTATTGTACTTCGAACATTGGTGCCCAAGGATGCATTCTACAACAGGATTAGGTATAGTTTTCTTGCTTCATGACATACCGATTGATTAGATGGTGTTTGATGTGTCACATTGGTTGGAGGGGGTGGTGCGGGTGCACCAGAAAGACTACGGACGAACAGTGGGGTAACACGCTTCTTGCCGTCTTTTGTGATTGTCACAGTCTGTCTTTCTTTGGTCGGCGCTGCAGCTTCCTTTGTCTGACCATTAGGTATAGAATTGATTGGGGGTGCGGAGACAGAATCAGAATCGACATCCATGCTCGTTGAGATGTTGCTCCCATTGATGGCTTTGTGATTGACACCATTCGCCGAAGCGGCTGGTTTCGTCTCACCCATCAGCTGGGCAACGCGATTGCCACTGCTCGTGCGCGCCTTTTCCTCCATGGCAAGTTGTTCAACGTTTTCAACGAGGACTGCGCCTTTCCTTTGTATGCCGTATTTAGATAACGATTTTTCCTTGAAGGAAGGCATGAATATGGTAGCTAAAACATAGGCAGTCAACGCAACCCACCAGCTCCTCTCGCCCTGCGGGTTCTTTGATTTCATCTTCAAATTGTAGGAATGCAATGGTCCCATCTTGTGAGCATGCAACAAGCCAACGACCATCAGGGCCCCTGAATGCGTGTATAAGCAAAAGATCTGCCTTCTTATCCTGCTGACGTACCATGAGATGTCGTAAATGTTGTTGTCAAACAAGTCTGTGGCTACGCAGAGAGGTCGTGCAAACTGGTTATTCCATATGGAAATAGAGCGATCCTGCGATCCAAGCGCAACCAGAAGTCCTAATTCGCCATGTTCGGCGTCCGAGGCTATCGGTGTCTGATCATTATCTTTCCGCAGAAAGTAAAATAATTGGGGGTTGAAGGCCTGGAAAACCGACATGGTAAGTGCGCGCTCCTATCCGCAACCAACAGTGGTACTTACGGTGCATTCTATGGGCATATCATGGCCGACCAACGAAACATCTGTCTTCCATTCATCGCGATCGACTATGGCGGCAATAGTAGCTTCGCTTTTGACAGCATTGGCAGCCACAATACGAGCACCGTCGGGAGACCAGCTACGGCCCCGTCAATGATGACCGAAATATAATCGATAATGAGAGACCTACCTCAAACGACGAAACAAGGTAGTTGCTGGGGCCAGGGTGAAAGGTTCTTCAACACTTGCTTCAAGATTCCAGTCCGATGTGCGCCAAATCTTGAGCGACTGGTCGTCGGACTATCGCGAACGGTCAGGAGTAGGCAACGCGCAACGGATACAAGTACCTGTGTGGCTAGGTACTTCCCAACCGGATCCCAAGTGATGCCTTTGACAAACCCATCATGGCCAGTGATTTTTTTGAGGCGCTCTGAAAATGTCAAAGGCATTATTAGTATTTTACAGTGAGCCAGCCACCCTCTTACCAAAGCTCTTGCCATCCCACACAACAATGTGCCCATCAACACCACACGACGCCAACATGGAATCATCACTGGACCAAGCAAGATCCTGAACATCTGAGATTGAGCTTAAGTACAGGCAACACGGTCAAAGGGCTCCTTGCGTACCTGAGTCATGACCGCGGAGGTATTTGACACCTCTCCACACCTCATGATTCACATCTGTGGTGCCGAATGCAGCCGAAGCTTGCGCATTTCTATACACTCGTCGTGAGAATGAATCCATTGCCTGCCATCCGTGGAACCTGCCTGTCTCTTTCCCATATGATGATGAGATTGTCATTATCGGAACTAGATGCAAGATAATTACCGTCACCGGACCAACGCACACAGAGCACCGCACCTGGTCAACCGGCAATAAGCATTAATCCTGTTGTATGATGGTTTGCCATATCTCAGCCACCTACCGTTGTGTATACTCATGGTGCATAGTAGTTTGTGGCAGTTGTCGTCCTCGGCGCGACTTGGGTCCAAGATTGGTTCCACGTTCCATATCCTTACTCTTGTATCTATAAAAGTTCAGAGCTGGCGAACTAGGCATAGACCGTCTAGAACCTACCCAAACCACCTGTTGCGATCCGACTTCCATCAGGATGAACGTGTATAGAATAGATGCACGATCGTTTGGAGGCCTTGTCAGCTAGGCAACTTTTAGCTCAGCCGTAAGTCATGTCAACTTACTCTGATGCACCACCCAGTCGGGCTTGCGGATAAGCATGGTGTGAAGCGCTCAAGGCGCCAAGATCGGGTTGTCTGTTGCGTGACTGTGCACGAGAACAATGGAAGCAGTCGGAATTGAAGCAATTGAAAGAACAAAAGCATTGAATGACAGATGAACCATGGTGGTATGAGCAGAAGGATATATTGATCTTGGTGGTGGAGAGAGGGAGGCAAGAAAGGCGTGCGCTTCTTGGATTATAATTTGTTGTGGAGTGAGTGTTATATTTCAATGGTCGGGACAAGCGAGTCAATCACTCATTGGCACGCGCTTCATGGTGATTCCGCACATCGTTGATGGAGTATATGTGCCTTCTCACTTTCTCCCTCTCTCTCTCTCGCCATACATGAGACAAGGGATCGTTCTCTCGCACAAAGACGCGTCCCAAAAAGGAAATGTTGTATTGAAAGCCTCTTGACGCTTTTTTCCTCACACTCCAGACACTAGAGTCTTGCAGGAGGAGAAAGCCAATAGCTTGCTGGCTACTTGTCATTGTTGGTGAAATATCACTTGTCTGTCAACAGCTGCATGTCATGACGGAGCCCAATGAAGCCAAATATTATGCAGAGCTTGAAAAGGTGCTGGCAACGATGGAATTGCCCTCCGCGCGCAAGGGCAAATCTCCGGCGAGCGGCAAAGACTATACTCCAAGGTCTCCGTAAGTGTTTGCGTATGTTTCAATACCTTAACTTGTACTTACACGTCGTGTTAGTCAAAGTCCAATAACTTTCGGCGCAAAAATACACCATGGGACTCCAGCCAGGCCTAGAAGCAACTCACGACCCATATCAGGCACGCCCATAGAGCGCAAAGACAGCTTGAATGTCACCCCTACGCCTTCTCCTGATCGTCGCCGCTCATCTTCTCAGTCAAAACGCGCCATTCCAATTACTCCGTCCTCTAAGTCTGCAACACCGCGTACGCGATCAAGAACAAGAAGCGAATCGCCCTTACACATGCCAAAGCCTTTTGTAGAAACACCAGAGGCAAATAATACAAGTGCTAGCGCTCTTGAAAGCGACTCGCAAACCAGCGCTGTCAATTCGCCATCTCCATATCCCTCGACGCCCTCCACCTCCGTATCAACGCCAGACGGTTCAGCAAAGAAGCGGCGCAAACGAAAGATACATCATCGACAGATATTTGATCCCACATCCACCAGTACCGGTGAAGTAGACAATACCGGAGAAGAGTGGACACCGAGCGGCAAACGACGGCGAGGTGTCGGCTCGGAATTGATACCCATCAAGGTGGACTTGATTGAGCAATTTCGCAGAGATACCCCACCATTGCTTCATGAGGCCATCGCAAATGTCTTGGAGGTTATTTCAATTGACGACGCGTCAGGAACGCACGACCGTGAACCAGAACCCTTCGAAAGGACCATGCAATCAGACCATCAGATGGATGAAACAATATCAGAGAGCAACGATGTAATAGCTGATACAGAACGCGATTCTCCAATGGATGATTCGCTCTCATCTTCCGACCCCCAGACGCCACCCTCATCGGGGTTATTCAGCTTCATTGGAGGTATCAGCAAACGTGTCTCATCCATCTTCCTTTTGTAATGCCCTAGCTGTCACTGTATCATGTCGGCCCATTTGTAAGAGTTGTGCTTCTCATCGCAACCCGTTGCCAAATAAAGGGCCACATCCCATAATTTAGGCCAATCAATCTCAGCAAAACGAGTCATTGTTCTGCCCATATGAAATGTTTGACGCATGCAATGTATCGTAAATAGAGAGGCAAGCGAGGTCTGAGTGGATCGCGACGTGCATCATGTGGAAGCCATTGATCTTGTTGCTGGTGTGGACCAGTCTGATCCTCGCCAAGTTGACCATCATCAACCCCAAAGCGGGTGCACAGCTCAAAGTCGGTACGTCTGTCTCGATCAGCGTGAGACTCGATCCATACACAAGTAGGTGTGCTATTGACCCACTCGTCCGTATTTGACCATCTCCGATGACTCTAGTTCCTGCGGGTGATGGCATCAATTTTGCTCTAGGCGTCAGAGTGGCTCCAAACGTGGGCCAACCCGGAATGACCGCCATTATTGCTCAGATCGCCAATAATGTCAATCTTTACACCATCCAGAACGTGTCCTTTAGCCGAGCCGCTTTCGAGTGGACCGTGCCTCAGGAGTTGTATGTTATGCACGCCTCCAGTTATTATCTCCAAGTCACCGACGCGCAAGGTTTAGTCAACCTGAACAAGACGGATTCGTAGTTGTACCGAGCTACGCATAAGTACTTTTATTTTCTATGATCATTCTTGACCTAGGGCAAAAAAGCATGCTCAAGCCATGTCCTTGGCGGGCAATTTGTACCAATCTTTGTAACCGGTCACCGTAAAGTTGGCAGACTGGTCACCTAACATGACCTGATAAACGCCGTTTTCAATGCGATCTTTGCCATCACGTCCCACAAACGTGAGCATTTCGGGGAAGATCTCAAAGGAGACGTCTTGATGCTTGCCGACCTCCAGTTCAATTTTAGTAAAGCCGTTCAATTCTTGGATTGGAGGCGCAATGCTGCGCCAGTACTTGGAAATCATCATAAGCACCGTTTCTTTGGTAGCCATGCCACCGTGATTGGTAACACGGACGGTTGCCTTGATGCTTTGGCCCTTGGAAAGTGTCGGAGAGGAGAGACTGATGTCCGTATAATTGATTTGACCATAAGACATTCCCCATCCGAAAGGCCAAGCAGCATTGTAAGAGATTGTATCAGCTCTCCAATGGTTCAACCAATGATTAAAAGATCCCTAGCGTCAAAATGGAATATAAGTATCAAGTTTTTGACGGATCAACGGATGCTTACCGCGGGATATGAATAAGAAAGCTTGCCGGATGGTGACGCCTTGCCAAAAATGACCTCTGCAAACGGAATGCCAGCCCATGGCCCAGGAAGATAGAGTTGCAAGATGGCGTCAACTTGAGCGGGCAAGTCTCCCAGGGTTCGTGGACGGCCTTCCACGAGTGCCACTACTGTCTTGACTCCAGTATCCGCGACGGCCTTTGCCAAATCCAATTGCCCTTGGTACAAGGTCAAATCGTTGATGTTGCCAGGAGTCTCAGCTGCAAAAGCACAAACTTGAGTAAACTGTCCCGAAAAGCCGATGTCGTCTTCTTACCATAACCCGGTTCACCTAAAGCCAGAATAGCCACATCGGCGGACTTGGCCGCTTCGACTACTTTGTCAATTCCATCCGTCTCCGTTCCGTTCCATGCAACACCCTCAATAAATGTAATATCAGCGTCGGGGTTCACCTTTTTGAGACCGTCCAAAAGCGTGTTGCCTAGATGTGCATTTTAGAATAAGAACAATATCAACCTGCATGTACTTTGCGAACTCACCTGCGTAAAATTCAAAGTCGCTGGTATCTCCTTGCCAGCTATAGGTCCAGCCACCTGCCAACAAGTGCAAACTGTCTCCGTGGGGTCCAGCCAACAAGATCTTCTTGACGTGCTTGCCCAGAGGAAGAACGGTATTGTTGTTTTGGAGCAGAGTAATGGATTCGCGGATGGCATTTTCAGCAACAGCGGTATCCTCCTTGCTGCCAACTGTCTTGTAAAGTGGATCATCTCGCGGAGGCAGACCAAAGTTGTCCTCAAACATTCCAAGATCCTTCTTGAGTTGAATGATCCTTCCGGCACTCTCGTCGACGCGGGACTCCGGGACAAGTCCTTCATTGACCAATTCCTCGAGATATTGAGCAAAGGACAGATCCGACGGAATCATGGACATATCGATGGACGTTTCCTGCATAGCTTCCCATACGGCTTCTTTGTTGGTTTGGACTACCTTGTGATTTGTATTTGCGGCATTCATATCAGTGGCATCAGATTCAATCTCTTGATAGTCTGCCCACGACAGCGGTGGTTAGTGATAAGATTACTGGGTCGAGAGCCCCTCCTTACCAGTGACCAATACGCCATTGAATCCCATTTTTGTTCGGAGCAGGTCAACCAAATATTTCTTGGATGAAGCTACCGCTTGTCCATTAACATGGATGTACCTGAGAATTCACTATTAGATCTTCCCTCTGATGCCCAAATTCAACTTACGCGTTCATAGTCGTCGCCACCCCACTGTCAACGGCAGATTGGAAAGGCGGCACGTAGTAATCAATGAGATAACCATCTGGAATATATGCTTCGTCTCCATTCTCTCCCGAGCTATGGCATGAAAATTGTCTGAAATCTAGTCCTTTTGAGCAAAGGCACTCACTTACCGGCTAGCGCCATAACCGATGAAATGCTTCATCTAAACATGGCAGTAAGTGTGAGCTCCTACGATAGTTCACTGCAGTCTCGACTTACGCAAGCAGCAATCTTGGTGCGATTGGTCTTGTAATTGCCCTATGAGATACCGTTAGACACGCGCAATCTTGACGATGAGTAAATACCTGCAAACCCTTGACCGCAGCAGCTGCCATGACAGACGACAGGTAAGGATCTTCGCCGAAATCCTCGTACAGTCGCGACCAGCCCTTATTCGCGCCGAGATCCAAAATGGGCGCAAAAGTCCAGGTAACTCCACCAAGGCGAGTATCTTTGGCATTGATCTCGTAGGCTAAACATGCATAAATCGTCGTGTTATGAATACATTATCTCTCAAACAAACCTTGATATGCCAGTGCGGGATTAAAGGTGGCAGCCATACCAACCGCATGAGGGAATATGGTCGCATTGTGCATATAGTTAGCACCGTGGACTAGACTTGGAGGTTAAAATAATCGGGTGCCCAGAGCTGGTTGTCTTACCATGGTCATTGGCCCAAATTGGAGGTATCTTTACGGTCATGTTTGAGTTTTTGTAGGCGTTGAAAGCGACCTGCACAGCATCCCGACTCTCCAATGGGGGCGGATTGGCGTCGGATTGACTTCGATGCGATGTTAGCAGGTTCGGGCAATACGAACGGAAGCAAGTCGACCACTTACTTCCCAAGCGCATCAAAGAAGCTGCCTACTGGATACGGGTAGGTCCACTGCAATGTCTACATGTGCACCCACTGTTAATCATTCTTCTGTCTGCGTTATCCACACTCACGGCATTATATCCAATGCCTTCATTGATGTTGCCGTTCATCTGATCGGCCATGAATCCTCCAAGCTCACTCATCTGACCAATCTATAGGGAGGTACGAATTAGCAAACCCGAGCGCGGAATAGTGCACACAATTTACCTACCTTTTCCCTAAGGGTCAATTTCTTGAGCATGTCTCTTACATCGGCATCAATGTCCTTGGAAGGCGTGTCAAACTTGATCTTGGGAATAGCAGGGTGATCTTGTGGCTTGTATGGCCGAGCCAAGGCCACACCGACTAAGGCAGCATATATGGCACACTGGATATGCATCCGAAATTGTTCTGATGAGTCTCAAACCGAGGTTTCACGTCCATTTATATATGTTCCCGTAGAGGAGTCCTCGGACTTGCTTAGGGTGTACAGCCAATGAGGTCGCCCAATGAATTTGCCGAAGTTCCCACCCCATCCGCCGGCGCTTCCCATGCTTCATGACGACATTGGATAGCGGCGGGAAAAAGTTGGGGTAAGGTCCAAATATGGTACTCGGACAAAGACCCTTAACCACAAAAGGCATTTCCCGTCGCGGGTCTTGCCGTCCCGTAAACCCGAAGCCTCGCTCTCTTCTGACGGTAAAGACGGTAAACATGGCCGTAATGGATGAATGTATACGTCTATGCAGATCTGTATTCTTCATCTACAAGGATGACTAAAATGGGGCAATACCACCCGGTGGGCTTCTAATCAATGTCCAGCGTCGCTCATAGTCGATGAGATGTTGCCAAGCGACTTCAGCCAGCAAGTCACTTTTGATCTTCCATAAACGCTGGATGTTCTTCGCATTCTCTTTCGTGTAGCAAGCATCATCTAGCCATCGATCGGCTGCCTTGAGCGCGTTACCATGTCGACCGGACAGATGTTCATTGCGAATGTAGATCAAGATGGATTCAGATTCCTTTGAGCCTGCTCTAACATCTGTCCACTCTTGAAGAGCATCATAAGCCTCAGTGAGTGTCTTTTCTTTCTGTCCATTGGATTTGGCGGCGTGAGCAATGTACTTGGCTTTCAGAGCAACGATCAAAGCTTGCTTTTTCTTGTCATTTTCCTGTCTGATCTTCTTGCGCTGCTTGGTCTCCTCGGGAGTCAAAGGTGAAGCTGTATTGCTCGAGACGTCCTTGACTCCATAGAATTCTGCAAGATGTTTGGTATCCACCATGGCTAAGACGGCACCAGCAGCACTCAAGATCTCGTCCGCCTTCTTCTCCTCCAAGGAGCTCATGGCATCCACGCCAAAGGTCAACAAATCCAATCGCGCTAGAGCAAACGGAAGATAATCCTTCATCTCCCCTTCCAATTGAGACATCAACTTCTTCCTCTCCTCGCTTTCTGCGGGTAACTTCTTCAAGTACGAAATCTGGAGATCGCGTACCGCGTCTGTCAACTTGCTGAGGGTTTCGCTTGGTTGCTCGGTTTCCCCCCCGTCGGTTTCCTTTGCCTTCGGAGGCATGTCGGGTATGATGTGAACAGCAGAATACTGGCCACCATCTACCTTTTTACCATTCGCAAAAGTGAGCGTGCCAACAAGCATGTCACCTAGCTTGGCGTCCTTGGGGTACGTGGAAGCATCGCTTGGCGCCGCCAGAAATACTGGCTTCCGATCTCCCTTCTTCAATGTGCTCTTGCCAAAGTTACCTTTCTCCTTCGTGTATGCATCCGCAATAGATTTATAAGCCTCAAGATTGATTGCCTTGCCGCCAGTAATGTCAAGCTGACACACCGTGTTTTGATGCTTCACCAACATCTCTTCATTATCGGACGTGATGCGGAAACGGATGGTGTAATCGCCTTTGTGGTCAAGCTTGACGGTCTTTGCATAAACGTCAAGGTATGCAATAATCTTCTCGTTAACATCGTAAACTGTCGCATAGACATGTCAAGTCTTTGACCAGCATCACAATCCGCTCAGCGATAGCACTTACCCATACCAAACACGCCGGAAGCGTAATGGTCATACAGTTGATCTTGCAGAGAAGGGATATGAGCCGTCACCGATTGACCTGCCTCGCTCATTGAGAACTTGTAGGTCAAAACCAGACCGTAAATCTGCTTCCCGCTCGGCAAACGGTCACGCTGAGGACTCAATGGAGTGATGTTGGATTCGCTTGGTCTCAAATTTCTTCTCAAAGTGTCTAAGGATTATAGCGTCAGTGAAACGTAAGTGCCGCACAACATGGCGCGATACGTACTCAAACTTGCGGCCGCATTGATGTTGTTTTCTGTTTGCACTGGAGCCGTGATATCCAATCGAGAAATACCGCTGTTTCCATCCAGATAAACGACATTGTCCACGTTGCTTGGCGTGCCGGCAATCTGAATTCCATGAAAGACGATCTCTACGTCAACCACATGCTGGCCAAAGCTTGACCAGAATTGAGCTAGTGCGACCTAAAACACAAAGTCATCAGTATGCGATGCCTCCGAATGCTGTGATATACTCACTTCCAAAGTTGTACCTCCTTTAACAGAGAAGCTCTTCCGCTCTGTTTGTTCCGAGTCTTCCGAGGTATTGCCAATGGTAATGACATAAGTTTGCTGTTGCTTTTGGCTCTTCTGCGGTATGATCTGGAGCAGATGCAGGAAAAATCTTGCTGGAGTTGAATCCTTATGGGCGACAGATCTCACCAGGAGGTCTGCATCGACACGTCAGACACGAAAACAGAGAAACGCGAGTCCTCATACTCACCCGCATAGGTAGCACCAGCCGGCACAGCAATGAAGCGACGATCAATATCGCCAGGATCGAATTTGATGCTAGGAAACTTCACAAATGCCTTGGTCGGCACAATCGGTTTTGTCACCGATACTGGAACAACAAATAGAGGGCCACGGTCAGGGTTGTTCACATCAAATGCGGCGATTTCGGAGTAGTAAAAGTTGCCTGGGGACAATTGCGTGGGGTCAACCCGAACACCGAATAACCGTCCTTCACTATGCATCGACAAATACTCTGGAGCTCGTACCCAAGGGTCACGCGCGATCAAAACCAGCCGACTTTCGAAAGCGAACATCTCAGCGTTATTTTCACCGCTGCCGAGAGTTTGCTCACGCATGAACGTGGGCGAAACGTTGACAGTAAAGTGTTGAATAGTATTGCACTCTTCGGCCTCTCGAAGATAAATGCCACGACCGCCAGCTTTCTCAGTTACCGAAGTCTAAAGACATTTTCATCAATCACTGCGTACATACTTCGGTCTTTGGTCATCATACCTCGTACAGAACATCCAATTCCTTCTCGTCGCTGTACTTTTGTAGATACTCCCATGCCTTGTCAACTTGTATGAAGCCGACATCCATCGGATCATCTACAGACTTGGCAGCATTCACGACACTCCGCTTGACCCGATATGGATTATGGCTCATATTGAGGGCTTTCAACCCTGAAACCAACAATGCAATACAACCACAAGCGTTGGGGCTACAAACGTAACAGTGAGCATGACATCGTCTGTGCACTTTCTTGTACTCACCTGGCCATGCTTGTACCATTCTTCAAACCTAGTTTGACAAGTCCATATTGAGGCAAGCTCGTGATTGCACTTCCCGGTGCAAACACGTCCACTCCGGCAAATCCATCGGAAGTTGGTCCTCTTGAGGACCACGTGTAGGGACGCTCGGGAACTGTCTCCCATAAAGCATACTCTGCTTGCATCTGCGAGTGCTTGACATAAGCTCCAACGGTGATCAAACCAGTAAACATGCCAGCTGGAGCACCAATGGAACTTATGCAGGGGCCGTCATTGCCGGCACTAGTGACAAAGATACACCCATGCTTTCCAATCGCTTCTGATGAGAGAAGGTCTGTGAAATAACCTTTGGTGGGATTGCCAGACGATTCTCCATAAGACATGTTGGCGAGATCGCATTTGTTTTCGGCCAGGGCAATTGCCGCGCGTGTCAGGCCATCTGCAGTTTCCATAGACCCTATACGTACGAGATTAACTGAAATGAAACGATTGGCGCACAATCAATGCACGTACCCAATCGCGTATCTCCAATCTTTAGAGAAACAATCTGGGCGCCCGGAGCAACCTGCAATGACGGTGTCAATAGGATACTTCAATAACCGGATGATACGTACTCCATTGAGTACCGGATCTTCCGGAAAGTTTGCCGCGGCAATGCCTGCCACGTGGGTACCGTGGCTACCGGCCACCGTAACAATACTAACCAAAAGAAAGTGAGCACCTTCTGCTAATATAGTTTCCTAATCTCCTTCATACCTCAAGATGGACCCCTCATCATAGATATTGATGGAGAAATTGAGCATATCCGACTTGCCAAAGGTGTGGTACTGGTGTTCAATCTTGTAATCCGTCAAACAAGGTTGGGATCGTAGATCGCCAGACTCCTCGACATCAATTACTGCTCTCCAATGACTCCCATCGTGGAAACAGACACAGTCGTAGATTGGCCCAGGATCCTCAAAAGACTTGCGGGCTGATTTCAGTACCTCGATGCGCGACTCCAGGTCCGCCTTCTTGAGACGATCGGAGGCTGTCATTTTGATTGCAGGATGAGTAGATTCCCACGCTGCAAGTTCCCGCTGTACTTGTGCCAACACTCGCGAATGCTCGATGTCAAACTTCTCTTGCCTCTCCTGGCTCAATCGATGCTTCAACTCGCCAGGAAATAGCTCGTACCCTCGCTTCAGTCCAAGACGGTATTCGCCAGTGGGATTCGTCCAATCAGAGGATACAAGAAGCTGCCTTCCAGAAATACCTTGCAAGGCCAAGACAGACTTTCCATCGATATCCGCTTTGGTTGCCTTGACAGGTTGACTGAGTTTCACGTCGCCAGCTCCGGTACAGTCCACGATATCGATAATCTTGGGCTTGCCATCCGTTGTTACCGACAGACCGGCGGCGCCCGGATCCACTCCTACAGCACCTC
Organism: Bifiguratus adelaidae; assembly: GCA_002261195.1. Taxonomy (NCBI): domain Eukaryota; kingdom Fungi; phylum Mucoromycota; class Endogonomycetes; order Endogonales; genus Bifiguratus; species Bifiguratus adelaidae. Next base: position 27,283 of record MVBO01000076.1, read on the forward strand.
TGCGTTAGCACGCAAGTGACAAGCGCACACAAAAGGAACTATACCCGTGTCAAGAACAGCGATTACAGTGCGCCGACCGTCATAGTCAGGGTACTTGCGAACAAAAGCAGCCGCTTCAGTCTCTTCCTTTGGCATAAGCCCATATGCCGGAAATTCACGCACTGCCGACGTTGGCATCTTCGGTGACATCGTCGACGAAATACCAATAGGCTTGCCCCACGATGGATGACGTCTAAAAAGGTATTACAACCAAAATGATTGCCTTCTACCAGAGTCGAACTGGTGACCTTCTGCTTACTAGGCAGACGCTCTGCCAACTGAGCCAAGAAGGCGAATTCTGATTAATTATTGAGGTAAATAATTATACCTTTTCGAGCACGTGAGCCGTCTGTCACGCGGAAGTCACGGTTTGACATCACTGTGGCTTGCTGATCGGTGGCCTTTGAACTGGATGGATGGTGGCGCGAAAATATGCCCGTTACCAGGTAAGGTTTTCATATGTACAGATCTACATAATTTGTCCTTTTCATTCGCAAGGTTGCGCTTCGGACGCGAATACCATTGCATAAATAGGACATGTCAGGGCTCGAATTGGCTTACCGCATGGGCGATAAGACATTCATGAGTCAGACTTTTTAAAAGATTGAGTCCATCTTGATGCAATCGTAGTTTGTAACTTTTCGCTTCCCTCCGTGTCTCTGCAATAAACGATCTTCAGAACCTGTAGCAAAGAGGACGTTACAAGATATCTACATGGCAAAAGAGAAGGCAATTTATGAACTCTCTCCCACGTGGCCAATTCCATATCCGAGTGACCGCGCCATGCACGGATCGCGACCGCCAGGAACAGCCAGGTAGCATCTGCATGCGCAAAGACGCACAACATGTCATGGCGCCATACGAACGGTGGCGAATGTAAAACAACCTGGCTGTGAATATTTTTGTTACCCATGTCCAAGCAGGGTAAATGAATGACCCCACTATTTTAGGCTTTTCTGGGAGGATAGGAATATGAAAATATAGATCTTCTCACCAAAACCCTATAGCCGACCGAACGGCGAAAATGTAGGCCCAGGCTCACGTTGATGGATGGATCCAGTCGGCATCCGAAAGTGGTACAGTAGCCAAGTCGTCGTCCCTGGTACCATTTCAAAAGCAAATGACCACAGATGCCTGCATAATAGCATAGAGTCAGCGACACCCGAATCCTGACCAGCCATGACGCGAGTGGAGTGTATAAGCTACAAGCGGGAACCCACAACGTACAAAAGGGGTTCGTCTTTCTTCGGTACTCGCATGCTACTAAGCCATATATGGTAATGAGCTCCGTGCGGTCGGGTCAAATGTGACAGTCGATGACCTAAAGAGCACAAAATCGAATTTCGTCAAGTCAAATGTCCGTTTCACCTTCGATCACGTCGCCCATAGCGTTGCAGAGCACGGTTGAACGCGCAAATCCGCCTCGATACCTTGCAAAACTCAAATACTGAGCATGCGCATCATGAATATGAAACCACACAAATTCTCCAGAACCAGGAGACCTAACGCAACGGATTGCAATATTTTCGCCATAGCAAAAACCCAACACAAAAATGCGCAAAAATTTAGACTCCCTCCTCAACTCCCCTCTTTTTCACATTTGCAATTGAATCTCTTTTCCGTTTGTCGCACATTATCGTTTGAGGCTGGCTACAGGTATGTAGTGATGTAGGAAATGTAGGTGCGCTAACAGCTTGATGTAGCAGCTTATAGCATCATCTGAGCGATATACACCTTGCGCGCGTTGAATGTTTATCGGCGCCGACCCTGGTTGAAAGGAGAACTCTCGTGTCATATTTTGTACAGCTATCAGCATGCGCTTCGACGCTCGAGGCGATTAGACAAGGATCAGTACTTCAGTTGACCGCTATATTGGATATTGTCGACTTCAATTTCGACGATTTACGCCACTGCTTGATTATTTGATACCGCCTGCGCCATGAACAGAACTCTCCCTCCTAAACCGGAGGATCTTGTCACTATCATCGATGACAGCCTTCATGTCAAGTACAAGGACGCATTTATTCCTTGCAAGAAGGAGCCTATTCATGTCCCAGGGTCTATACAATCTCACGGAGCATTAATCGCTCTCTCCTTACCACAACTCAAAGTCGAATATATCAGTGAGAATGTTCCAAGCTATTTTGGAGCCCCTCATATCACACCGCAGGACTTCTTCGATCTCAAGAATTTCACCAAACTTATCGCTGATTCACATCGTGATCATTTTCGACATAGAGTCGATTCATTGCAAGATGCTTCAAGAACAGGAGCAGATGGCTTTGTATTAAAGCTGGATATAGCCCTGTTTTGGAAGTCTTCGAAATATCGCGAAGCTTTACAGCGTCACCTCGCCCAATCCCGGAGCCCTCAAAATCCTGGTATGGCGGATTCGCCTGCGCATGCGGATTCCTTTTCGTCGCTCGGAACCGTTACTTCCCCAACTGATCAACGCGCGTCTGATGGCGGTTACTTTTCCGGAGTGACTTCATCGTCTTCCCACCCACCTTCAAGTCCAGCTGCAATGCAAGGAAACCTACCAGACGCCTTAGCCGGGGCTTTTGAATCCTCCTCCGATGAAGATGATTTGGATGCATCCCCATACCAAACTTCCTTCTACTGCTCCCTGCACAGGAGCACACGCAATCCCAATCTCGTCGTGCTAGAGTTCGAACAATACAATGCTCTCTCACATCAAGCGTACGATCGATTCTTCTTCTCTCTCAATTCGCTTGTGCACAGCTTTGAGAGTGCAAAGACGATACCTGAGCTTTGCGGTCTTGCAGTGCAATATGTTCGCAACGTTACCGGCTATGACCGTGTGATGATGTATCGGTTCGATAATGATTGGCACGGCGTTGTTATAGGTAAGGTTTTAGATAAGGCATATGCTCATGAGCTGACACTTTTGCAGCTGAGGAAATCAATCCAGAGGCTGAAGTTGATAGTTATATGGGCATTCACTTTCCTGCCTCCGATATACCAAAGCAAGCACGGTACGTTCGAAATCCTCGACACCAAACATTAGATTTATTCTATGTTTACAGCGACCTGTATCTCCTCAACAAATCCCGCTACGTGGTCAATCGTAGCGCGCCAACTCCCAAGATTATTCAAGCCGAGAGAAAGGCTCAGAGTTCTAAGTCCTCAAAGCCCACGCAAGCGGGCAGCATGGCAGCAGCTTATCAGCAATTCAGGGCACAGGGTGCGGCTGAAGCTGGGCTGATACCGATGGATGAAGTACCAGTTGGTGATGTTCCAGCCGTAAAAGCGAGAGTTGGGAGCCGTATACCCTATGGCAAGCCTTTGGATATGACCTATTGCCATTTGCGAACCATGAGCCCAATCCATCTGATCTACTTAGGTAATATGGGTGTCGAGAGCAGTATGAGTATTGCTATAGTTGTTTATGGCGTACTTTGGGGTCTCATTTGCTGGTAAGGTTGGACTTCTTATAGCGATCAGGCTCGCAAATGAATACTCACACAGCCCTCCTCCTTATAGTCATCATTTCGCACCTTTACCCGTGACCTACCAGGCTCGTACCGCCTGCGCATACCTTGGCACATTAGTTTCCACTCATCTTGAAAACATGATCAACCACACGCGTTTCCGACAATGTGATCAAGTTCGCAAATGGTCCGAAGAATATTGGGTAAAGAATGGTCTCAAGAGAGCCGCCAAGCCAGTATCTCTTGAGCAAGAGTCAATTGAACCGGCTGGTACCGATACAGACGGAGGCAGTGACTTCACCGAACATAGCGGCACTGCTTCCGAGGCAAGCGGTTTCGAAGTGACTTCTGATGATCTTCCCAGACCTCGTTATACCGGCGTATACTCCGAGGGATCTGAGGACCGAGAAGCCGGCAGCCAACAAAGTTTTGAAAGCGATAGCGGCAGTATGGGATCGTCGAGTTTCGGCGATGCAAAGAGTCGTTTGGTCACACAGAAGTTACGCGAAGGTATCCCCTCAATAAGAACACCCTTGTTGTCAGATCGCTCGGACGGACGAGACCGGCCCCACAAAGTGACAGACGCGGATTGGGCCACGGCCTACGATCGCTTCATTCGGGCATGTGGCCCGGATATTTGTAAGCTGGTTGAGGCAGACTATGCCTTGTTCATGATTCGTGATCGAGCTACGGCTATCCCCGCTCCGAGCTTTATTCCAGATCCCAAAGGTCTTGAAAAATACGTAAAATATGTACAAGTCAACCAAGTTTCCGACATCATCGTATCCAACAATATCTCCAAAGACTTTAATGGCATCAAGAGCTCTCAAGGTTTGGCAGGCGTGGTCCATATCCCTCTTAGCGACGACTTCAAGGACTGGGTCGTCTTTTGCAAGATGGAGGAGATCGAGCATGTCACATGGGCGGGTGAGCCTCGAAAGTCCATGCAGCCAGCTACGCTCAAGGCAGATCCTGAAGGAGCCAAATACCTCATGCCTCGTGCTTCCTTCAATCGATGGACTCAAATCATCGAAGGCAAATCGTCAGAATGGATGTCCGCGAATCCAGAATTGCTCTTGACCATCCGATCCGTATTTGGCGAGTCTCTCAAGACTTGGAAGAACAAAATGCTGGCCATTGACAACAAGCAAGCCCTGAACAAGAATGTTCAGCTGGAGCAAGCGAAACGTATCGCGGAAGAGAGTGATAAGCAAAAGAGTATGCTGCTAGCCAACGTGTCTCATGAAGTGCGCACGCCTCTGCACGCCATTTCTGGTATCATCAATCTCATTTTGGACACAGCTGTGGATCAAGAACAGCAAGACATGCTTGAAGAAGCGCGCGAAGCCTCTTCGTCTCTCACTGCCATTATCAACAATTTGCTTGACGTCTCCAAGATGGACGGTGGAGCTCTAGTGCTCAAGAACGAATCATTTGACCTCCCAAAGACAGTACGTAGTGCTGCCAACATGTACCGCAAGCAAATCGAAGCCAAGAACGTGGCTTTCATTGTCCAAACCGACCCGTCACTTCCTCAATATGTGCGCGGGGATAAGCAGCGCGTTAAGCAGATCCTCGGCAATTTCATCAGCAATGCCATCAAGAATACCGAAACAGGATCTATTATGGTGGATGCTTCGCTATCCGATGTGCGTAGCGATGGCCGCGTAGACGTGGACCTCCGAGTCACCGACAGTGGCGTGGGTATACCCGAAGACAAGCAGTCTCTCATCTTTGAAAAGTTTGAGCAAGTCGACAATTCTCTATCGCGCTCTGTCTCTGGCACCGGACTTGGGCTTGCCATTGCGCAAACCCTGACCACGAACATGGGTGGCAAAATCGGTTTCTTATCCTCTCATGGTCGTGGAAGTGACTTCTATGTTATCTTGCCCTTTGAAGTTGTCGTCGGAGAAAATGCTCGTGAGCAAATGCGCACAGCATTCTCGCAATCGGGTTCCGCGACCTCGCCGTATGCAAGGTCACCCATGGAACGATCAAAATCATCTTACGATGTCAATGACCTGGATGCACGCATTGCCAAACTGTTCACCGAATCCCCCGACAACACGCCGACAGACCGACGCACGCCTGAACCATCGGTTGATCCTGCAATAACGAGAACCAAGCAGGTAGATGCACGCGACAGCAAGATTGCACTTCCTCCACCCAGCCATATCGAGTTTGACGCCCACAAACCTCAAGCCCCGACATCTCCCATGTCACCGGTCCATTTGACCGAGGATCAGCTTCTCGGCATCCCTGACGATCCAAATATCAGTCTTAACGTGCTGGTCGTGGAAGACAACATGCTCAATCAAACACTTATCCTTCGAATGCTGAAACGAATGAAGTACACCACCGAAGTAGCCAACAATGGTCGAGAAGCTGTACGCCTTTACGTCCAAAAGAATGAGGGAGCACAAAACAAGACCATGGATACATTTGATGTGATACTGATGGACCTGCAGATGCCAGTCATGGTAAGTGCAGTGCTACTGCGGACCACCATTTACAATTCTCTTTAGGATGGTTTTGAGGCTACTAAACATATTCTAGACTATCAAAAGAAGTATCAGGAACAAAATGACGCCTGTTTAGCACCCGTGATCGCTGTCACAGCTCAAGCCATGCGCGGTGACCGAGAACTCTGCTTGAATCAAGGCATGAAGGGCTACATTAGCAAGCCCATTGATTTTAGCGTCTTGCAAAGTACGCTTGAAGCCATTCGGAAACAAAAGATTCTCCATCTTCGTCTGGAAAAGGAACAGAATACCGATTAGAATAACCGTTACCATGTCTTGTATATACTTGCTGTAACCCTATGGGACAATATTGTACAGGTGCAGACGACAATACATTATGGAGCCGGTGGACGGACGACGCGCAAAATGATGTCTGCAAACTCATCAAAGGATGGTTCATTGGTTCTAGCGTTCTCAATGGCTTTGTCAGGATCGGGATGCGCAAGGATATCGCGTATGATGCGCTTGATCTGCGGACTCAATTGTTGCTGTACATCGCTATGGGTCCCTAGAGTCGAGCGTGAGCGCAAGTGCCTATGGGACGCCTGCGGAGCCTAGACAGCTACACGACTCACCGATACTCCTCAATTGCTCCTCTGTCAAGGCCGTTTTTTCATCCTCATCCTCCAGCTTGTTCAATGGTTTCTCTTGTTCTGCTGGCGCTACAGCTTGTGAGCTTTTGACCACACGTCAAGGCCATGAGCTGCTTACCTGGCGTCGTCTCTGTCACCGGGGCGGGATGCTCGCACGGTATCTCTGCAAAACTTTGGTCATTCCTGATCAGCACTTGATCACACCTTCGGCTTACCTTTATGTTTCTTGTAACATGCCAAGGAGCAACTGCACATAATGTCAGTCATAGTCTCTGTACCATACCACCTACTATCGCACTGAACACGTTGGACACTTGTACTTGCTCTCGTTCTCGTTGCAGATTGCGCAGCGCATGTCCGAGAAAAAGTGTTCTGTTCCTCTTACGACCATGGACATTTGCATTTGTGGAGGGGTGTCATGGGAGCGTCCATGGCGTATTACCTCACACGGCATCCTGCCTATGCCCCTAGACAATACCGCATTAGCCTCGTGGAAGGAACAGGTATAGCCTGCGGTGCGTCAGGGAAGGCAGGCGGTTTCTTTCGCGACTTTTCCGGCGAGGCGAGTCCTCTCCAGAGCTTTGCTGTAGCGTCACTGCGACAACATCGGGAACTGAACGCTCTGTTGGACAGACGACGTCAGAGTGAGCGGTAGGGCTGCGAACGGGAATCCTCTGGATTGGACCGACCGGACGCAATACTCGGATCCAGCACGGTCAGCGGGAGCCGTGGTGGTCGATCCCTACTTGTTTACCCATACCTTGATGGCAGAGGCCGAGAAAGCGGGCGTACGCGTCGTGCATGCTCGAGTGACGGGAATTGAATGCGACGGGGAGCGACCTAAAGCCGTTCAGACCAGCCGAGGACCCATCACGGCCGATACAGTGATTATAGCGATGGGACCGTGGTCTGGTCAAGCTTCCTTGTTGGTTCGCCTGCCCTATCGTATCCCAGTCTCGGGCTACAAGGGCAACAGCATCCTCATGTCGCCTTTAAACCCAGTGCGACCTCAATGCCTCTTTATTCGCACTGGCGAAGGCGTGGATCAAGAAGGTTCCAACAATGGATCCGAAATCTACCTCTTTCCGCGTCACAATGGCCAAGTGTATATTTGGGGGCCAAAATGAAGCCGCGGCTACTTTGCCAGCCCTTCCAACCGACGTGATACCCGACGCGACCTCTGTAGACGCCTTAAGGGCAGCAGCCGATCGATTCGCACCCGCTACCTTGGGCGGACCTATTCAGTATACAAGCCAAGCATGCTTTCGACCCGTCACTCCGCATCATTTGCCCTTGATTGGGCCTTTACCTCACCAGCCAGGCAGTGGTAGTCTTGATCGCCTCTTTATCGCGGCTGGGCATGGACACCTTGGCATTCTCTTATCGACAGCAACAGGTGCGGTTATGGCTGATCTTATCTATACTGGGCATTCGTCATTGAATGTGTCCTTATTTGAACCTCATAAACACATTGTATTTTAGTGTATGTCTAGTTGTACATGATATAGTGACGCGCTGGCATCTTTAAAAGGCATTCTTTCGCGTCAAGTAATCAAAGCGCTTGTAGGTATATCCAACAAAGGCCAGGTCCTTGTTATCCACACCCATATCGTGATGATAACCTGATGATATGTAACATGAGCAAAACATGCTTGATTAGACATGGAGACTTACTGGGTGGAGGTGTCTGGGGCACTTGCTCCAAATCTTCGGTTGGGAAATAGGACGTGTCAGTGATGGACCTCAATTGAGGCACATAGGGAGCATCAATCTTGCGGATATCCTCCCACACAACACCGTGAAAGAAGGGATGGGACTTGATCTCGTTCGCGCCGCCATTGCGACCCAAACGATGCTCGGGACTCGCAATGAGCCGCCTGATCAAGTCCTCAGCTTCCCGGCTCAAATGAACGTCTTCAGGAAAACAGAGTTGGTCTCGCCAATTCATGATTTTTCGATAAGTCTCATGGGGATTTTCAGCGCAGAAAGGGGGGTATCCGACCAAGCATTCAAACATGATGGCGCCCAGCGACCACCAATCACATTCTTGACCATATCCTTGCTGCATAAAGATCTCTGGTGCAATATAATCTGGCGTGCCTACCGTGGAGTATGCCTAGGTGTTTGGGTTAACATTAACATGTCGTGCGATTGGCCTTAACTGCCGCTTACTAAGGCACGTCGATTCTTCTTCCATGTCGCGATCCGATCCTTGCTGGAAAATGTCAAATTGATGCTCTCTGTACCTGCAGAGTTTTGGACACCTTCCAACAGTCTTTGATAATAGGCTGAATCGTGCGTCTTGTGGAAACCGGTGGAAAGACCGAAATCGGACAATTTAATGTGACCTGTGGCATCCAAGAGAATATTATCCGGTTTGATGTCACTATAGTTGCGACGTGAGCTTGTTTTTACCGGGCGGAACGCTAGGCTTATGCACCTACCGATGAATAAATCCCAGCTTGTGAATCGCTTCAATGGCCAACACGCATTCAGCCATGTAGAAGCGCGTGACATCTTCAGTAAAGGTATCATACTTGATTAGCATGGTCATCAAGTCACCTCCGGGCAAAAACTCCATAATTAAGTAAAGATACTGGGGATCTTGAAAGGAGTAAAAGAGTTGAACAACCCAAGGAGAATCGGATTCAGCCAACACATCGCGTTCGGCCTTGACATGAGCTAATTGATCCTTTTTGAACATGTCGAACTTTCGTAGCGTCTTCATGGCGTAGATCTTGCCTGTGTCCGTCTTTTGAACCAAGCGAACTTCACCAAACGCGCCCTTTCCAATGACCTTGACCGTCGCAAAGTCCTCCAAGCCCAACCGAGTTCTGCGCAGTCGAAGATACTGGGACTCTTTACGGCCCAACGACATCAACTGTCGATGCTTACGCTCATCCGACGAATGCGATGTCATGAGCGTATTTTCGAGGTTGGTTCGCCTATACAGCTCATCAGTCTGCTGCGCACCAGACGTTGTCTACTTACCGTTGATTCCGTTCAATGGCCTGTTCAAGGGCCACCTTGTAATAGTGCTCGAGTTTCATCTTGGCAGCCGTTGCTCGATCGATGGTGGCCTGAGATAACCCCTCCGTAGACCGAGGGAACCATGCTTCTTGGTCTGATGGGGTCGGCCGATGGAAAGGTACGTTTTGCGTGTAATCGGCAACATACGAATCCTGCGTGTAAGGTTGTGGAGAGGAGTGATTGTAGGTTGGATTGCCAGCAAAGTAGTCCATGGCAAAGGCTGAACAAGATGGTTCGAGAGAACAAACCACCAAAAGCACAAGTGAGACAAAAAAAGGTGTTCAATGTGGGGTCATACGGCACACCTTATATCACATGCGCAGCACTTAGGGCTTCTGTACACTGCTTTGACTAGCACTACGATGATGTCCGGTATGATAAGGATAGGTTTCATGGATGGGTGAATAACTGACAGCGGTGGAAGGAGAACCGCGCAGTAATCTGGCTTTGAGAACACTCATCACTTGGGCGTGACTCATGTCTTTGGTATCGCGGTTCGGTCGCGAGACGATGCCGTCCGTCTCAAAATGTGTATTGGAACGTGATCGCTTCCGCCGCGTGTTAATAGAGAGGGTTGATGTGCTCTTTTTGTGACCCCGTTTCGGGGCGTCGCTTATGTGTTCATAGAGAGATTCATCCTTGTCATCTAATGCTGTGGCTTCCATGTCCGTGGCGAGTAATGTGGTAGGCGTGCCTTCAACTTCATCATCGTAGTCCATCGGCTCTGTCATGTGTGTATAAGAGAAGGGAGGAAGTGAGGTGGGCGATGAAGGGGGTGAGGATCCGTCAGATGTGGATTTTCCGGTGGTCGATCGGCGGGATGGAGCGCTGACATGACTATCTGTGGTACTTGAGGTTGTCGGATGAAAGGCCATGGCGGAAAGGTAGGCGCTCATAAAGGAAGGACCACCGATGGGACTCATTTGTTGATCGGATTGAAGCGAAGGAAAAAGGGAGGACGGCGAGGTGAGAGAAGCGCTCAAACCTGGTTCCGATCGTGAGTCCCTCCGTACAGTAAGCGGTGTATACGTACTCTTGCCATATCGCGCCTGTTCCCTCACCAATTCCAATTCTATCGTCTTGTTGTGCCATTTGATACTTTCTGCCTTCAATGTCTCCTCGGCTGTGCGTCGCTATTCTTGGGGTGAGACATGACCTAATCTCGCTTCACCTACTTTATCCTCTTCTGCTTTTGCCTCCAGAACCGCCTTCATCACCTCGTGATCCTCACTAAACAAGTCCAATATCTCTCTCACAGAGATGTCGACCATGGTGTGCGGACTTGTGGAAGAGACAAGATATTCAAGAATAGACGTCGAGAAGGGTAAATTGCCTTTTCGAGTCGGGATCCGCTCATTGGGAATTGTCGTCGGTGAAAATCCATGGATTCCAAGTTGTCGATGGTTTGAAAAGAGAACAACATGTAGATTATATACATATTAAGCCTTCTGTTTCTTTTGCTTCTTTTCCTTATCCTTGTGCTTTTCCTTCTTTTCTTTGGGTTTATCCTGCTTTTGCTTTTCCTTTTCCTTATGCTCCTTGTGTTCCTTCTTGTCACCCGCAGGAATATTCTCCTTGTTGCGATGCTTCTTTTCAGCCTTCTTGGTTTCCTCCTTCTTTGGCTTCTTGGGCGCCGGTTCTTCTTCCTCCATGTCTACCTCTTCTGATTCCTCCTCATCGCCGGGCGTGATATCGTCTGGGGGAGCAGCAGTAGAAGCAGTTGTCGCATCGGTCTTCTTTGCCTCTTCGCCTTGGCCCTTTCCGAAGGCCTCCATTTCACGTACAAAACGTTCCTTGTCTTTCTGAGCCATGGCTTCAAACTGTGCCTTTTCAGCCTCGCTCGCTGCTCTCCAGGCGGCTCCAAGCAATGTCACAATTTCCTTTTGATCAGCCTCTGGATGTTGGGCGCGAATTTCTGGTCGCTTTGCATTTGAAAAGTAGAGATAGGATTGCATAGGTCTCTTGGGTCGATTGGGATCGCGAGGTTCGCGTTTTCGGCGTTTGCCGGGCGTCTCCTCGTGTTCCGCAGACGTACCGTTTAGATCCTTGGTGAATTGATCGCAGAGTTCTGCGGCAGAACGTAACGCGACCGAGACTTCCTTGAAAGCATTCAAGAGCTTGTGTCCATGGTGAGCTGAAAGTTATCGGTATTGAAACGCGACAACACTTACCATGTCGCGTTTGCTGAGAATATCGGATACTTGATCGGTCTGCATCTTTTCCTTCTTTGCCATAATCGTATTTCTTTGTTACAAAAACGCGTCAGTCCACATGACCACTCGGGGTTCCCCATACACCAATTATACACACGGACGCGCCATAACACAGCTGTCATGGTGCACTCAACCACAGCATGCACCGACGCGCATCTGACCACCTCATCGTCCCACTCACTCACCTTGCAGAAAGAGCAACTTGAATAAAATTTTCCATTCACCCAAAATGACATGACTCGGGAACAGTGCCGTGCATGTTGAAATCAGTGCGCAATAGACTTACGCGGAGGATCTGCACTCCTTCCATTTGTTAGATTGCAAATAAACGCCCTTTGATCTGCAATTACCGCTCTTTGGTATCGCTCCCTTGAATACATCATACGCATGGCATGCCCTAGATGACAGAGCAAGGGACTTGCGGCATAGGGGACGTGCTCACAAAATAATCCGGATGACCTTTGGAAATCGGCCATTGTCCTCCGATAGTGGATTTCTTTCTAGGGCGCGTTGGAGTAGATCTCAACGTCGGACTTATCTCTGCCGGCGTATTCGTTCGACACGAGATGGTGCTTGGCAATGGTCCAGGATAAAATATAGCGTGCTTATATAACGCGACATTGCTGGAATAGCGTGTCGCATATGGCGCAGGAACCCAGTTTCATAGTGCCAATCCCTCCATCGCCTTCTCGCAAGGAATCACAGGAATCGCTCAACGCGACAACTCCGCCTGTTTTACCACCACCTACACATTTAGGATAATCGCAGAACCATCCTTATCCGTATCTAGCATCCACTAACAGCCGACAATCTTCCTCCACCATTAACAGTACCACGACCATATCGCATTCACTGTATTCCCTCTATGCAACCAATAATACAGGGTCTGGCAAAACTGAATCGCCATTTGCAAGCACAGACCCAGAGAAAGACTTGAAGGATCCCAATTTTGATCCTTCCCTCATTAAAAAAAAGTGGTTATGCTACCCCAACAAGCGCGGTCTCGTTACCATGCTCTTGGCGTCCATCATTGGATTGGCCCTTATTGGTGGATTTGCAGGCTATCCATTGGGTCTCTACATCAATCACGAAGTACATCAAAGCATACCACCCAAAAACACCACAACCAATACCACCGAACCAAGGCCCCCGACCATTGTCCTGCCCATTGACCCCGATACTCCTGCATCCGCCCATCAAAAACTTGCTTCTGACGGCACCTACTGGGACCTTGTCTTTTCCGACGAATTCAACCAGGACGGTCGTACATTTTACCCAGGTTCCGATCCCTATTGGGGAGGCCGTCGATCTTCATTACTGGGCTACTGGCGATTATGAATGGTACGAGCCATCCGCCATCACGACCAAGGATGGATCCCTTCAAATCAAGATGTCCAAAAAGAACAATCACGGTCTCAATTACACGAGCGGTATGCTCCAGAGTTGGAACAAATTTTGCTTTACAGGCGGGATCATGGAAGTCAATGTATCGCTTCCTGGCACTGGCACGGTATCGGGCCTGTGGCCGGGTGTTTGGACTTTGGGTAATTTGGCACGCGCCGGACACGGTGCGACGACCGATGGCATTTGGCCTTATTCCTATGACTCGTGTGATATCGGTGTCACTGCCAATCAATCCTCAACGCAAGCGTCATTCTTACCCGGTCAACGTCTCAACAAGTGTGTCTGTAGCGGGGATCATCCTAATCCGGGAATAGGCCGAGGTGGTCCTGAATTGGATGTGCTCGAAGGTGCCGCGTCCGATGGTCGGTTCCGTAATCAGGGGAGTGTATCGCAATCGGCCCAGATTGCTCCATTCGATGCGAACCTTGATGTCAAGGCGTCTGCGCTCACCCTTCAAACCGGCACGATTGGCAAGGTCGGCAAGACCATCATCAATTCCTATCAAGGCGGTGTCTATCAAGAAGCCGTATCGGCCGTCACGGGTGTCGATGCCACTTTCTTTGGAGGACTAGGCTTCCAAACATTCGCCATGGAATATCTGCCGACTGGACAAGTGCCCAGCCAGGATGGCTATGTTCAATGGAGTGTGGCGGGTCAGAATACCTTCAAAATTAATGACAGCGCCATTGGACCCAATCCCGCTAGTCAAGTGAGCCAACGTCTCATCAGCCGGGAGCCCATGTCGATTGTGCTCAACCTGGGCATGTCGGATAGCTTCTCAGTAGCCGATTTCGCCAACCTTGTCTTTCCCGTCGTCTTTCACATTGATTTTGTGAGAATTTATCAGCATCCTGACCGCCATAGCATCACCTGTGATCCACCAGACATGCCAACATCACAATATATCCAAGAGTAAGTGATTCCGTGTCTGAGAATAACGTGCACTGACGGTGTCTTTAGCCATTACAATGCCTATGTCAATCCCAATCTCACGACGTGGGCTCAAGCCGGTTACAGCTTTCCTGATTATTCACTGAGAAATGCAGGGCAATGCTAAGGCAATCATTGGCATCTATATCTATCTTGTACCATATAATGTCTTGTAAATTGGGTTTTATGGAAGACATACATACATGATCCAGGAGATCAATGATATGTTTGGTGTACATGGATAAGGAGGTTCGACACTTAGAAGACGAGAGCGGCACCCTTGGTCTAAAGCAAATAATCAGCATACGTATGAAAACCGCGCCCAGTCTACCTGCCTTCTTGTCACCACCGAGTTCGAAGTGCTTGCAACGCTTCAAAGCAGTTTGCATCTTGTACTTGCACACTGTGCATTCCAAGCGAAGCACAACCTTCTTGGTTGTCTTGGCCTTCTTGTGGAACACGGGTTTGGTCTGACCACCATAACCGGATTGTTTGCTACGATTGCATCAGTATCGAGCACGTCGACTGTCTGCGCCACGAACATGACTTACCGGTCATAACGTCTCTTACCCTGAGCGAACAGGGAGGCCTTACCAGTCTTGTATTGGGAGACCTTGTGAGGGGTGTGCTTTCGGCAAGTCTTGCCTTTGCAGTAAGTGTTCCTGGTCTTGGGAATGTTAACCTACAAGGTGGCGTTAGTCGAGATCGAGATGGGTTGTCGGCGTAGCGATTGCAGTGTGAGGGTTTGAGAGTCGGTCGGCGGCATGCGTATGGCAGTGACAAGAGCCTGTATAATGGGCAAGATGCTATTCGACTGTCATCCTGGATGGATGGTATCCATACACGTATATCCATTGCCTCCTTGCATCCTCTCCATCCATCCGTCTGCCCATCGTTCCATCCAGCCAGCTTCATCGATCTTGTGCCCTGACCATGCAGCTACCCCTTACCAACGCCCTCATTGCGTCCATCTACTTACCATGGTGCACCTCTTAAAGGATTAAGATCAGAGAAGGGATGCTCGACTGCGACCAGCAGCAATTAATGTCGGCTGCGAAACGAGTGGCTTGAATGAAACGATTTGAATTTTGTGACGTCAGCAAAAGGAACAATGGGCGCGGGGAGGATTTGAGTATATATATTATACAAGTAACGCTACAGGATGCTTTCTTCTTTCTCACAGCATTCGTTTGCTTCAATCATGCGTCACGGGAGTCTATGCTATGACTTCTACTCCGACTCCGGCTGCGACTAGGACTAGAACTATAACGCCTCCTTCTTACGTCCCTTCCATATTCTTCTTCGCTGGAATAGCTTCGACGTCTTCGGCGACGACGATCCTCGTATCGTTCTCGATGGAAACCATCTGCGCGCGGTCGGTCAAAGTCAAGGTCTCTTCGGTCGTAATCTCTTCGTCGCGGGGGGGGAGACCGGCTACGGGATCTTGGGCGCCTGCGGAATCGTTCTGGTGTTCTACTTCGCTCACGTTCACGCATGTAATCAGGAGGCGGCGGCTACAATTGTGCAATCAGTTGCGTCGTCGTCCATAATCATCGGGTTCACTCACCCTCATGTTTGCATCCCGACCGCCAGTGACGGCTCCCTCTGCCACGTTCTCTCGTTCTCTCACCCCTTTGGCCATTGATTTGTCCCCGTCCTCACGCTCTTTACGTTTCTTGATTTCTTCCAGAATACGTTCGTCCTCAAGCTTCTTTTTGCGCAGCTCCTCCTTCTTTTGCTCCAGAAAGACTGTTGGAATGCCTCCAAGACTGTTTTGAGCGTCCAGTAACAATTTCCATAGTTCCAACACAAACTTTTGGGCATTCTTTTCCAAGAAGCCTGTCAGATTGATCTGTAACATGCGCGGGTCGCAGTCCTGAATGACGAGATGAGCATCGGAGGATCAAGGAGTGATCGCAACTTACCTTTTGATCAAGAGACTCGAATGTATATTCAGTGACGACTTCGTCCTCCATACCAAGCAATTCTGTGATTCGTTTCGTTATCCATGGTCGGATCACTTGCATATTCACTTTTGAAAAGTTGACCTAAGTTTCGACAAGAAATATGTACATCAGTCGATCAACTCTGAGGGTTATTGAAAAGAGGCTAGTGTCTCTGCTTTCCACCACCTAGCGCGTCAACACCACTTGTACCTGCTTTGCAAAAGCAAGTGCGTCCCCATGCTCGAACAAAGCCACTGCAACCTTCCCATGCGATCCAACGACACTTTACCTTTTGCTTGTATTCAGGTGGAAATGTCATGCTCTTGAGGAGCTTCTTTTGCTTGTTTCCGAAACGGGCATCCTGCTCGGTACTCGTACCCTAACTAACGCGTCAATCTATGCTATCATGCACTCTTTTCCGCGCTCACCTTGAAGAATCCGGCGTCGCCCATCTTTTCGCGTGCACAGAAAATTCCTGTTTAGAGCTTTCTTTTTATTGCTCATCATGCCGACGGTCAACGTGGACAAGGAGGACTTGCTTACCGCTCTTGGCAAGCGATATAGTCAGTATCAGCTGATTATTCTGGTTGTCTCCATTACTTATGCGTTGCTGTTTTAGCCACCGAAGAGTTTGATGAATTATGCTTCCAATTCGGTGTAGAGTTGGAGGAAGATGTGAGTTCATTGGGCGTGCTTTCGGACCGTTTGCGCTTTACTAAATGTTCATTGTTGCATAGACCTCACAGCAGGAGATTGCGGAGAAACAAGGTGCAAAGATCCTGGACGGCATCTCTGATCGTCCCTTATACAAGATTGACATTCCGGCAAATCGATATGATTTGCTCTGCGCAGAGGGCATCTCTAGAGGTCTTTTGGTCTTTCAGGGAAAGATCAAGGCACCATTATACAAGGCTGTGCCGCCAAAGAATGGGCCCATGCACGAAATCCGCGTCCATCCCGAGGTAAGAGTTGACATGCGTCTCATAGGTCAACATACTGATCTATGCACTAGACGGCCAAGATAAGGCCCTATGTTGTTGGTGCAATTCTTCGCAATATCCACTTCACTCAAGCGCGATACGACAGCTTCATTGATCTACAAGACAAGTTGCATAACAACATCTGCAGGTAGGTCGATGACTCATTTTCTCCTTGGCCCTGGTGTGCCTAACGCGCACCTGCCTCAAGGAAACGCACGCTAGCCTCCATGGGAACGCATGACCTCGACACTATCCAAGGCCCTTTTACGTATGAGGCGCTTCCTCCCAAAGATATTCAATTTGTGCCACTCAATCAGACCGAACGTATGAACGGCAACAGGTTGATGGAGTTTTACACTCCGGATAGGCATTTGGGCAAATTCTTGCACATCATTCGGGACTCGCCGGTCTATCCTGTAATTTTTGATGCCAATCATACCGTCTGCTCTCTGCCTCCAATCATCAACTCGGAGCATTCAAAGATCAAGTTGACCACCAAGAATGTCTTTATTGAAATTACCGCTACGGACAAGACGAAGGCTAGCATTGCCTTGAACACGCTTGTCTGCATGTTCTCAGAGTATTGTGAGGACAAGTTCACGTAAGTTGCGTGCAGTTCTTTGCCTCGTGTAGATGACTTAAACATTGGTTCCTTGATAACAGGGTCGAACCTGTCAAGGTCGTGTATCCTGACCATGAGGAGATCACTCCGGACCTTGAATCTCGTGAAATGTCAACCTCTGTCGAGTACATCAAGTCTTGCACTGGCCTGAACCATCTATCACCCACTGAGATTACGCAGCTATTGATCAAGATGGCCTTGGAAGCCAGCGTCAACGAGAGCAATCCCGATGAGATTTCTCTTCGTATCCCTCCTACACGTGCGGATGTGTTGCACTCGTGCGATGTCATGGAGGATGTCGCCATCGCCTATGGTTATGATAACCTGCCACGTCGGCTGCCAGCCGTGTCCACCTTTGGTGCTCCTTTCCCCATCAACAAGCTCTCGGATGCGATTCGCTTGGAGCTTGCTCTGAGTGGCTTCACCGAAGTCATGACGCTCACTTTGGTAAGATGGGCTCGTAAATGTAAAGTCATGCATGCTCATGATGATAATAGTGCTCGCATGACGAGAACTTTGCCTTCCTCCGCAAGAAGGATGACGGAAAGACAGCTGTGAAGCTCGCCAATCCCAAAACCATAGAGTATCAGGTGATCCGCACCTCTCTCCTTCCCGGTATCCTAAAGACGATCGAATCGAACCTAAAGCACTCTCTACCCATCAAAGTCTTTGAGGTTTCCGACGTCGTTTTCAAGGATGATAGCATGGATCGTCTCAGCAGAAACGAGCGACATGTCGCTGCTGCCTACGCCGATACGGATGCTGGATTTGATGTAAGTCGAAGCGATCGTTTGCAGGATAGTTACTGACGCGCTCTTTTAGATTATTCACGGTCTTCTACATCGCTCCATGACCATGCTTCACGCTCGACTGGTCGATGCTAAATCCAATGAGCTTGGTTACTTTGTTACGCAAGCGGACCGTAAGTGGTTACTCAGATGTCTTGACCAAACACTCATGCGTGCCTTTTTAGACCCAACCTTCTTTTGTCAAAGTGGAGACATTCATCTGCGCTATGTCGATCCAGCGACTCAAAAACCTGTCACCAAGGTAATTGGTGCATTCGGCTGGCTTCACCCCGAGGTGTTGCAGAGCTTTGACATTCCTTATCCCATTTCCTACATGGAATTCAACTTAGAGCCTTTCCTGTAGTAGAAGCACTAGACTAAAAATCTATCAAGGGGAAGCTTCTCCTCCGCATGTCTGATTCCCATGACTCTTTTACGGTAGCCTTGCCTTCACTTGATATGCCTATCCGACCCCCTCACACCCGCCAAACTCTTATCTTACTCGTCGGTCTCCCTGGATCAGGTAAATCGACCTTTGCCAACAGCCTCGTCGCCGCATGGCCCCATACCTACACCCGCATCAACCAAGACGATCTCGGCTCCCGTCAAGTATGTGAAGACACTGTTCAGCACGTCCTCTCCACTGTAAGTATCACGATCATGCCTCTACCGCCTTACGGCTGACGATGCATGCTCTAGAGCTCGGCCTGTCCCGTCATTGATCGGTGCAATTTCGATCATCGACAGCGCAAGACATGGATTGAACTTGCCCGTCATTTCAGCGTGCCGGTGGACGCGCTCGTCATGATGGCCGATGAACGCACATGCCGAGACCGTATCATGGCTAGAACGGACCATCCCACGAACGTGGGTGGGGTGGGAGGGGTGGAGGTCTTGGAGCGGTTTGTAGAAAGCTATAAACCTCCCCGGTGGATGGGACGATACAATGCGGCTTCGGAGGGGATACAGCGATTGGGTCGTGTATGGCCTGTCGAGGGTGAGTGGACACCGGATCAATTAATCAAGGTGATGCATGGATTAAGATGGACGGAGGATGCCAATCTGTCGGGGAGAGGAAGACAAAACATCCTTCAGGGGCGACATCATCCCTCGGCACAAGGTATGCGCGAATACTCAAGCAGTTCAACGTCCGTGCAGTCAGGCGTGAGTTGGGCGCAAATGGCAGGCAAACGTCCCAATGAACTATAGCACAAGTGCAACATGTATTACTTCGTATCGCTATACGAACCAAGCAAGCAAATAGACAGTAGACGCGTGTAGATTAATTGCCATGGAATACATCCATTCTAAAAAGCCAAGAGACCCACGAGGCCAGCGGCGACGGTAACGATGCCAGCAAGACCAGCTTTCACGTGGACACTGGCACTAGCAGACGCGCTGCTAGAGGCAGAAGCGGAAGCGGAACCACTAGCGGCAGCCTTGGAAGCACCGGTAGCCATAGCACTCAGAGTGGGGGCGGTGGCGGGTATGGTGGCTGTAGCGCCGGATGCGCCAGCGGCCGAAGGAAGATTGGCGGCAGTGCCGGTAGCGGTGGCACTCCAACCTAGGGAGAGTGGGACGGCACTGCCGGTACCATCGAGTGTGAAGGCTGCGCTATAAAACCAGGTATTACTGGCGGCATCACCAATACGGATCCAGTAGTTGTTGCCAGATGCAAAGTCATTGATGGGCTGAATGACAAAGGAACCTGCGCTCACAGGTACAGGTGTCGTGGCAATGTGACCAGCGATGCTATCGAGAACGTCAGCCAACATACTATCCACCCAATCTGACTTACTTTGCATTCTGGAAATTGCCAGTGAGCAGATCAATAGTCACACTGGTAAAGCTGGCACTTCCTGCAGAAGTCGAGGTCCAAGTGATTTCACCAGAACCGCCGGCCTTCCATACAGTGGAAGCAACCGGATTCGTAATCTGCCCCTCGAGTCAGCTTTCCGAGTTCGTATTGAATACCACTTACCGATATCGTGGTAGCGTTCACCACAGCTAGTGTAGCCAAGACAAGAAGAGCAGAAAGCTTCATCGTGTGTATGAGGAAAGGAAGGGAAGGGGCGCGCGCGCAAAAAAGAGAGAGAGAGAGATATGGATGCAGGGGAGCAGAGGGGTGCCGCCATTTATCGTTCCACTTGTGTCACCGCTCAGAATAGACAATAGAACGCTTGCGAAGTCTGCCTGCCCAAGGAGAGACCCAAGGTGTCTTGTGGAGATGGGTAAAAACGTCATGGGACCACTTCAGGTGTGGGCAGTACAGGGTGAGGTGATCGTACTTTCGGCACCTTTGACAATAGGGGCGGTATTGCTCCATCGAGGTGCGGAGATAGGCATGTGTTCCGTAACGTTTTATTGCACGGATATATACTCCGTTCTTAATGATGGTTGAATCGCGATGGACTCGTTAGCAACCGGCATGACACAAGACAGGGAACAGGATACGGTCGGGGAAGTCAATAGGATAGGATATCAATGTGTTCAAGTCAAAGAATGTCAATGACGGTGGCATGGTAAAAAAGGATCGCCTTGAAACCAAGAGATAGACTTGACGTTACACAAAAATGTCTTGTTCATTCCAAACTGACTTCTACAAGGTAAATTTGGCGCGACCACACGTTTTCGCTTTGCTGACTATATGATTGTGGATAGATCGAAGGGCTCTTGACCACATGATGTATGGGGAGACGGATGGATAGATTTAGCGGCTAACAACGAGCGGGACAATGTTCGGTTTTGTGACCGTAAGCCTTGCAGTGACGGCAATACCACACTCGAGGAAGATTCGACATGGATGGGGGATAATGCAATTTGATCAAGGCGGATGCAATCGTCGTCTTATAGTCTGCAGGTCATATCGGGTTTTTACCCACAAGAGTTACATGGCTGCAGCTTATTGCTTGATTGACAGTGAAAAATTAGACTTTGTCACACCAAAATGTCTCTAATATGACAATGACATTACAGGAAAATGTTGCACGACCTTGCACGAAAACGCTATCGCCATGCTGACTACACGCTTGTTGGATGGATCGAGAGATTTGGCTAAATGGTGCATCGGGGAAAGACGGACGGATTATTTGCGGCGAAACGGACAAAGTTCCGTGGGGTGACCGTGCACCTTGCAACGACGACAGAACCAGATGCTAGGTGGAATTGACATGTGGATGGAAGAATCAATCCGTCATGGAGATTGCATCATCTTCTTATAAGCGGCAGGACATATTGGCTTGTACAAGCGTGTGATGGCCGCAGCTGGTTCTCCCCTTGAATGACGCAAGCTATGCAATAAACGTGACACAGATAGTATTTGATGGCTGACATTCGATTCTATATACAGGATGACAAATTTGTGTATATATCACGCAAAAAGTATGTATCTACTCTAATCCCACCACAAGAATTCCAGGGCATTGGACGTCGCACATGGCGGCGTGGATACTGGCAGAGAATCTGTCAGTTTTCTATCAGTCTCGCTGATATTATCGCAGAGTGCTGCACGAATCAAGGTATCGTACAACCACTCTGCCGAATCGCAGAACGCAGGTTTTGCGAAAGTACCCTCCGACCCATTAGAGTGCCGGAGATGAAAGTCGACTTGAGGCTTGTCGGAAAAGGAAAGGTCATCTGGGCGGATAGGCGCCAAATAAGATTCGTATGGGGTGGCATCGGACAACGATTGGCTTTTAATGTCAAAGTCAAACTCTGAGAATTTGCTCACGTCGGGGATGTAACATTGACTGATGCCCGCGAGAAGCAACTGTACGACAATGGCAGCTCGCGTGGTTGCCACCTCGTCGGCATCACCGGTGTACCAATCCCTTTGGCTCTGCACGCCTTTGTCGGCATAGCTGGTCAAGGCGTTGTGAAGAATGTGATCGAAATTCCACTGCGGCATGACCGCATTCGACACCAATACTCGCAAGTCTTGTCGGTATGTGTCTGTCGCCTTTGAGCCTTGGATAGAGAGATCCTTGTTGAGATTCGGTTTGGGAATGATTTGGGGAGACGATGGCGCGGTAGGTGTAGAGGTGGAGGAACCGCGTTGATTGCTGTTGGATGGGAAATTGGATACTTGTAGGCTAGCAATCGATCGCTGTAACGCAAGCAACTCGCGATCCGTGGCTTCTTTTTCCTTTCGCAAGCCGTCAAGCTGACGTTTAAGATCACTATTTTCGAGTGAAAGCTCATCCACCTGACCGCGCAATTGCTTGTTCTCCTTCTGCACATCAGACATTTGCGACTCTAGGTTGACCATGTACTCTGTGCACAATTATTAGCATATATTCTTTGTCGGTTGACCATCTTACTTACCCTTGCGTCGAACGCGAAAGTTTCTGGCTGAAATCTTGTTACGAATCTGCCTTCGCTCTTTTGGAGAGAGTTTCTTGAAATCAATGCCTTCACTCTCCAACAACTCGTCGCCTGACAGATCGGCATCATGAGACAAATCCTTAGTGCTCCTAGTGACTCGATCTGATGAGGTATTTGCCTTGCTGTCCCGAGTAGGTTCCGAGGGCTTCCGTTCGAGCTCGGTAAGCGACGTCGTCAGAGGGAGGGACGACAGGTTCATGGGCGTCACAGTTGCAAGTGGATTAACACCGCTGGTGGTAGATATTGCGTTAGGTTTCGTCTTAGTGATGGTCTTGGATGCCTTCCTCAAGGCAGCATTGTTGGCAGCTTCACCCTTTTCTAGTTGCCTCTTGGCGGCTTCGACAAGCTTGAGAAGCTCCTCAGTTGTGGGTAGATACTGAATGGGGTTGCTTTGCATGGTGCCCAGAGATGTACTGATGTCTATCTTTCGCGGAATATTGCCAAGACCTTGTTTTTCCTCAATCGGCTCGCTCTTCACCTTGGAGAGCAAGGGTTCCGTGGTCTCTTTTTTGACGGATAATGCTGAACCCTTGGTGTCGATACCAGCAACCTCAGGAGGAGGAATAGAAACAGTATCCATACCATCCGTAGATAGGAATAGATTAGTGTCGTCGTAATTTCCGCCGATGGTTACGGACGTCTCATATTCATCGCCCAAGTAGTACTTGAATAGTTCAGCGTTGTGCGCGCTGGGCATACTATCGTCAAAAGCGTCGAAACCGTCTTGGTCCATGTCCATATCCTCAGAGGAAGAATGTGAAGTTGGCGTAAGTGCAATGCTGGGGAGTGACGGATCTTGAGCTTCGCTGTTGGGTGGCGTTGTCCACGACATGTCCAAAAAGTTGTCAAAGTCAGTGTCTGCCATTGTTTCACCAATGTACTCTAGCAAGTGGCGATATTCAAAGCGTTCTCACACACCAGTAGCAAAAAGTCTTCAGAATGACGGAAGTCAAAGTCAGATGGATAAACAGAGGTTCAAGGGTGAACGCAACACTTACCACAAGCGTTGTTCTAGCGTATGCACCTGTAAAACGAGTCTTTTGCCCTATAAAGCGTGCCAATGATGCCTCTGTCAAGGCAAGTAGAGAGAGAGGAAGACAAGAGGAAGAGGCTTTCACCGATAGAGTTCATCCTGGATCACGTGATGGGACCATCCGGCGTCGAAGTCTCTGGAACGTCCGAAGCAAGCATAGAATTATCGGAGTGTGACACGTCCAATGCAATAGCCTAGAGCAACGCATCCATCCACATCAGGATAGGTTGATGTCTGCTTGCTGTTAGGGCTTTTCTCAGCCAGTCAATCCCTTTACACTAACCACCATTTCTTCCCGCCCCTTAACAACACGACCTTATTTGGCAGTCACCCCGGCGGTTTGTTTGCTTCTCCCTCGCACTTCTTGCACCTTCCGCACCATGTCGCCTTCACTGGAACCTACTGCCAAGGATGGAGACTATACTCAGGCGCAATCTATGGCGATGAAGAAGATTGAAAATATGTTCACGATTGATAGTACGAAGTTGAAGGAGATACAAGTGCACTTTATGAAGGAAATGCGCAAGGGTCTTGATCAGCCGGGACAGACTGTCGCCATGATTCCAAGTTATGTGGAGGGCAGACTAACCGGTAAGTGGTCCAGAGCATGCTGTTTACCCATTGTTTACTCTCCGCGTGTTGTTTCTGAAATAACCTTGCCGACAACATGCGGGCGGTGATGCGGTGGGTTAATTCAGATCACTATTCTCATTTGATCGCATTATTCCAGGTAATGAAACTGGCACATTTCTCGCTCTTGATTTGGGCGGTACAAACTTGCGAGTTGTGCGGTGCGAATTGAAGGGGAATGGCGAGTTTGCGAGCGAGCATTCAAAGTACAAACTGAGCGAGGAGCTGAAGACAGGAGATGCTCGAGCCTTATTTGGTGAGTCACATAGGATGCATACAACATGTCATTGGGGCTTACACCATTCTCAGACTTTATTGCCGAATGTGTGGACTCTTTCCTCACCGAACACAATCTGGATTCGCCGTCCGAGAAACTTCCTTTGGGTTTTACATTCTCATTTCCCGTAAAGCAAACCAGGATCAATCGCGGTAATCTAATGTCCTGGACTAAGGGTTACTCTGCGGCTGGATTAGTCAACCGGGATCCCGTCATTATGCTTCAAGATGCATTGCACAAGCGGCATCTCCCGGTCGAAGTCGCTGCTCTTGTCAATGACACCGTCGGTACTCTTTTGGCTTTTGCTTATAAGCATCCTGACTGCATGACTGGGGTCATTCTCGGCACCGGCTCCAATGCTGCCTATATTGAGAACATGGATAGAATCAAAAAATGGGACGGCGGTCCGGTCACGGCAGATGAAATGATCATCAACATGGAATGTGGAGCATTTGACAACGAGAGAGTCGTTCTGCCGCTTACGCGGTACGATAATAAGCTTGACCGGGAGAGTATCAATGCAAGTACTCTATTTTGCGCGCAAAGACATAAACGAATGCTCATCCTCCATATAGCCACATTTTCAAGCTCTCGAGAAAGCCATATCGGGCATGTACTTGGGAGAGATATCTCGTAATGTCATCATCCATCTCATCGATCAAGACCTTCTCTTTGACGGTCGAAGCTCTCGTCGCATGAACACACAATGGGATTTTGAAACATCCTACATGTCCAGCATTGAATCTGACACTACACCTACGTTGGAAGAAACACGCAAATTCTTGGAAGGATCACTCGAGATACCATCCACCACGTTCGCAGACCGCAAGATGGTGAGGCGAATATGTGAACTCGTAGGCGCAAGATCCGCGAGACTATCGGCTGCCATGATTGCCGGTATCTTGGAAGATACTGGAGCTGTCGCTAATGGAAAGATTGCCTCTGTCGGAATCGATGGCAGTCTGTACGAATTTTATCCGGATTATGCCGAAAAGATCTATGTAGGATTGGAAGAGTTGCTCGGCAGTGATATCCGGCAACGTGCAATTCTCGGTCTGGCCAAGGATGGAAGTGGAGTGGGAGGTAAGTGTCGAACATGACGCCTTATATTGTGTCTTACATGCTGTTTTAGCTGCACTGGTGGCTTGCGTCGCGACCAAGATTGCCCGCCGAAAATCCGAACCCAAGGTCTTACCTCGTCACGAATAAACATAATCGGTTACGGAAGACGACCTTCTTTCATACCTATTTGTGCGTCTTGTACAGTGTAAACCTATTGTTTGTTCTCGTTTCATTCAACGGTTGTACCGTATGCTCATTCAGTGGAAAGGAAAACAATTACAGCCAACAATTCTGGGGTATTGGAAAATATACATGCAAACATTGTACAAGGAACATTTGACAACAATGCGGCACATGTGCGCATTATAAATGATATAGAAAAGATTGCTTATGCTTTACGAAACCTGGCAAGCAATTTGGACATCTTGCGAACCTCTCGTTTGTCGATGGGTTCCTCTGACGACTCTTCGATATCGTCAATGGATGTATCTGACGAATTCAATGCGATGCCATTGGATGCTGAAGGTCTGGGCCGTGGCGATTTCTTGAAAGCGGATCGTAAAGGTGTGGACAAACTGTACAAGGGACTCGGCTTTGCAGAGGACCTGTCGGTCAAGGTGGGTTCATGATCCACCAAAAATTGGATCTTGGCTTGATGTCCTTGATGTTCAACTTTTGTGCTGATCTTCTGTCGGAAGACCGTTGGTAATTTGGGAAATGGGGTTGAGGTGGATGGCAAAGGCGAGGGTTTGGGATACAACAAGTGAGGGTTCGCTTCTCTTAACGTCTTGCCTTGATAACCATCTGCACGCGGAACAGCTGTGGATTTGGAACCGCGGGGATTGATTTGTGCTTTTGAGGGAGCTGAAGCAACTGGGTTTGGACGGAAGGTGAGAATGGGCGGAGCAAAATTGGTGGATTGGCTATGCTTGAGAGGGGACGGTTTGAGAGTGTCAACTTCTTCTTGCAAGATTATATTGGAGTGCGTCATGCCGATATTGGCAGGGACAAAAGACTCGATGACAAGGAGTTGTTCAAGAAGCAATTGCCAATGAGAGAGCATCACATGGAATATGCGTGTCCATTGAGCATTGAGTCGAATAATGTCCGAACTGGAGCGTAGAAGAACGGAAGGACGGCCGAGGGTCGACCTGGCACCGCCCAATCTCCGCTTTTTGGAAGCCACTTCCGTTCTATCGACTTGCTCGGAAAGTGACTTGTCAAAGCCAGTACAGGTAGGAGCCAGAACGACCGAGAGCGCTTCAGCTGTCATCAGATTCTTAGATGAATGACGAAGCACCTCGCCGCCGAGCTTTATGATGTAGCACAATAGATGAAGGTGACTGACAGGAACCTTCTTGAGTACAAGGGCGACTTGGGTAACGATTTGCTCGTCGCTTTGTTTGAGGTCTAGATTAAGAGACACCTTGAGTTGTCATTCTGATCACACCCTGCGCAGTGACATACCTATTCCGTTGAGGATTTCATCGTGGAAGGCACATGGGATGACAGGGTCTGGTAGAAACTTGAGGTACTTCTTCAAGACCCCAGTCAAGGAATGTGGTTCGATGAATGCCATGTTGAGATCTTTGCCGTAGTAAGGAGCAGCATGGAAGTACAGCTGAAGGTCGGAAATGTCTCTTTTACCTCCAGAGAGACGAAAGAGTCCAATAGTGTCTAGTGCTGATTGGGATACCAATTGTCAACATTGGACTACAATCCTTTCATGGCAGTTCTGGGCATATACTCACCTCTATGTCTAATCTCTTCCCCGCAACGACAGACGACGTAAGGTACGGTATATCCATCCGGGGTAACAACGCCGGTCAAGGATAATCCATCTTCGAGTCGAGCACCAAAGATGGCCTCAGAATCTGTAGAATCATCGATGTGGTGAATATCCAACAATGAAGATACCACGCACCGGGTCGCGCGTTTTGCTCTTTACCTTTTTCTTCATCAGAAGAAATGGAAGACGTCAGATGCGTCTTCGACTTGCGACGGAAAAAGGACCAGGGTGTTCGGTGTTTCCGGCTAATGACAGGTTCAGGGAGTACTTCGAGCATCGTGTCAAGCGACCTTTAGCAGAGATGTGATGCTTGATCGTTGCGGCTGTTACGCGTATCTTGTCGAAGGAAGAGCGACTATGCGCCAATAAAGTAGCAGGAACAAGAACAAGATGCGAAGGGCAAAGGATCTATCGCCGTTTTTGTTGCGTTCCCCGCCAACGTTCCGTGTTCCTTCTTGTGCCGCCGGCGAATGTGAAGCAATCGAGTCAAAAGTGCTACGCAAATGGTCGGACCACGGAACGTATTATATCCATTTTTGGTATTCTCTGGGATCGGCTTGATGTCAACAGTGACAAAAGCAGCCGGTGATTGTGTCCAAGCCCGGAGGCATGCTGCAGGTCCTCGTCGTAGCAATGAAGCAAGTGCAAGGGAGTAGCAGAGACTTGGACGTTTTGAGCTATGACTGGCCCAAGGTTTGCACTACGATTGCACGCACATAGCCAAATATGGTCCCATCGATGCCTATGATCACTGTCTCACCAAACAACTCGATACTTGACAGACATGTGGTCAATCGTTGCCTACTGTTCACACAGAAAGCACGCGAAGCCATTGGCAGCGACATTGGGCTGCGCCTCATTTTACTACGGTGGCCTAAGCAAAGCCTTAAACTGTTAGATGGAACCGAATTGAATGGGCTACCATTGTTCTTGTCATCCTTTGCATGCCTTGTCATGCTATTCATACATTGTGCGAGTCTATACGTCTCACACCTCTCTCTTTTGTTCCTTGCATCAATTTTCTTCAATTGTCAAGGACCAATTTGGCAAGGACTGACATTTCACTGTCTGTTCAGGTGACGAATAGCCATGGCAGCGGCGCAAAGCACTGGACATGCTAATCACACTCAGACACCAGAGAACGGTGCTGATCATATAGACCACCACTTGGAGGAAGACGAGGAGGAGGAAGAAGATGTTACCGAAATACAAGAGGAACCCTTTGACTTCGATGGGTACTTGGACGACTATCCGGATGACACGGAGGAGCTCGACATCATACATGCCCGCGTCACCAGCATACCCGACCTACATTTAGAACGTTTCAAGTCTCTGACACGACTATGTATGCGACAAAACTTGATTATTGACATTGAAGGTTTGGAGCAGAATACCAAGCTGACAGAGCTAGACCTTTACGACAACAAGATATCCAAGATTCGAGGACTGGACGCGCTTGTCAATCTAGAGACCCTTGATCTTTCGTTCAACAAGATCAAGCATGTGCAACATATTTCGAATTTGAAACGATTGCGCACTTTATACCTTGTCAGCAATAAGCTGAGCGTCTTGGAAGGACTAGACGAGCTCACAGAGCTTACCAGCCTTGAAGTCGGCGCAAACCGCATCAGAGTATATTGATCTTTTGAGTAGCTTGCTTTGGGTAGATGATTAACTTTGCTTTTAGGTCATTGAGAACCTTGAAAAACTCGTCAACATGGAGCAGCTTTGGTTGGGTAAAAACAAGATTACAAAGCTTCAAGTATGTCCTTCCTCGGTGGCACCTAATCACTGATTGACGTTCACCCTGACAGAATTTGTCTCCACTACGAAACTTGACCTTGCTTTCCATTCAATCCAATCGCCTTACTCGCATCGAAGGACTAGAAGCTCTGGAACACCTGGAAGAATTATATGTGAGCAACAATGCTATCGAAAAGCTCGAAGGACTAGACAAGAACGTGAGTTATGCTTTCCATGAGTCTCAAAACTCATTTTTGGTAGACCAAATTGCGTGTCTTGGATGTTGCTGGAAACCGCATTAGCGAGCTTGAGAATATCCGCCACCTTCACAATCTAGAAGAATTCTGGGTATGTTTGCACCTGACCATTTGATGACGACTGACATGGATCAGGCCAATTCGAATCTTTTACATGATCAAACGCAGTTGACACCCAACTTGGGTCCGGAAGTGATGCCAAAGCTCGAAACGGTATACCTTGAGCATAATCCTTTGCAAAAAGAATTGGGTACAGCGTATAGAATCAAGATCAAGTTGGCATTACCACAAGTCAAACAGATTGATGCAACGTAAGTGAGATGGTGACTTCCGGATTGCCCAACTCAATTGTTTGTATCAGCTACACAATCTGATGGATCATGCAGGATTATCCAGCATGGGAAAGACAGGGAAACGACTAAGGATATTGGTTTTTGTAGAAATTAGCAAGTGTATTGAAGATTTGTCAACCATGTAATATGCGAGTACCCGTCTATTGTATCGAAATGAGATTCGACTTTACAATGGGCTCTAGGCATGTTGGACTTCTATAACATTATGAACAAATGGGTAGCCGAGATGCAAATATGGAAATCTGCGTGATTGCGGCAGAGAAACCTAACGTCTCTGCTTGCGGTTGATGTAGACAAAGAGAATGAACACGCAAACATTGAAGGCGTAGTAGGCCCACAATAGACCAAAGTCGCGCCAGCGGTTGGAAAGACTCCATTCGAGGTTGTTGAGGAAATCGGCACCGGTAGAATATTGACAATACTGACATTGATCCGTTGCGTTTGGGTCCTTGAGATAGCCTGGGGCAGCGCTCAGGTAAGCTTGAGAATACTGTCCGCATGTTTGACCCGATGGAGGAGTGTAAACCAGATAGTCTTGCTCTTGACATTGCACCTGCATACCGTTGAACAACGTTGAGACAAAACCTTCCAAGAAGTAGTGGTAGGGATCCAAAGGATACATCCACGAACTCCAAAAGTGTGGCATAGCCGCAGCCGGAGACAGAAGACCAGCGAAAAGGAAAAGGAAGGTATTTGGAATTGGCGTGACGATAGATGCTTGAGCCATGGTTTCCAACATTGCAGCGATAGCCAAACCAAAGGAAATGGAGAACAAGAGGAAGACGACCAAGAGGATGTAGAGGTAGAAACCGTCGAGATGAGTCGTTTGAAGACCAGCGGTCCAGTAGAGCGGAAGGAACCCGACAGCGGCTGCAACAAGCATATAGGGAATCTCCATGAGAATCATCGCCAGAGCAAAACCAAAGAAACCATAATACTTGGAAGCATAGTCGCGTCGGAAGAAAAGACGTTGCATCATGAACTGCGGTTGAATGGAAAACACCAAGGTCAGACCCATGATCATGATTTGGAACGTAATGAGAGCGCGAAGTTGTAGTTGACTAGGTGTGGGTTGCAATTGCCAAAAGGTGAAACCGTTAAGAAGACCAATAAAGAAAGCTTGCCAGATACGACCGATGTTGAAGTAAGGATCTCTCCACCAAATGACGTTCATGCGCTTGTAGACCTCCCAGACCTGGTACCATGGTCCGGTAGCGAATTCTCGAGCGTTGGGATCAGGCGGACTTTGACCAACCTTCGCATTGAGAGTCTCCAATTCTTGCTTGACGGCTTCAGCTTCAGGGCTATTTCTCCAGACTTCTGTCCAATCTTGCTTTGCTCGACCGTTGATACCTGCACCGATGACCTCCAAGATATACTCGGCTGGGTTTTCAGACTGTTCGCAGTGACGCGCTCCATTCCTCTCGAAGTAGTCGTTCATGATGGCGGAGTTCTCACCGATATCACCAAAATAGGCCACCTTTCCTCCACGAGCGAGCAGCAATAGACGATCGAAATGCTCAAACAGGATGGAAGAAGGTTGATGAATGGTGCACACCAGAGCCATACCAGCATCAGCGAGTTTGCGAATGAATTTGATGATGTTGTAAGACGATTGCGAATCAAGACCAGAAGTAGGCTCGTCCAAGAAGAGAATGTGAGGCTTGGCGACCAATTCCATACCGATCGTAAGACGTTTGCGCTCTTCGACAGAAATACCTTGACCAGCTTCCAGGATACCGATTAAAGCATCACCGAGATCTTGCATTTCCATCATCTTCAAGACAGTCTCGACATATTCGTACTTCTCCTGGAGAGGCACTTCCGCAGGTTGACGCATCTTGGCAGAGAAACGAAGAGCTTCACGAACAGTCAAATTGGGGTTGTGCACATCCATTTGTTCGACATAGCCAGTGATACGTTCGAAATCAACGGCGAGTGCCTTGCCGTTGAGATAGATTTCACCCTCCACTTTACCAATCGTTTTACGTTTGGCCAAAACATCCAAGAGGGTCGTCTTGCCAGCACCGGATGAACCCATGAGAGCAGTCATCTGACCTGGCTTGATCCAACCTTCGCAATTGTCAAGAAGTTGCAATTGATTCTTCTTGACAGGCACCCAATAGTTGACGTGATTCCAGGTAAAGATACCAGCTTCGGCAGCAAAATTCTCCCCCATGTTGTCGTAAGCCTCCTGAGCATCGCGAAGTCGAATGAGCTCTTCTTCGTCCGTATGCTTTGGAGCCTTGCCCTTCTTGTAGATCTTCTTGACGAAACCACCAGTGACCCAGGTAATCTTTTCCATTGCAATCATGTTAAGAACAATGAAAAGTAGCCAAAAGAGGAAGACAGTGATAACGTCGACGCTCATTTGCGAGGTAATGTAACCATAAGCAGCCGCCAAATACTCATCACCAGTGACATAGAGCTGTCCGACCTTTGCACCAACAATAGTACAAGCTTGATTCGCCGCCGAGGTGTACGTTGGTCCGTAAGGCACAAGACCTGCGGGACCCTCACAAGGGAAGGTCAAACCGCGCATCTCGTTACTGAACAATGCCTTGAACGCATATGCGTACGGATCAATCCAGTAGATCCAGTAAAGCCATGGATGCATGTTCTTGTACGGGATGGAGAAACCACAGTATGTAATGAGAGTGATGAGGATGACACCAGTGAGCTGAAAGGCGACGTAGATAGACGGACTGATATTGCCGAGTAGCCGGAAAAGATCGGTGGTACACAGCGTTGCCAGCACGTTGATGCTTAAGAAGACAAAGAACTTATCCGCTCGAGGATCGAAACCCATCATGAAGTAGACAATAATCGCATATAGCGTACACTGCACTACAACGATAGGTATGTCTGTTACTACACGGGCAATATGGAATGCAGAGGGATGATACATTGCGTAAGACTTGTGCTTTTGAAGTGTCATCCGACCAGCAAGGACATTTGGCAGTTCAGCTTGAGAAAGGAAAGCGTTGAAGAGAAGAGATGCGAGAAGAGCACCACCTCTTTGGAAAGCACCAGTAGAGTTAAGACCCATTTGATAAAAGACCGAAGCGTAAATGAAAGCTTGAATAAGTACAGAGGCGTAACGTTCATAGAGAGCTTGCTTGTCACCGAGCAAGATTTGGAATTGACGAATGGTCAATGCCTTGGTTTGCTCGTAAAAGTTGGCAGAATAGACCGACTTGTGAGGCACTCCCTTTTGCTTGATTTCGGTAACGTAAGCCTTGAAGTCCGCAGCTGGTTGTTCACGTTCGACACGAGCCTCGTATTCAGCAATGTTCTTCTGAAGAAGTTTGTAGTCTTCCGATTCCAAAAAGTACTTTTCAAACTGCTCCGGAGTCTCGGGTACCTTGCCTTCGAATCCTGCGGCAACAATGCGTTCGTTGGGATTCGTGATACCAGTGAGGAAGTCGGGTACACTTTTGCGGGGCTCGCATGTGTAACCCATCTCCATGAAGTAATCCTTGGCTCTTTCACGAGGACCGAAGAAGATGCAGCGACCAAGATAAAGAACCATCACCTTGTCGTAGAGTTTGTAAATGCTGTCAGATGCTTGATAGAGTGTTGCAATAGTTGTTTTGTTGAGTGTGTCACATTGAATGCGAAGAGACTTTGAGTAGTCGAGCGCACTAGCAGCATCCAGACCTCTGGTAGGACAATCCCATGTAGTGATTGCACTACTGGCTGTCATGGCTTCAGAGATCGTCATGCGCTTACGCTCACCGCCTGATAGACCACGAATGAAAGCATTGCCGACCATAGTGTTTTCTTGCTTCTTGAGACCGAAAATTTGTAAGAGCGTGTTCATAAAGTCGGCTTGAAACTCTTTTCTAGACACTCCAGGAAGACGCTTGGCAGGTGTCTTCATGCGAAGGGCAAATCCAAGAGTTTCCTTGACGGTAAGCTCAGGATAATGAGCATCTTCCTCCATACAATAGATCGCTTCACCAAGGTATTTGCCAAAGTTTTCGGCGGGAATGCCACCGTAATTCACTTCACCTTTGATGTCCAAGAAGCCCTTTCTTGAGTTGGCGAGTACACGCAAAAGACTGGAGCAACCAGCGCCTGGACGGCCAAGGACCAGCAGCATTTCACCTTCCTCACAGTAACCAGTGACTTGATGAATGATATCGAAGGCTGTACCGGTATGCTTCTTTCCCCAACGAAGTGGATTGAGTCGTTTAGCGAGGCCGATGAAGGGACTGAACAAGTTCAAGATTGTTGATGCGTCGGCACCTTCGCCTACAATCGTCACGTTCTTGAACACCAAGCCCATTTGATGTCTTCGAAGACCATGCTCATCTGCAGCTCTAACACCGGTTTCGAGATAGTCCCTCAGATCAAACGGCTTCTCCTCTCCCGCCTGTACTTCGCCCTTTTCAATATCAGCTGGCTGCGATTTACGGGTCGATCGACGAGATAAGGTGCGAGTGGGATGTAGCGACGCTCGTACAGAAGCCTCAGACATGCGTCGTTCCAAGTCTCTAAACATCTCCGTGTTCTTTTCAACGTTGATACTCTTGTCCGATCCAGTGTCGATCACCGTACTCGTATTGTCCTCCTCGGACGAGGTACGAAGGGGTACACCGATATGGGCCACTGCAGCCTCATCCGTGCGCAGGCCATTCGGAAACCCTTCTTCCTCTATGCGATCCATGTGTTAGAGGACCGAAGAGAGAGAGAAGATAGGCGATACCAAAAAATATCGCTTTGCCTCTGATATATAAACCCCGGCTCTTCTAATTTTCCGCTGTGCTGCGGCCATGAATATAGGCCTTGCTCGCTTAGTAAGTGGCGGAGAATCTTCCAAATCTGATCGCCGATTGGCTGGTGCTCGGAAAATTTCTTCCGTCTTAAATGCCGTTTTCGATTTTGTGCCGAAATGGTGTTGAAATTCGGCGCAGTTCAGAGGGCTGCTGCGCCGCAAGGATTCCGAGGGACTCTTTGGCATCCTGTGTCACGAAAGCGTAGATAAGAAGAGACTTGGCATCGTTTCAACCATGTTATGCCCCTTTTCGCTGAGTGTTGCATACCTATCAACCTTCACGTCCGGAATGCAGAGTTTCCGGGTACAAGTGCATGAATGCGAGATCGAATCTAGCGTGATTCGGCGCTCGGCACAAATTCATCCTGATTAGGGCTCACTCAGACTGACAAAGGACCAATGGGCTGAACATGACGCGTATCATCGTGGGAGTGACTCATAAAGCAGTCACAGAACGCGCTTGTTGCCGAATGAACGTCTTTCGGTACTTGGCGGACGGGTCGCATCTCGTCTCCAAATGTATTCTTATATGGGCCATACACTGGAACAAGAGTGCGGAAGGTAGGACATTGACTAGACGCTTTCACGTCGTCTATGGTGACGCTGAGAAAGAGGCTGTGCTGACTCAACCTCTTGAATAGGCGTCTCACTCTTGACACAATGCTTGTACGTTGTGGTGTTTATCTCCCGCTACCTTGATCTGTTCGATAGGCACGCAGAAGGATTCACCTTTCTTGCCGCATACAATTTCGGATTCAAAGTGTTTTACATCTTTTCATCCATTTACATTGTCCTTTTGATGGTTAAAGTATATCCTCGCAGTCATGAGCGGAAAACAGCTTGGATCGTGGCGCTGTGCAGCTTGATTGGCTCGCTTGCAACAGCTCCCCTGGCAATGCTCATATTCGGATCCTGGTGGATTTTACGAGAGGCAAGTATAACACCACTCCTTGCGTAGACTACATTTATCCTGACTACCTGTCACCAGCTGCTGTGGACATTTTCCATCATCCTTGAGTCGGTGTGCGTACTTCCTCAACTGCTATTGCTGCGACAAACAACAATTCCCACTGTCATTGATTCATATTACCTCCTGGCCTTAGGCTCCTATCGGGGACTCTACATTCTGAATTGGATCTACCGAGGAGCGACAGAGCATTTCTTTGACCCCATCTCAGTCGTCTTTGGGGTCATTCAGACGCTTTTGTACGTTGATTTCGCGTGGATCTATTGGTCCCGTCAGCGAGTCAAGCTAAGGGGTGGTGGAATCATCGATTCAGAGGACATTGGAAGAGGCCTACTTCTTCGCCGGATCATTTCTCATGGACGCGGGTCGTTTGACGAAGAAGCTGGACAATTGATGGGTGACGGAATGATGAGCGACGAGGATCATGATACGGATTCCGATGTTGTACATCAAGCGGAGGTGCATCCCGGTGTATCCAGTGTTGATCCGGCCGATTCGGCGGAGGGTCTGCATGTACAGCGTATCAGCCGCTGAGATCTTATAATCTTCTTTGATCATTCTTGTACCGATAGAAACAGTGACTGAGTCAAAGAAACCTAGACTGGACAATGATGTCCAAATTCGGTAATAGACCACACGTCTGCAATCGGATCGGTTTGAGTTTGTCAATCACGGTTTGTGTTGGATGCTTCTTGCTGATGCCGTGGCATGCGCAAAGATTGCACTAAAGCGAGAACGGCAAAGACAAACAAAAAGGAATATGGCAATGTAGAGTTGTACACCGACAACAATCCGAGAGCCACTCTTCACGATACTGGCTTCACTGATGCCGACAAAGCAAAGAAGACCTTAGAGCTAATCGCACGCCGATCACTGACGTACCAATATCAGCTGGTAATCACCATGTATCACCGCGCCAAACATCGCTCTCATCGAACGGACGGAATGGAAGCCGCCATGCAGATATTTGGGCAGTTGGCTTGAAGAATATCCCCACAGGCAAAGTAGTACGAATCAATGTCCACTCCTTCCACTTAACAAGCTGGAAAAATACGCGGAAACGCCAGATATCATGTCATGGATTGCAGCTTCTTGGACGCCATCGTGCATGCAAGAGATTGGAATCCCAAACAACCGGTTCGTCAACCTGGCAACATTCTCGTCAATGATCAGGATCCTGCAGGGGATGACTGGGAAGTCAAAAGATTGCGATGGCTTCAGCCCAATGTGGGAGACATTCAGAAAAAGAAACCTGAACGACAAGAGTGGTTTTGCATCGCAATTGTAATTCTCGTTTACCGAAGGACTGATTGATGGGACGGCAATGGCCTCTATTCACAATCATCAACATGAACCTCTACGATGGTCATCCATGCCAACCGTCCATAATGTCCAATCATGTCAAAGAGGTATGAAACAATGCTTTGGTGATGAAAGTCATTTCGGCATTTACTATATTTGGAATCCAACTTTTTTCGAGCAATGCTCGTTCTCTAACGCATCAGAGCTGATGACGATGGCACTGGAAAGATGCAATATGGAAAAGGAGGAACCCGCACCAGCAATGGACAAGCAATCCAATTCACATGATAGCACCGTGGATAAAGTGTCGGATCTCACGGTGAGCGAGCTCATCAGTATGCCGGCGTTAAGCCAACAAACCACGTCTATGCCCTCCTTTCCCTCCTCCTTACCACCGACAGCACCGAGCCCTACGAATGTCTACGGTCCTAAATCGTTCAATTTTGCCGAGCATCACAACATCAACTATCCGGACAAGCATCGACATAGGCGCTCACTAGATCCGGATGCAGAACAACATCTGTATCAAAAGCATCATCGCCGGCGTTCATCTAATGCAGCAGCAGCGGCTGTTTACGGGTCCAGCAGCTCATCTGGAATGCACCTCGAGACACGGCAGAGTCAAAATTATTACCATGTGGACAAGGACAAGTGGATACTAGTGACTGGTGGAGCAGGTTACATTGGAAGCCATACGGTACTCGAGCTTCTCACACAAGGTTTAAAAGTAGTAGTCATTGATAATTTCTACAATTCAAGCGAAGGTGATAGATGTGATTATTGGTTATATTGTTTGGAGTACTAACCAAATCTTGTTTAGAATCATTAATTCGTGTACAAAAACTGGTAGACGGGACATTAGAATGGCATAATGTGGACGTACTGGATGCTGAAGCGCTCTCTACGATTTTCAAAAAGTACGACATTTGGGCTGTGATTCATTTCGCGGCAATGAAGGCGGTGGGAGAATCCGCTCAGATCCCCCTCAGCTACTATCGCAACAACATCTCCGGAACTATCAACTTATTGCAGTGTATGCAGACACACGGTGTCAAGAACTTTGTCTTCTCCAGTAGTGCGACTGTGTATGGCGAGTCTGAGGCCACACCTGTAAAGGAAACGGCAAAATTAGGGCCAGTAACGAATCCCTACGGCAGGACGAAGCTGTTTGGTGAAGACATCCTTCGTGATTTGTACAACTCTGATCATTCTTGGAACA
Source organism: Bifiguratus adelaidae (assembly GCA_002261195.1). Lineage (NCBI taxonomy): Eukaryota > Fungi > Mucoromycota > Endogonomycetes > Endogonales > Bifiguratus > Bifiguratus adelaidae. The sequence continues at coordinate 65,597 of MVBO01000076.1, forward strand.
TTGTCATTCTTCGGTAAGATTCTGCAAACCTATGGCAGCGCGCTTGACGTAGGTAACTGATGTTTCCGCAGATACTTCAACCCCGTTGGAGCGCATTCGTCGGGTCTCATTGGCGAGCATCCCAACGGCATACCGAACAACCTCCTGCCGTACGTATCACAAGTCGTCCAGGGTCGCCTTCCTTACCTCAGAATATTCGGTAACGATTATCCTACCATTGATGGCACTGGAGTGCGTGACTTTATCCATGTGTGTGATCTCGCTACAGGACACGTCAAGGCTATTGAAAAGTTGGCACAACGGCCTGGCTGCGTTGCTTACAATCTCGGAACCGGTGTCGGTTATTCGGTGCTTCAAATCGTACATGCCATGGAACGGGCCACAGGCGTATCTATTGATTACAAGATTGAGCCAAGACGTCCTGGTGACATTGCTGTAAGTACGGCGGATGCTACCTTGGCCAACCGAGAATTGGGTTGGTGGCCAATGAAGCAGCTAGACGAAATGTGTGAGGACATGTGGCGATGGGCAAGACGCAACCCTGGAGGCTATGATGGAATGGTTATGCTCAGTGATTCTGGTGAACAGGAAATTGGCGACGATCTCGACATGGATGATGTCTAATATCATGCTTGTATGTAATATAGTCAATTGGGAGGGTGAATGTAGCATAATAATAAGACCAACATGGCACATACATCGAAGGTCTCGCAAATATAGTGCGTCTATCTATGGCTGGGTAACTCTATGTACATAATCACAAAATGCAGTATTACAAATCATGTGTAATGCTTGCTAATCGCCATCGCGTATACTGTCTCATACTCTTTGACGGGTCCATGAGGCCGGTTCCAACCAAGCAGCATTGCACTTCGCACCATGGAGAGGCAATACATCTCATTCCGCTCTTTGGAGGATCGGAATTGGCGGTAATCGTTCAAGGCGGCTTTAATGGCAG
>MVBO01000077.1:0-65559 GCA_002261195.1 Bifiguratus adelaidae
TTAGTGTTTCAAATCGGCCGCGATTGGCGCTTGGGATGGCGTACCATTGCTTTGGAGCCCCAAAATGCAAATAGTTTATCGAATACAGATCCATGTCCTTATACAGAGAGTTAATACCGCCTGTTGAAGACCAACCCAAATATGCTTACCTCGACGTGCCAAGCAAAAGTCGCTTTCCACATCCCAAAGTAAAGATAGGGCGTGTTGACCCCTGGAAGTTTTACTCCCATGTTGTTGAGTAGATTGTCCAGTTGATTCACGTTCCACGATCTCTTATCATCTCCAAACAATGTTCCTAAAAGTAAAGAGCACCATGAGCCTCTGATCTCTTACTGACTAGAATACTAACCGCACATGTCCGCACCGTACATTGGTTGGTTGAAGGTAAGGTTTCTCCAATAATATCGTTCAACGTCTTTGCAGTATTCGACAGTATATTTTTCGTCATCCTCGCAATGATAATTGAAATTGATGGGTGCAACGTCGTCCGTATCCGCTTCATTAGCCATTTTACTGTCAGGCTCTTCCGATATTTCAGCTGTGGCTGCTTCCTCTGATGTGCTATTCTCAGCCTCCGATTTTATATCCGGTTGGGAGCTGTTTGTCGCATGCAGAACTTCCTCTCTTGGTGGTGTGGGCAAACTGCCATATGTTGGAGAGAAAGGCGTATGTGCTGATTGCGAAGCATTTGCGTTCGGAAGTGATCCTGTGGGACTGACAGGATTAAGTATCGAAACAGGACCGTTCGCTGATATAACTTTAAGGCCCACACTACTGGTTTGATCGCGCTTGGTCGATATTTCGGGGTCGCTGTGTTCCATCTTTGGGCTAGCTTTCGTGTCCAATGACGGCGTTTCTGATCACAAAGAGCATTCGCATTTGTAGGTAGACCGATTGACATAAAGAGAGCGCGAACACTTACCGGTTCCAATCAGATCAGCTTTCACATTCTTCTTTCTCCGTTTAGCTGGGGGAGATTGAGCCTTAGGCTCCTTCTTTCCAGGAGGTCGATGATCGCTGTGTTCGCATATATCGTGCCACTGTTGAAGCGAATAAAAACGTCGCTTCTCGACGTTTGTCTGCGTATAGATGCCTTGGCATCCTAGAATGTGTTGTACTATAGGCTTCTTTACCTTGACGGACCCAAGCTTGTCAGACAAGTCGGGGAGTGTCGCACGCCTGCGCATCGCCAGAAAAAAGTTGACATGTCAGACTGACACGCCGCTACTAAAAACCAAGGTCCGGCGCAACTTACCATTCTGCAGGAGGTATGATTTTAACAATCCCTGAGGCCATACCGTACTCATTGATAGCCTCCACAAACCCAATGAAGTCCTTGAATTGGTCCATGGTGGGGCAGAACACTGGTATACCTCCACCGTTCTCTTGGTCATAGTAATATGCGGGCTCAACATTGAGCTGAGGAGCACCGTCGTCACTCATCGTAAGGGAGGCTCGCGCTGTCGTTGACGAGTGTTATAGAGGAAAGAAACGCAGAGAAAAAGACCAGACGCTAGCGCAGACATTTAAATGAATTAAAATGTGAGGGCTTAAAGGCAGGCTTTTGGAAGGTTTGGGCAACTTTACAAGAATTGGCAATGAGCCACGTGGATATCAATATAACAGTGCGTGCTTTTGGTGCTGCAACTCATTGGAGGCTGCAGATTTTTGGCAGTGGATATATTACAGGTCATTGAGGAGGGGGTCACTAAAGCGGGCAATGTCAGCCAGGGTGCACATTGGAAGTGCAAACTTACTTTTTGGCTCGATGGATGAAATCTCCAAAGAGATTCACAATGAGCTCTGGATTCGTGAGGGTCAGCTCTTCAACCGCATTTTGTATGAGCTTGAGATTGTTTTGGTCAGCCGGCTGCGCTGTACGAAATTTGTTTTTGACAACGCTGGGCACGATGATGGTTCTTGCAATATGACGGCCCAATTGGGCCATCAGCTCATCATCGCTCTCTAGCGAGCTCATTGATAGCGGCCGTACGGCAAGTTTTCGTCGGTCTACTTGGGCATTGAGTGCGGAAGAATGCCTTCGAGGAGCTATGGGTGTTGCACTAGGGGTAAATAGACTTAGAGATCGTCTACGGCGTTTGCACCATGCGCTCGGCCACTTACTCTGGTGATCGACCGTAATCAACGACTGATTCCATGCTCGGAACTGGTGTTATACCAGCACAAGGTAGGACGGGGGACATTAACCGGGACGTGGGCGACCTCGCCTGAGATGATACGTTAGCCAATTATTCAAACATATTTATGGCATGCGAGCCTACTCATAACATACCAATTGTGCAACTTGCTGTACAGAAACCTCCAGACTGATGTCATCGGGCATCTACGTAGCGAATTAGCGTCAACGTTCCACGCTTCATTGACAATATCAACCCTACTCACCAGAATCTTTTTATCGGCTGTTCCGTAGCTGCTATCACAATCAGTCTCTGATGGCGTAGGCGGTAAAGTGGCTTCGTCGGACTCGACGTAAACGATGGATGGAGTAGAGGGAGATGGTTGGATGGTGTCAAAGTTCCATATAACAGATAGAGAATGGATGTCGTTGCTATCGTCGACGTCGTCAACATACTCGTTGCGCGGTAGACGATCGAGCGATTGGTTTGCTTTCCAGAAATCGTGTCGCTGTACAAGCTCTGTCAACCTCGATTTACCTTTGGCATACCGAATGAAGCGATGGTTGAGTAGTTCCTTTGCGGTTGCTCGCTACACACGATAATGAAGTTGAATGAGATGCGTGTTCAACCATGCATTCGCTCATCGATGATACCTCATGCGGGCTTTTCTTGAGGCATAGCGACACGAAGCTCTTGAAGTCTGCCGAAAAGTTGCCTTCAAGTGATGGTGGGGGTGATTTTGGGATAAGGAAGAGTACTTTCATTGGGTGAAGATTTGCGAGTGGTGGCATGCCTTTCGCGAGTTCAAGCGCAGTGATTCCGAGAGACCATATGTCGGCCTGTAAGGACGCTTCAGCACAAGCACAGCACTCTGTCGAAGGATTCAATTACCTTGGCATCATACCCTTCGTGCCTTATCACCTCTGGTGCCATCCAGAACTGCATAAAGACGAATAATGTGAGCAACTGCATTGTACATGCTTCATCAGCAACTTGAGTCATACCGGTGTACCCACAAAAGTATTGCGACGGCTCTTGTTGCACGATATCTGAGCAGCGACTCCAAAATCGCCTGCCATCGAACGAGTGAGACCGTGTTCCAGATGCTATATGCAAACTTACCCAACTTGACTGTCCCAGCTCGTGAGATTAAGACGTTGGCGGCTGTAAGAGATGTTGTCAGCATCTCTGAAACAGGAAGGCACGTCTAAACTTACCTTTGACATCGCGATGGATTTTCCCTTGAGAATGCAGGTATTCCAAGCCATGTAGAAGCTCACGCAAGATAATGGCAATATAGTGCTCCGGAATCTGTCCTGGCTGCAACTGGTATTCATGTAAGCACACCCCTTCATGACAGCGGTAACGCACATACCAAATCAAGGCAGGATCCACCAGAGAGATATTCCATGACTAGCATATGCTTAGCTACGGTGTCACCGTACCCTGCACTTACCTATCCAAAGCTGATAATTGTGGACAATAGATCCTTTGTAACGGGTAATAAACTCCGAATGACATTGGGATAGGATAGCAATCTCTTGTTGTATATCGGCCAAATCGTCCGTAGAATCCTCCAAATCTATCTGCTTGATGGCCACTACTTCATTCGTTTCCTTGTCAATCCTATCCAGAAGATTAGACTAGACAGCTTGACAGGTCACTTACGCCTTGTAGACGGTCCCAAAGGACCCCTTGCCTATTTTCTCGAGCAACGTGTAGCTCTCTGCCTTCTTGCTAAACCGCGCCTGCTGCTGTTAGACTCAGATATGATCGTTGCATCACCTACCATAACAGCAGAGAGATCAAAGTAGAAACAAACACACAAGAAAACAGAACCACCACCCCCCATTTGACCTTTATATTGCAAATTGGACACAAGGAATGGCAGATCAAGCCGACAGTTTCCCTTTTCGGCTGGTGTTTTGATTTCCGTTTTAGGCAACACTCTGTTATTGGGCATGCCATGAGAGGCACAAGGTTAGATCACAGGGTCGTTTCAGCTGTCAAAATAGTTTGGACAAGTACAGGATTGAGGCGTTTGTGCAACGGGAGCACGCCATTGGGAGCACGGAAGCGGGATGGATAGGCTAACGTGCATATTGTATCCCCAAGAGTTCCGAGCTCCGAACCAGCATGTACAACAAGTTTCTTGGACGAATGCGCGGACAATTTAGCTTCATCATCTATGCAAAAAGATCGCAACCCAAGAAGGTTCCATGCAGGGAACCAAAAAAGTGCGAAGGCCCGGAATCGAACCGGGGTCAACACGGCCACAACGTGATGTGCTACCACTATACCACCTTCGCTTAACCACAAATTTTTTTTAATTAGCGTATAATACTTCCGTGGAGTCTGCCGGTGGGTCACGTGCTCACGGATAGCTCACGTGATCGATCGAGTTTCCCGATCGGAGTCGCAGCCAGTGTGGAAGGATAGTGAAGAAAGAGGCTACTGCTCGCCTGCATAATTGTGCGTTAATCCCAATATCACATAGTCAGTGCATTGTACGCGACTTTGGTTTAGATTCGAGGGTATGAAGAGTGATATTTGAGCGGTCGTTACTGAATTCTGCAGACTAGCATCCCTAAGATTCAGAAAGAATCCTCATCGTATACTGACAAAAGGATGGCAAGCTCTGACATGTCATGACATTGACAGTAAATCTCATATGCCGGCGGAAAGATTTTTCACGGAGGAACGGCTGCTTGAGCTAGGAATTCCTCTCACTTTTCACTCGATCTGTCAATTATCAATCGCAACAAATCTCACTAGAGCAGCAGAGTAGAAACGCAAGGAGTCAGAAAGGAAAAGGAGGAGATTTCGAAGAAGCATTCTTCTAATGAGAATAGTTGAAATACATGCGATTTGTGGATATTTTGCAATCTAACCAATGACCAGCTTGTCTTCGTTAAAGCTGTACTCTGTAGTGATCGAGACGTTGAGTCAGCATGGACAGACACCAAACCACACTGAGACTTACCGGGAACTTCAAGGTTGAGAGGAGCAGGTCCCTTGCGGATACGTCCAGAGATATCATAGTGGGATCCGTGGCAAGGGCAGTACCAGCCACCAAAATCGCCAGCTTCACCGATAGGTACACAACCTGGTAGAGACCATCAGCGCCATTGAACGGTCACAAAACCCAATCTCCTGTTCTTACCCAAATGTGTGCAAACGCCAAGCATAACGAGCCATTCTGGCTTCTTTACTCGATCAGCATCAGCTTGAGGATCACGAAGAGATTGGACATTAACGGATTCCGCCTCCTTGATCTCATCACTTGTTCGGTGGCGGATGAACACGGGCTTTCCTCGCCACTTCACTGTCACGTTCTTGCCCTCGGGAATGGAAGCAAGGTCGACCTCTACTTTGGCAAGGGCCAATACATCAGCTGAAGCACTCATGTTGGAGACTATCATAAATCAGTGTCAGATGGGATGCCGTGAGCCGTTACAGGTGCGCCTGTCCAGGTGCAGCGACAACTTACGGAAATCTTGGACGGTGGCCTTGGCTGCTGCAGCTGTAACAAAACCGGTTGTGCCGACCATAAAATAAGTAAAAGCACGATTGGTGTCACCTCCTGCCGTGCTTCGGTACTTTGAAAAGTCGGGAACAACTGTAGTGTCGGCGGAAGTGGACTGGAAGCGGCGCTGATGCACAGCGGAAGGTGATGCTGGACCGAGACATTACGAGGTGAGTCGAAACTGAAGAGCGCAAGAGTAGGCTATATTTTCGTAACTTACCGACTACATTGGTTTTCGACAAGATGGAGCCATCAGGGCGCTTCTTTGCGTAGCTTCCGAAGGACGATGGGGCACTAGTCTTGTGCTCGTCATCCTCGCGCTGTGACGAAGAGATGTGAAAAATCTGCTTCACAGCAGTTCCCGAAGCGGGTAGAGTGATATATGTACGGTTGACGAGGGAAGACCCTACAGATCGTGCAAGGGCGGCCATAACAAACAAGGAAGGGTAAGCAGTGAAAATATCCACCGTAAACAAAATCTCGAGCATCAGGGCAATTTTGCCTACGTCACTGTGACGGGTTTAAGGGCGTTGTGGAGGAAAGGAGATGATAGACATGCTCCTGGTGTTCGTATTACTGGTTGGGTTGGCTTTGGCCGAAGAGGGATGGCTGAGCCGTCACTTGGGATCCAAGAGTCCATATCCAACTCCTGAGGCTGAACCTTTGTGGGTTACTTGCCCACTGGTGCAGGTTCACCTCGTTGCCCGACATGGAACGCGATATCCAAGCGAAGGAGATACTGCTTCTTTTGATGACCTCTACACTATTTTCGCCAAGCTTTCAAAGCAACCCAAGTATGGCTGGCTCCACAACTGGACTAATATCTATAAGGAAGCCGTGCCGACTAGCTTGTCGTCACAGGGCGAATTGGACATGTATCAGCTCGCGCAGAGAATGTCTGCAAAGTACAATGCGGTGTTGAAATCCATCTCCTTTGAAGCAGACAGTATTTCCATGCTCTCATCCGAGACAACCCGCGCTTCTCGATCCGCATCAGCTTTTGCGCTTGGTTTGTTGGAAGGCCGCGGCGAGCTAGGCCCATCTCGTCTGAAAACTCTGGCTCTCAACACGCTTCCACGTCGGATGGACACATTTATGGCGGTCAAGTACGCTTGTGATTACTGGTTGGAAGTCGTACAAAACAATGACTTTCGAGATAAGCAAATGGAGTTGTACGGAGAGCGACATTTGAACGAGACGCTCATGCGTTTCTGGCATGATTTGGGCCTTCGGTTGGAGCCTACCGATCTGACGCAAATATATCGACTTTGCGCCTACGAAATTGCATTCCGCAATCAATCCAATACTTGGTGTACCTTCTTGACGCGACATGATATCGCGACATTAGAATATCTGGATGATCTAGAGGACTATTATACCTACTCGTACGGCAACCCTTTCAACCTGATCATGGGCTGTGAATTATGGCAAAATCTGATCACAAGCATGCAAGAAACGGTCACTTTGGATGCACCACTCGCTGCCACCTTTAAATTCGGCCATGCAGAGACAATCCAATTCCTGGCGACACTCTTACACATCTTTCAAGATGATGAGCCTCTGTTGGCGGATACACCACCCCAGGTGATTCGCCATAGAAAGTATAAGGGCAGCCAACTCACTCCATTTGGTGCGAACGTGATCTTTGAAGTCTATCAATGCGCCAAGACGGCAAAGGACACCCATGTTCGACTGTTAGTCAATGAGCGCACTATCCGGATACCCGGCTGTGAGGCAGACGTATGCACCTTGGAGCAATTGAAAGCAATTCGAAAAGATGCTTTAGGTTGCAAACTCAAGGATATTTGTACCATGAAGAAGGTCGAGTCACGGCAAGTGGCCATTCAGTGGAAGCACGATCTTTAAGGCACGTCGCTTCCCTTGTCCATGTGTATATTTGTCTTAGTGTACAGTATTCCATCTAAACCGAAATGGTGACCTTGTGTTCCTTGCCATCACTCAACTCCTTGCGCATCGCATACGCGTCTTCACCATCGGCATAATACTTTTTTTCAATGTCGTGGACACTAGATGGGTCGCGTCAGCTCATTATTCGTCTGGTGACGTTAACGTACTTGAAGTTTAGGGTGTCCTTGTACAATGACAAAGCCGCCCGATTACTCTTTCGCACGTGCAACGACACATAGCGGGCTCCAAATACCTCCACCATCATGCGTTCTAGACAAAGGTAAGACCAAACAGTTTCAAGGCACCCTCGTTGAGCACTTTACGTGATTGACGCATCAGTTTCTCGGCGAGTCCGAGACGACGGTACGTTCTCATGACAGACAGAGACGTAATATGTCCATGAGGAACATCACCAGGCTCCTCTTCCCTAAAGCGGCATGAGTATCCGTCTGCCAACCCGGCATTACCTACATTTTAGCGAGCACGTAGCCTACTATCCGTCCTTTGTCGTCCTCGGCAACATATGACAACTGGGGCCACGACAGTTCGTGATAGAGATCTAGATGCGTTGGTTAGTTGCGCATTCAACGGTTGGGTGAACTACGTGCAGTATTTCATTTGGTAGTTTTCGGGAAGATTGAGGAGATTGCAGTTTTGGATCGCGAGCAAATCATTGACCTGAGCAAGACAGTCCTGAGTCACACGTCATGGTAGAAGAAGTCAAGGTTCTTGGCAGTGGTTGCATTGCCGAAAACCCACCCGCATGCCATCCACTTACCGTCGCTTGTCGAATGTCCATGTTACCTTCAAAAGGGAAAAAGAAGAAATTCGTACGAAGGCAAACAATTCAGATGGCTTGCCAGTGTCACCGAGTAATATATAACTGTTTGTAAAGACATTGTTTTATACAAGAGACCCCAATGCCTTCTATTATGTACAATGGCTTAGAAACCTAGCGATTCTCCCTCTCCATGAACATAGAGCAGCAAGTCCATGGGTCTGGAGGTGTAAGAAAGCATGCCTTGGTTGACATATATGGGTTCAGGCTGCTCATCCTTGCCCAATATCGTTTTAATAAAGGAGCATCGTCGTTCTAGCGTTGCAAACAATTCTTCGATCTGTGGGCGGTCCATCTGAGACAGGGCGTTTTGAAAGCGAAGGTCGGCTGGATGGACGCTGCCCATAAATGCGGGATGGTGCTCATTGAGCGAGGTTGGCGGACTGAGAGGTCGGAAAGGGCGGTAAGCCGGATTGGAGAAGAAAGTGTCAGATTGTGGGGCAGAATGGAGTGAAAGGAGGGATGGCATCCTGGTAGATTGCGTTGGCAGAGTCGGTGATGATGACATGGTGTATTTTGTTGGCATTGGCAGAAAATTGCCCGTGATTGGCGTTTCGCGGGTTTGCGCCGCGGTCGTTTGCTGTACGGAAAAGGGATACATGAACATGTCTGAAGTGGATTGTGAGGGAACCGCCGGGTGAAGTGGCAATGACGATGGAGGCCAAGAAGCCTGTCTGACAGGAAGCGCGGTCAAATTAGGAAACGATGGCATGGATGTCTGTGCGTTCATCATGTGTATACAATTTTGGCAGACGGACTGACCGCTTCCATCTGAAGCAGCCGATATCGGCCGCCGCTGACACAATCCGCAGTGTATGGGCTCAGAATCCGTCACAGGTGGTGAAGCGGGGCTTGAACCATCGGGAGACCGAGAGAGATCGGGTACTCCCGCCATCGTCGGTTGTGAAGATGTGGAAGGGAGCATCGCCCGGATCGGTATCATATATGGAGCGGCTTGACTACGATTAGGCAATGATTGCGCGTTTGTCATGGTATTGTTGATAATCGATCGCTTTCGTCCGTTCAATGGACGGTGAGTTCCATATTGCTTGAAATACAATCCGCAAGCGTTACCTAAGGTCATCCGAGCATGCGTCAGAACGTATGGTTGGCAGTCTCGACTCTATTTCACTTACAGAGGGCTTTTTTTTTGTCCGGAGTACGCCGCCAGAGAGGTGTCTTGGTGACATGACAATTGGCGCACTCTTGAATTAGTTTCGCCTGAGGCATTTTCTCCTCAACCATGCTAGAAGAGCGTTGATCCCGAGGTGGGGATGGTTTACGATCTGTCTGCGTATGATCCATGGAGATAGAAGGAGTAGAGGTTTTGAAAATACCTCCAACCGGTGCGGTCTTCTATAAAGTGCCCGCTCAATGTGACGCGGTGTTGGGCGGTTGGATTCAGAGTCCGCACACTGACTACCCTTTTTGGACAATTCACACTTCATTTCGCCTCAGCTTGGCTAAGCTCTGTGCAAGGTGAATTCCGTGGAGGAAAGGGAGCGAGTCGTTGGATGCAGTGTTTTGATACCATGTCCTACACTTATTGTCTCAACCAGAATTGCACAGAATGTGACATCTGGGACTGAAAACTCTACGATGGGTGAGGAGGATGGCGGATGGACCGAACTCCGGCCCTTCGGACAGTCATCAAATTAAACGTTCAGGTGAAAAAATTGTTCCGATGCGATCCCATAGAAGGATATGTTACGCCTGCTGACCTTGTCATTGCCCATAAGTGGCTCTTGTACACGTTGGCGCACGGACATATACAGAACGGGCGTCTCCGAAGCGCTTATTCTGTGTAGAGTCTGGTTCATTGTGTCCGGAGTAAGCGCGGAATACAGCGGAGATGTTTTGGAGGAGCGCTTCAAGTTCTCGGGAAGTCAGTTTTCAAAAACAGAAAATCCGGGTTAGCTCGCAAAAGGGTAAGTTAATCTGTTGGGTGCACGTGCAATGCGGGATCGGATGTGATAGAGATGGTACAGGGCATGGCATTATGAGGTATATTCAAACACATTGGATGCTACACGATGAATATGGAGCGAAATGTACAGTTCAGATGTGCAACAGAATGATATAAAAGTATTTTCTACCTGCTCGGCATTGTACGTTTGTGTCATGAAGGGATCAAAAGAGAGTAACGTGAAGCCGATCGGTCGCTTGCGAGTGAAACATGCAATTACCATTCGAAATCACCATTGGCTCGATGAAACAAGTAATCACGGCCATTGACCAGCATTATACCGTCCTTTAGCACGCACTTCCACTTGTTCTTTGTTCGCGTTACTTTGTCGTATAGACAGAGAACGATGTGCTCTGTTTCTTCACTTCCGTCAACATTGTCCTCCTCTTCGTCTGTGTCATCGAGATCAGAATTGATATCGTCAAAATCATCCTAAAGGCAAAAATGATGTCAACATGGAGCAACGCGTTGTCATTAGGACGAACCTCGTCTCCAGCACCATCAACCTGCGGTACTTTGGCCAATGCGTCTTTGGATTTTGATCGCTTTTCCATTTTTGAGCGATGCTCTTTTATGATTGCTTGTACTTGCTCTGGGAGTGTGTTGATGTCTATGGGCATGCCCTTTTGTGAGAATGCGGAAATTTCAATGGGGGATGGCGAAAATGTTGAGTTCTCGGTCTCTGCCTTCATAATTTGCTCATGTAAGATGCTATCAATGTGCTGGTGGAAAACGCGATCAGCAGATATCATAGACAATCAGCAGCACATGTCTACCCACTTGACGATTTAAGGGGATTGGGTCAGAAGCACCGTCATGTTGTGGAATGTGAGGAAAGGAGGGTTGAGCATTTGCAGAAAGCTGTATACCCGCATTCGGTTCGCGTTTTGGGGTAAGGTATGGTTCGGGCTTTCCTAATCCATTACCCATATCACCCAAATTCGTCACCCCGGATGCCAAATTTGCGAGACTAGCGGCTGCAGCACTCTGAGCATACGCTGGCGCAGCAATGGGCTATCATACTATATCAATCATCACGTTCCATCATGAATAGCCATGACATGTACCTCGGGCTTTTCATAAATTTGCTTAATAGCCTGCGCGGCTCCTGTTGTAAGCGCAGCTGGGAGTTCATGATCACCATCTTCAGGATAATAGCCATCCTCAGCAGAGCCAATGACCCGCATCTGCGCCACCTTTGTTTCCCATGACTAACAACAGGCGTCAGTAAGATCTGAACATGGACAGACAGAGCGTTGCGTTTCATTGCTTGCAACACACGCTTCTACTGCGCAAATCAAGACATCACTCACGTACCCTTTGCAACTCTTGTAGGATGGACTCATCGATGCCCATGTCCTCAAAGTCAGAGCGCACTTGACTTATCACATCGTCAATGACAAATCTATACACACTTGACTACGCGAATGCAAAAGGTACAGGTATTTAGTTCGTGTTAAGACATAGTAAAGCACTCGTAATGCCCAAAGGCAAGTGCGAAAACGGCATGCTTACCACAGAGTTCGACATGGCGGATTCGCGATCGAAACGAGACAAAGAGAGGTCAAATTGGCTTATATACCCCCCGCCATAGACGGCTTATATATGTGGCAAAATTGATGACGCAAGCAAAATTTTGTTGGCAGACAAAATATTCACGTGATGCTCCATTGGTTACAGACGCCAATTTCAAAAGCCTTGTCCCGAAAGGGTATTGACTTTGTGAAGTCAATCGTACATCACCAGGCTAAGGGACGATAAAGATGCATAGCAAGTCAATGATGGTCCACAGGTCCACGTGTGCATCGAGGGTATCCCAATGTCACATTTGAAGGTCACATAGCCTGGCAAGAAGCGCGACAAAATCACCTGCAGGAGATCCCAAGGCAAGCATTCTGGGTTACCGCGACAAGCCGATCCAGCAAATTGCACTTCTTCCTTTTTAGGACACGGGCACTTATTTTAGTCCCAAAGGTGTTCGCTCTTGACTCCTTGGACTATGAGTCAGTATCAACCCCACTTGACGACGGTGGGCATACGGGCCCTGGAATCACCTACGTACAGCGAACCTCGAAAATCACCACTAGGCTCACCTAAAGCATACCCCATGTCGCACCACACTCATCACGACATTCTCGACTATCTATCCAAGCTTGACGCTTCCATGCAGGATCTACACCAAAAGGTGTCTGCAATGCAAACGCAGTACTCGTACATTGTTGATCTTTTAGAACGCAAGAAAGCACCAAGTGAACCAACGCCAGAGCTCAAGCAACAGCCAATGCTGTTGAATCAAGCATTCTATCCTGAAGGGGCAGGCAGGAGTCCACGCGATATGGAAGCTGATCGTAAGGCAGATCAACTCGTCGTACCAGGTATTGTCAACAATGGTGTAGACAAACCGTGTGATGATCCATATGGTGGCACATCCCGATCTCCAAACGATTGGGGGCAAAATCTCAAAGTTGGCGGGCCTGATAAGGATTGGGCTTCGTCAGAGATAACACGCGACCAAGATGCAGCGGCAGTTCGGAGGCGGAGAACGTTTGTCAATAAGGGACAAGAATTGGCTCAGGTAGGTCAGCAACAGTTTTCGGTGACTTGTCTTGACCTCGCGATCCAGCAGATGGGATCTTCCGCGTCTTCGTTCGACCGTGGTCAAACAGAGTTTCAGGGTATGGACCTCAAAAGAGAACTTGTTCGAGGCATCAGTGCGTACGGGTAAGGAGCTTTGTAATAACGAGATAGTCGAATGTGCTCATGCCTCAATGTGTCCTAGGTTGGAAAGGCCGGCAGCGATACAGCAGCGAGCGATTCCCTTGCTATTGCGAGGCAACAACTTGGTCGCACATGCTCTACCTTCCAATGAAAAGGTCGCCTCCTATGTAAGTTTGCCAGAACGGGACAGATACGTAGCATTCACGCACACCATACCTAAAGGTCATTCCCATCCTGGAAAAGTTCGATCCGGACAGTCCAGATACCTTCGCCGTCATCCTCGTTCCTTCTTCTGAACTCGCCAAACATGTCAAAAATGTCATCACTAACCTTTCTCGCTATTTTTCACCGGCACTCAACGTCTCTGTGTGCGCCCACGCGATTGATCTCAACGAAAATTTGGCAAGCCTTGCCGACACCGCACGGCCACCCAACATTATTGTGGGTACACTGTCGCGAGTACACGAATTACAGAGCATGCAAGCCATTGACACCGTTGATCTCCGCTTCCTGGTTGTGGACGAAGCTGAGAAGCTCTTGACGTCCAAAACCTTCCGGGATCAAATCAATACCTTTTTGCTCAAGACCCTTACCTTCCCAGACGTCCTTCGCACAGCTGTTTACGCTTCAAAACTTCCATCCAATGTCAATGACATCATTGATCTCTTTCACATGCAAGATCCTATCAGCGTCATTGTCAAGAAGGACGAAATGGTGCTTCGGAGTGTTCAACACTACTATATATACATGAGCGCAGACAGAGAAGAGTGGACTTTGGATACCCTATGTGATGTTTTTGAGGATGTCACCTATACGCAGGCCGTAGTATTTTGTCACTCTCCTCGTAAAGTGAAGAAGCTAGCCATTGCCTTGGCCCAGCGTGGCATTGACAGTGTTACCTTGGTAAGTGCGTGCGAGCGCCTTGGACTCTACCTCATCCCGACGACAGGAACCCGAGTCAAGGGAAGCCGATGTAATTATACGCAATTTTCGAGAGGGTAGAACACCTACCATCGTTGCTTCGGAACAGATGGCTAAAGCTCTAAGTGAGGCCCAAGTCTCTTTGGTGATCAACTACGATCTGCCCGATATTCCCGAAAGTTACATGGCCAGGTATGACTGGATTTGAGGTGCAGCTTGTGCCAACACTAAACGCACCCAGAATCACTTGCGCCGGTCGGAACCCTAAACGTATAGGCATGGTGATTAACTTTGTGGATGCCTCTAGTGTCCGTATGCTCAAGACACTAGAACATTTCTATCAAATCACCATCGAGGAAATGCCGGTAGGTTTGCACAATATATCAGCGCGTATGCGCCAACTGACGGTGGAATAGATGGATGCTCAACCTTGATCCCCTTTGGCCCCTCGTGTGCTACTAAACTCATCTTAGGCGCGGGATTTCCTAATCGGGATTCTGTGTTCCAAGATATTTTGCGTGTAGCACAAAAACAGACATATAAAGACCTCACACTGGCTTCTTCCTTCCCGAGGATTTCTCGATCTTATACCTTATACCTTCTGCCCTTCTTTTCCTGTTTGGATCATTGTATTGACCCATATAGCCTACCATGGTGGTATGGAACGCACCTAGTATACTGCTGCCTGTCGGTAATATAATCAACGTCCTCTTCCTCCTCGAAATCGGCTATCAAACGCTTTCTGCACCCCGTGTGCTCAGACTCATGACGTTTTGAGCAGCAGCACTCAATATACCAGTTTCGTTTGTCAACATGTTTGCATATTGGGGAGTCGTGCCACAGAAATGGAACTCATTCTGTTATCTCCTCTCGACAATTCTCGTCTTAGCCGCCCTCCTCTTCACCATCCAAGATATCGGTCATAAGATACGGAAGTGGATAGAAGTATATCAACACCCGCTTGTGATTATCTCAACGACAGCTTTGATAGTTTCATCCTGCTGTCTCTTGACACAGATCATCATTTTGCTCGTCAGAAACGATGAGTACCCATTTCGACCCTTGTTCATCACCGGTGTTTGTACAGCCATTGTCTCGGGTAGTTCTGTCTTCACCTACGGTAAGTTCCAAAGGCTAGATGCATCTCCCTCGATTTGGCTACTGGCTGATTCGGTCGTTGCGTAGCATTTTGGCCCATGATGAACTGGGGGGTCTATCGTGAAGGTGTGACACAAGTGAACCGGAATGCCCTCGTCATTGGTGCATGGTACCTCTGTTCATTGGCGATATGGTACTCTGTCTTTGGGTACTCTACATTTGGTTCATGGCTTCCAATAATTGGAATTACATGGTCCTCTTGCTCGGCATCGACTATTTACTATGCATGATCCTCTATGCCCTCTATGTCACGCCTCCACCAAAAAACATTCAAGAGATCCTCATTGGCTATTTCCCATCGCAACGCAGCACAGCTCCCATCATACGGACAGGTCAATCCCATGGTTTCTCAGAGATACATAGTGTGGAAGGATCAGGAGTTGAACTGAACCCAAAGATGAATGGTTCGTTTGGCAAGGAGTACGTGAGGGAAAGGTATTATTCTTGATCCATAGACAAGTAAAGAGACATTTGCATCCTGGCCATTGTGGTTATTCGCTGTCACTTGTTCTCTGTTCGATATGCCTTTAGTACGAGCATCCAATGACTTGAACGGTACAAGCTATAGGTCCAATGTCAGGGTAAGAGACAATTTAAAATGACAACGCGAGACAAGGCGTTTTACAAGTACTGGTTAGACATTCAGAGCAGGTAAGTTCATCTTTTTGCCAGACCATGGTCTCACTTCTCCAGGTGGTCTGATAATGACCAGTACGGACACATCAATAACTCCATCTTTTACCTCTACATCGATACCATTGTGAATGAGTACTTGATTGCACATTGTGGGTTGAAGCCGACGCAGGAGACAGGACCTATTGGTCTCGTCGTTAGTTCATCAGCCAACTTTCATGCTTCGGTCGAGTACCCGACGCCACTGAGTGTAGGCCTCTCGGTGACCAAGATTGGAACGTCATCGGTTCGGTATCAAGTCGGCATATTTGCGCGTAAACCACAGGGGGCTTGGGGAAGTTTGGAAGGAGAAGAAAAGATGGAAGGTGCGGTGGAGGACGAGGCTGCAGTGACGGGAGGATTCGTGCATGTCTTTTGCGATAAGGTGACGCGACGACCGATGAAAGCGTTGCCGTCTGACATGAAAACAGGATTACAACGTATTCAGGTGGAGCTCCCTGCGGAGAGCAGATTGTAATATACAGTGTATACCCCACCACGTCGTATGCTCCGTCAGGACAAGAGGGTATTCCAATGGATCATTTATTGAGGCAATATTTCATCCAAACACCCGCATCCAGACCGATATTCAGCAACATTTACCATCAATCACGCCTTGTTTCATGTATGCTTGGAACGTGTCTTCTTTTGACGTTCCAAGTATCGGCGTTCTTCAATCTTGTAAAACGTGCTGGCATCGTAGACACCCTTGAGCTCTTCCTGAGGTACGAGACCAGAAGCCCGATCACGCAAAAGGATATAGGTCATGAACCAATGTAGACGCGCGGTGGTCCTAAAATTCAAGCATTATTTCATGAACCAAAGAAGCGTCTGCATATATGATGCTCAATACTCACCACCCGAGCACATCCCAGATGCGACCATCGTAACCTTTTTGAGCCATCATTTTGCGACCCGCAGAATAGGACCATCCGTGCACAATGTATTTGTCAATCTGACCATCCTGGCCAGTTTGTTCTGACCCTTCCTTGCCCTCTGGCAATGCCTCTACCTTGGTTTTGTATGCTGTCTTTGATCCCGTCTTCAAGCCTACTTGAGACACTTGAACACGTCGTCCGTATCGAGAAAGCAGATTCATAAACTTCTCAATGTCGAAATCGCCAGTGCGTGTATCGAGTATACCTGATCGATAACCTCGCGTCTTGTATGATTCCATTTGAGCGCCTTTTCGACCGACCAGTGGTTTCTTTCGTACGGCATAATCGATGCGAGACGTGTAGATGGGAAGAGTCAAAAGATCACGAAGTGATCGGTAGACGAAAGGAAAGGAGTATGGAGATGTGAAGGGCGAGAAACGGATATGGAAGACGAGCGTGGCAGGAATGCACAGAAAGACGTTATAGCCTAGTGCTCGCAATGCTAACTCAAGCGTCAATATTTTCGCCATCCCAGCAATTTCACATCAATACTCACAAACAAATGTCTCCCCCATAGTGACTTTACCGTCCTTGTTGCGATCGAAAAAGTCGACATGACGCTGAAGATCGGACATGGTTTGTCCGACTTCGATGTCTTGCTCTTCCAATGGCTCTTCAATAATGCGATTATCTTGTGTCTCTTCGGCGACTGTCTCTTCATTGACTCGTCCTACGACATCTGCTTTGATGTCAGGTTCCACTATGCATGATCAGCCACCGGAGAAATACAACGTCTTTCTTGACTTACCATCATCTTCGCCTTCGGAAGCTCTCCGATATTCGCGATCATAGTTGGCATTGAGGTAGGTATCCTGATCGTAGATGGGTGTAGAATCAACCCGTTTTGGTTGAGCTGGCGGAGGAGCCTTGTCAAGATTTTCCTTTGCCGCCGAAGAATAAGAGATACCGCTGTTGGTCTGGCTGGATGACACGCTGACGGTGTCACTGCCCCCTTGAAGATCCATATTTGATGTGCCCATGTCCTCCAAGGCTTTGCGTCCTTCGTCATCCTCGGGATGGGTCGATTCCAGCGTGGGAAATTCTTCGGGATGACTAGTGGCTGTAGCTGGATTGGTGTCGGGGTCACGCGCAGATTCTTCCGGTGCTGGAGGAGCATGCGAGGCGATTTCTGCAAAAGAAATGGGTGGCTCTGCTTTCTTTACAGGATGCTCTGCTCAGGGGATGAGTATGTGCTTTCGCTGTCCAATGTGAACGTTACCTTTGCCTTCTGCAATCATGTCCTTGACGCTTGGCATGTCGCTCTCGTCTGGAACATGTTCCAATTGTATATCGCCAGATTTCACAGCTTCATTGATGGTCGGAAACTCTTCTGCGACCTTTTGGTCTTCAACGACTGCTTCCGCGAACGATGTCGGTGCGGGGATAACGTTATCTTTGGTACTTACACCGGGCACGTGCTTCGTACGATCAGCTTTCTTGGTGGCCTTGGGTGCAGCTGCTCCACTTTTGGCGTGTTTAGCAGTTCCGTTGCCTTCGGTAGCCATATCGGCAAAGGACTTGGATGCGTTATGTGAGCCCGAGAGGCTATCCCAGGAATTATCTACGCTATTTGCCCCTGCTTTTGGATGCCCGGTCGTATCGTTGCCATGATCCGGAAGCGCAGTGCTTGACTCGGGAATGCTAGAATCGTGAGGGTTGGCCTGTTCCAACGTAGGAAAGTCGTTTTGATCCATCAATAGAAGAAGTGGGTTGTAAGCAAATGCTGGATATAGCAATAAAGAAACACAAAAAGAGAGCACGTGTTGATGTAGCCAGATAGAAGATGATTCGCGTCACTGTAGATATCCACAATAAGAGGCAAGACACAAGTAAAAGAGGTGTAAGATTGGTCCGTGAGTCGAGAACGGCAAGAAAATGGTATGCAAACTACGTCATTTCCATATATGGACACGTGACTGTTTATTCAAAATCCATTGTCCTCCACACTTTCATCTCAAAAGGGCCACCATCCCCGCTTCTTTGCATTACCCTTGGCAATATCAGCCTCTCCTTCAAGCTTGCGCTCCGCGGCCTTAAGATTTGCTTCATGCTTGGCAACTCTGGCATCAACATCGCCGGCTACACGGTCAGCACCAGCCTTGGCTTCCTGAACGGCGCGATAAGCGCGATCCTTGGCTGCAGAGTAGTAGGATTGAGGATCACGCTCAGCGTGATCTATGGTTGCGTGGGTACGGTTACGCGCATCAGAGTAGACATCCTTCGCCTCAGACTTGGCTCTACCAAACCAGGAGCTAGCCTTTTGTTTGCCGTCTTCAACAGCGTGCTCGGCACGGGCAGTAGCTTCGTCGGTCTTGGCTCTAGCGTCCCTATAGGTGTCCTCAGCAGCACCCTTGGTTTGCTTGTAGAAAGAACTTGCAGTTCGCTGCGCTTCGTCTGCAGTGGCGTTGGCTTCCTGCCTGGTCTTGGAGAAGATTGAATTGACAGACTTGCGAGTGTCAT
The DNA here is from genome assembly GCA_002261195.1 of Bifiguratus adelaidae. NCBI lineage: Eukaryota > Fungi > Mucoromycota > Endogonomycetes > Endogonales > Bifiguratus > Bifiguratus adelaidae. Next base: position 19,244 of record MVBO01000077.1, read on the forward strand.
CATAAGCATCTTCGGCTTGATCCTTGGCTTTGATATAGTATGCGCTTGCTTGATGGCGAACATCATCAACGGCGTCTTGAGTTCTGTCGACCGCCTTGTTTACACTAGTGGATGCATCCTTGTAGAGATGAGACGCTTGATTCTTGATATCCTCAGTCACGTCCCGCGACTGTTCACGCACGTCATCGGCAACCCGGTCAGCGCCTTGCTTGGCCCTTTGGATTTCCGCCTCGGCACGGCTTTGGTACTCCTTTGCCTTGTCTTCGAGTTGGTTACGGTTTGCTGAAACCAGTGAATATCAGACCAATGCCTCTTATGCCATATGTGAACCTTACCTTCATTACCATAGTAGTAGTAAGCACCTCCGCCAGCAGCCAACAAAAGCAAACCAAGCCAGACAGCACCAGATCCACTTTGTCTCGTATGAGCAGCATCAGGAGGCATGCCCTCGTTTGCAGGACGGGGAGTATCTCGCTTCACGAATTGCGTAGTGTGCAGTTGGCGTACCCTAGGTTGACCCCAAAGCGACCGATTGATGATGGAGCGGGAGAACATAATTAAATTACTCAGCAATTGAGGTCTTGTAGATGCGCGTAGAGAGGCCGTAGAACCCAAGTGATAAGAGTGCGAAAGAAAGAGAACGTATGCTTGTGTTCAATTCACCGTCATGCTTCAACTATTCACCGTCCCAATGGATCACGTGATATTGACGTCAAGGAAGAATGATTTCCTTTTTTGGTCGAAGACGTTTTGCTTCTGTTTCGTTGACAGATCATGCCACACGCCGACACGGAAGAAACACAGGACACAGTGGACGAAACAACACGAGATAATAACAGGCTCTCTGAATTCGATTTAGAATTTGTCGACTGGGACCATATCGAAGCTTTCGCAAAAGCATTGCGACAGAATCCCGATAAGGACGGGCCTGAACAACCGGAGCACATTCAAGCGGTAACAGACTGGTCACCCATACACGAAAAGGTCAAGAAGAAACGAAATGGAACGTCAAGAGGGCGCAACTCAAAGAGAAAAGATCTACATGCGGGTTCTCAAGGCTTTAGTTATACTCTCCTTCGATACCCTCTGATGTTTTTTATCGGATCCATCATATCTCTAGAGCTCTGGCTATACTTTTGGATAAGGCAAACGGTCAATCTGTGGGAATACTTTTTCAGCTGGCGTGGAGGGCGCAGAAGGCTACGAGACGCCCTACGGTCTGCTCCAACATATACTGCGTGGGTGCAGGCTGCCAAGGCTCTGGATCGATATCTCAAGAACGACGAGTGGAAGGCCGAGGATGCCTATGGCTATTACGACTACAATCTAGTGCGCAAGGTAGTCAAGAGTCTCAAGACCCTTAGATCTAATCTGGAGATCTTTGAGCATGGGTCCAGCTCTCGCGCGGCAAGGTCACAATCAATCACGAATGCCGCAAGCTCGCAAGGTGACAGGCCAGACTCTCCAATGGAAGACATTCGACCTCTCTATACGCCCGATCTACAAGCAGGACCATCTGCCCCCATGTCTGGGGCTACCTCCTATTTCGGCAACATCAATAGTCCTTCAGAAGTAGCTTTGATGCTTGAAGAGGTCCTCAAGGCATCGCTCAAGAGCAACTTCGCGGGCATTGAGAACTCAAGATTGTACTCGCACTCGTATTTTGGGACCAAGAAGCTCATCGAGACCTACGTGGAAGTTGCGACTGAATCGATTCGAGCAGTGTTGGAGACCGAATATCTACCGCTACAGGAGAAGCACGCTTTCTTCAAGAATGTTTACAAAAATTACGGCCGTAGCGCATTGTGCTTGTCTGGCGGCGGATCCCTGGGTTATTATCATTATGGTGTTATTCGCGCTCTCATTGAGCAGAATATGCTACCTTCAGTCATCACTGGGACGTCGGCTGGTGGTCTGATGGCTGCTTTGACGTGTACGCGAACCGACACGGAGCTTCGCGAGATTCTCGTACCACGCTTGCATACCCAGCTAACAGCCTGCAGTGATCCCATGACAACGCAGATCAAGCGGTTTTTCAAGGAGGGTGCACGCTTTGACGCCGTGGACTGGGCCATCAAAGCCATGTGGGCTACCCGCGGATCACTTACATTCAAAGAAGCGTATGAGCGCACCGGGCGTATTCTCAATGTATCCGTTATTCCCTATGACCCACACTCCCCTCCCAAGCTCCTCAACTACGTCACCGCTCCTGACTGTGTCATTTGGTCGGCGATCATCGCATCCGCCGCGGTACCCGGTATCCTAAATCCCGTTGTCCTGATGCAAAAGACGCGGGATGGCAGAGTGGTTCCCTACAATTACGGTCACAAATGGAAGGATGGCAGTTTGAGAACGGATATACCTTTGCAAGCACTGCATAATCAATTCAATGTGAATTATACCATCGTCAGCCAAGTCAATCCTCACGTTCACTTGTTCTTTTACGCCAACAAGGGAGTTCCGGGTCGGCCTGTGGTTCATCGTCGCGGTGGTTGGTAAGTTAAGCTGTGGTCAAACGACAACCGTGGCTAATGACGGGCAGGCGAGGAGGGTTCATTGCAAGCAGCATTGAACAGTTTCTGAAGCTTGATCTGTACAAGTGGCTCAAGGTGCTACGTGATTTGGAGTTGTTGCCTCGCTTCATGGACCAAGACTGGAGTTGGATTTGGTTACAGAAGTTTGACGGCAATGTCACCATATGGGTATGTAAGGTATAATGTGCATCCATGGCCATTCGCTCATTTTGATGCCAGCCAAAGTCATGCTTGTGGGATTTCACCCATGTATTGACAGACCCTGATTACAACCGAATGGTCCGTTACCTGCGAGTAGGCTCAAGCCAAACATGGTCAAAGCTTCACATGATTTCCAATCGAATGCGCATCGAGCGTGAGATCCTCCGCGGTCGAGACAAGATCAAGGCCGACGTACGTCGCGAGCGGGAGCGTGTTCTCAAAATGATGGAACGTCGGGAAGTTTCGGCTGCAGAACGCGATCGACTACGCTTGGAAGAATTAATACTCAGCAGTGACCCTGATGAGCTTCCCATGCCCTCCGAAGATGCTAGCTTTCTTCGCAAACGTGCCCTGAAGCGTACTGGTCGGCTGGAGCGTTCTGCGATTGATGAGAGGAAGCGACAGCGATTTCGGGAGCAATTCATGGATAATGGACCGGCGTTACAAGGCGATGAAGCGGAAGACACTGCCCATACTCTGGGACGATTTACACCCACGGACGAGTCCTCGATAGATACGGCGGACGAGCTGGAAGACAAGCCCGAGGATGTCCAGGGCCACTTGAGGCAAAGACGATTGATCAATGAAGAAGAAGTAACGGCCGATTGAATGAAATCGTGCGACATGTACTGTACATATACCTAGATGCTAGACTGCAGACCGTCTGTACCTTGCTTTTCAACATACACTATGAATCCAAAATGACATGGATGATTCTAAATTACACGAAAACCAGGGTATCCTAGTTCATCCGATAGGTGACTTCCTCCTTGGAGGTTTGCTGGGAATGCACATCGAAATATTCGTAGCCAATAGTGATATCCAAGTCGCGCGGGTTAGCGACAGTGGGAGCGCAACTCAAGTGTCCGGCAATCTTGGCACCTTGTTCCAAAGCAATGGTTGATGGTGTGTAAAAGACGGTTTGCTTCCAATCTACGCAAAAGCCATGAGATTCATGCTGCTTGTCAAGCAAAGGAGTTACTTACGGGTATACTTTGCGTGTGGGCCAGTTGTAAAGTAGATAGGCTTGTGACAGCAGGTAAAGCCAATATCGAACCACGCCAGGAATCCGTGGATGAAATCGTTCCTCCGAGCTTGGAGTTCAAAGGGTCGATCGAATGTCAGGTCTTCCTTCTTCACGGTGTAGAGATCAAAGTCAATGAGTGCTACAGGTTCTGTGACCACCGAGTTGACATCCACTGTGTCCACAAGCGGCTCTTTGAGAGCTAGAGCTTTGAGGGAGGAGTAATTGAAGCCGTAAACATTGTCCCAGACTAACGTCACATCCAGTCAGCACATACTCCTCTTGACCATTGTGGCAAGTGTACACTCACATCCAATCTTCTCTTCTCTGTATTCGGCATCTTCAATAGCAGTGATATAAATAGTAGCCTTGTCAGGGAAGATGAGACCGCCCGGTGCCAAGTACTTGTCTCTGGCGACAAGCACAGTATCAAGCATGCTTTCATAGAGCAAAAAGTAGCCCATCCACTCCGATATGATGATGTCTACCTTGTCTACCGGTAGCTCTACATCTTCCATCTTGCCTTGAATGAGAGTAATTTGATCGCTCAACCCATTATCCTTGACTATGGTCTTTGCTTGGCCGATGATGTTGGACATGTCAATCTAAAGTCATGAAACGACATCAGAAGCCGTGAAACAATCGAAGCATTCATTATACGTACGCCATACACGTGCTTTGCTCCAGCCTTGGCCGCAAACATACTCAAGATACCAGTTCCGCAACCGACATCCAATACAATCTTGTCCTTGAACAAATGCTTGTTCTGTATGATGCTCAATCGGTAAGAGTTGGTGCGTACTTCATCCTTGAGCATTTCCTAAAGATGGAAAAGACCAGAGTGAGTCGCAAAGACTTTTATAACCAAAAGACGTGTGCTGGTGGACATATACCTCGTGTATGCCTAAAGATGACCATATGATGATACACCATACAAAGGTAAGTACGCCATCGCGCCCATATTGTTTGCAAGACTCACCAAAGTGCGCATAGGAGTCAAAGTAGTAATCCTTGCTCGACATGCCATTCGCATTGTCGGTCATCGCGGTGAAAAAGAAAAATGGTGGCTTAGCAATCCATTCACTTCGCTTAAGCTTATACAATAACAGAGCAACTGGTGGACATTTGATTGGCCACGTTTATCAAGTCTGATTTCGCTACTCATTTCAACGCGTTAACGGCTCTTGTCCTCTTTATCCAACACGGTAGCCAACAAGACGTGAGCATTGGCCGGTCGCTACATGTCCGTCAACACCATCGGCAAATACGTTGAGCATGCTCGGAATGGTCATAAGCTATGGTATCTTTGGTTGAACACGAGTATCAACGTTTATTCGATGTGTCGCTCTTGAGTTATCTATTACACCTAGAAGATTGGATCCATCCTCCGTAATCCCATTGTGTGCCTTGTTGGCAGTGATCGCCTTGACTTGCCATATTAGGCAAAGGTTACATTGGAGCGCTGATCCGGCGACATCTTGCTCTTTCCACGTTCATGACTAGCTAGAGATCAAAGAAAGTACTGCGGGCTAGCAAAGCGACGTGTGGAGATGAAGGCAATCGGCAAAGGATTCCACATGCCGAATATGGAGAGGAATAAGCTGATAACAGAGATGAGACATTTTCATTTAACATTTGTCTAGGATGCCTTGAACAACATTGAGCATTTCGGAGATTTCGCATCCCATTCCCCACTTCATTTCCTTGTGCTTATCTCCATTCACGCAGCATCCCTTTGGACCGAGTAGCCGCTCAACCAATATTACCGATTGCCAAATGGAGGGAATATTGCCCTGAATGGTAAACTGCACACCACCAACGTCGCACACAGACTTATCTATGCATCGACTCGCGGTGCGTCTCTCACTTTCTCATGAAGCTCATTTTGCTCATTGGATTCGCTGGTCTACAGCTAGCCTGGGCCAAGGCTCCTGCTACTTATGTTGACAAAATCTCACCTCTGTGGGGATTTGTCGAACCTCAGAATGGAATTATCAAGAATGCCGCAGCAACAGCGCCATTGAAGATCGAGGAAATTGACGTCCCAGTCAGCAGGCCTGACACAACCTCCTGCACAGTCAATATTGTGCAGACTACGTTTGCTAATAGCTATGGGTCATTCTACAACAAGACCTATACTCCTCCGGCGGCATGTCCCGGCCCGTGGAGCAAAGTCGTCTTGACGCTTTCGGGCACCTCGCAAGGACGGGTACGTGACCTCATAACGGGACCCTGATGGAGTGACTGACTGAGCTCTCTCTTGCAGCAATATGATCGTCTGGGTGCTTTATGGATGGGAGGAGTAAGTCTTGGGTACCCCGAACTCGTCGTTGCCTTTACTGACGCTATATCAGGTTGAAATTTTGCGAACATCGACTCCGGAACCTACGCTTTCCGGTATCCAATGGACATTTGACAAGGTAATGACCAGGGCCCTTTTACGGGGAGTGCCACTCAACCTATTGTTAGGATGTCACAAAATACAGCGCCTTGTTCGCAAAGGAACAATTGGTGGTCATGGAACTTGGAAACCTCATCACCAATGTGCTCAACGGCACATACAACATCATCGTTGATTTGGAATTCTACACCGTCGACAAAGCCAACTCTGCTCCCGTGACCGCCGACGCCGTGGTTCCCGTGAGTGCGAGCACCAACTCACCAGCATGGTTCGAGCTTGACAATGGCGATGCCATGACGAGCAGCAACGTCACCTTGCCGTCAAACATCCGCGCTGCTTTTATAGAAGTCTATGCCACCGGACAAATTAATGACGAATTCTGGTACAGCAATGTCCCCAATGATTATGCCGACAAGACTGGGCTACAAGCCTACGGCAATGGTAGGTCTAGGCTCGGTTGTCGTACAAAGCGAGCACAGTGAGGTTTACATGTCCCCGAATAGGTCCGTTCCGTGAAGTTTTGGTCTACATGGACGGTCAATTGATCGGCACCACCGTTCCACTTCCCGTTGTCTTTACCGGTGGTGTGGTCCCCAGTCTCTGGCGACCAACCGTCTCCATTGGCGGCGCCTTCAACCTCCCCACTTTCAACATTGACATCTCACCTTTTGTCAGCTCCATGGTCGATGGAAAGCCTCACGAATTCCAGTTCCAGGTCAATTACGCAGATTACTATTGGTATGTCGATGGCAACCTTCACCTCTTCCTCGATCAAGACAGCAATCAGACATCCGGAGGCCTCTCTGCGTATCAAATCGCTCCCAATGTCACTATGAGCGTCAAGGAACAGGTAGACGCCGCCTTGGATGCCAACATCACCATCACCGCCAGCCGAAGCACCTTCATCGCTGGCTATGTCAACACCTCTCAGGGCAAGATCGTCAACACGGTGACGGCCAATCTCAAGTATAGCAACTACCTTGTCTACGCTAATCAAACGGACATCAGTACCTGGGATCAAACCATCACTCAAGTCGTCACAGCGGCACAAGTGCCTGCTAGCCATGCGTCCAAGTATCCCAATCATGAAATCGCCACCAGCGAGGTGTGGAAGAGCTCGGGTGGAAACGTGTACATTCTCTACTCGGATGGCTCATTCAGCATCGATGGGTATGTGAACCAAAGCATTGACAACTCGTTGCTCGAGAACTATGGTTCCAAGGTCGTCACCAGTCGTTTCCAAGAAGTGCAGGATGGCAAAGGCTATTTCTGGGAGAGCGCGGACACCACGCAAACGAGCAGCAGTGGATCCACAACCACGTCGCTCAAGAGTCGATCTGGATCCACATGTTATAGTAGAAACGTTGTCGCTAGCAACGGTACCATTGTCTCTGACAAGGTTGGAGGATCTTGTTAAATAAAGTCCAATGTCTTTGGGTGTGAAGTCTGGTGTGGAGAGGGCTCATGATGAGCAATTGGGGACCGAGATTGATCTCCAGGCTAGAGATTGGATCAAGGAACAGGTCTCCAAGGAAGTGGTGAGTGCATTTGACCCATCGACATTTGTCATAACCATGATTAGACGCGACTCAAAGAGGCTGGGTCACCGTCGTTGCCGCTCTCGATCAAGAATTGCGGCATAGTTGCCAACATGACCAACGAACGACGGCCAAAGGCAATCAATAGAGTGGAAGTGGATACAAACTTTGACTTTCACAAGATTGTGCAAGTTATGATCTCCCCACCGACACCCTATCCTCACAAAGCAGACTATGTCTACGTGAATGTTCTCCTCTTCACCGACAAACCACTTCCTATCCTCATTCCCTACTTGTATGACACAGCACTTAAGACACCAGTACAAAACGAAGGAGAGGAGGTCAGGGATGTGGTGATGAAAAACGATCTCAAGGATTGGCTTTTTGTCAACAACCTTGGCGTACGAGCACGACACAAGATCAGCGAATACCACGATATATAGACTTGCAATTACAATGACTACTACGTTTTCGCTTATCCTGCCATACGCCATGGATTTATCGCTCCCCTTCGCCTTCGTGCTGTAGGAAATGATCGCCTTCGGACAAATCTAGACTCGGATCATCCATGAGATTGGTGGAGGACAGTTCGTGAGAGGTGGTTTCGTGTTTCAGCTCTGTGGATTCATAGGGGTAAACCATGTTGGTGTAATCCTGATGCATATAAATGTTGGTCAAACATGGTTACCAATTCTTGCCTAGCACAACTTACAGGAATGTCTTCCTGGGGTGATTTGTGTTCGCCTTGTCGGGATGAGTTAGATGTAGCCTGTTCTGAGGAATCCTCTACACCCAGTAGTGCGCCAGGAGACAAGTGTTGATCGGAGGATAGATGGCCCACGTTTTCAGGCTTCACCTCGCCTTCGGTCAATCCATGGTTCAAATGGATGGCTTCATAGTGTATGTTTTGAGAAGTGGAAGATAGATCGGTAGCAGATGCGAAGTCGTTTTCAGAGACGTTCAATGTTATTCCGGTGGCATTTGCGGCCAAATTGGATGCGTCGGGGCCATGAGAATTGGTCGGGCTCGCGGAATGATGACTGTGCGCCGACGAATGCGAAGGTGAGGGTGTACGATGGAGAGGACTATGATAGGAGCTCAGATGGGTGTCATAGGACGCGCTGGTGGCACCTAAATTGGTGTTTTGCGAGCCAAGAAGATTGGGAGATGGGCTGCGACTCTTGAGTGGTTGCTGAGAAGAACCGATATGATGTGGGCTTGGTGTCCTGGAAAGTCTTGCTTCCATGCCAGAGTCCATGGAGGATCCTGTGGCTGGGGTTGGTACGGCACTTGATCCCGAAACTGCGGGGTCCATAACATATCCAGAGTGAGCGGGCGTGTAGCCAGTGCTTGCGGAAAATGCATCCACATTGACGCTTGCAGTGGAGCTATAGCTAGCGGTGTATTTACTGATAATCTTCTTCAGTGCGTACGGGAGTACCTTCCATGGGAAGACCTTGACGTCCTTCTCGATGTTCCGTGGCTTGGGATTTGGGAAACTCATGATGAGCTTGAAGAATTCTGCTGAATCGGGCTTGCATTTGCTGACGGTTTGTGGTCGGAAACCTTCAAGATTGCGGCGGATCCTGTTCTTCTCCTCCACTGTAAATCGTACGCCAATGAGGCTCTCCAACAGATAGATGCAATCCACTGAAGTGATGTAGCAATCATTCTTTTCTTGCCAGTAGATGCAAGAGACGACAATGCTATTGGGGACGCGTTCCGCAGGTGCTACAGGCGCAAATGTGCAGTGGATGTCATTGCCTTCTTGACGACGCCAAAACTGTACGAGTCGCCTGCGATTGTCCCATTCCTCGGCTGTCCAATTGACGGACATGTCTTCCATGTTACCTGCAATCTTGAGATTGGCCTTGTTGAGAAGCGATGCATAGGGATTGTAATTGGCGACGGAAGGACTGGATGTGTCGCTTTGAAGATACGGATGCCCAGCTGTCCCGCCAGCCATGTATTCCTGACCTTGACCCCCCATGCTTGACATATCACCGCCAATTCCGCTAAATTGCATATGCATGGACGAGCTACCTGGACTTATAGCGGATACCGGGTAACCGTAAACTTGCTGACTAGGGCGATATCCGTAAGCGCCAGAACTCATCATTTGAGCCCGTGTTTGCTCGTCGATCCCGAAATGTCCCATGCCGTACCGGCTGTAAGGATTGGCATACATGCCACCGTATGCAGCGTAAGCACCGCTGAGATCTCCTTCACGTTTCGCGCCCAGTTGAGCTGCCTCAACCGCCCCGCCAACGCCCAGGGCGGAATGCGGTCGTTTCACCGATTGAGCTTGCATGGCAGCATTGTACATGTCAGAGGGGGAGGTATCGGAACCGGCCACGCCGGCATCCCGTTTGCGGTTCATTTTATCATCGTACGAGCCATCCACATAGGTGTATTCACCAAACCACCAGCTGTTCACGACAATGTCGTTTTCCAAGACTAACAGGTAAAGAGGTACCTTGCTGAGATGCCATTTCGTCTGCCCAAAAGGGGGTACGCTGGCAGTTAGTGTAGTATAACCAGGGCCTGACAGCTGCTTCGTGTCCACGATGAGCGATCCAAAGCCCAATTTGAGATGTTTGTCTGGTTGATGGAATTGAAGGACCATGGTGAAAGCGGTGCCTTCCGGACCATATTGAGGCGAGTACTCTAAGACACGAGGTTGTGGAAATTGATGAGCAGTGACAGATTGCTGTTGTAGGTTGTCGGGATAGTGAGTATTCGGCTGCGGTTGTAAATGCTGGGGACTATCCATGGGAGAGTTATGAAAGTAAGGTTGTTGACCGGATTGTCTTGCGTATTTCGGGTCACTCTGCATTTGCATGTATTTACTGCGAGGGTCAAAATCTAGAGAGGTCATCAGAACCAAGTCAGGGTGCCTGCGAGATAGCGTTAACCTACGTTGACCCAGAGCAGCCTCCATTAGGCTAATGGATGTACTTGCTGCGCGCCCAAAACGGGATGAATCGACTCAGAGATGCTAGAACCATGACGCACCGTTAGAGCTTATCCAGCTTGGGGAAGTGAATCCAAAACATTGAATGCAACATCGAACACTGACTCGTACAGGGGCAGCTCGTTGCATCTCATTGCGCACGTTACGCGCACAGTAGCCCTTTTGCTTGATGCTGCATGGCCACTGAATTTCGACATGCAGTGTAACGTTGAACACACAGTCCACATGGATGCCACGTGCGACTCCGCACAACCCCGTGCCTTTGTCCCATCCGACCTACCTGACGTAAGGACAAACGAGTCTCGACTTGTACTTCTCGCCTGAAACACCATGGATCACTAGGTCAGACATTTCACATTCCAAAGAATCATATTCCAGGGTTGCCGCTCACCTGAACGCGCACAGCTGATGACCAAAGGATGAAACGAAGGAAGTCTTACGTATCAAAGCTGACGCCCGATGGAGTTATATTGGCGTCACCTATGAGGACAGCAAGACCGTGAGGTAACTGCTGCAGTGCGCTCTGAGAGAAAGACGCGCCTTGCGTGGGAGTCAAATAGTTCGTCGTAGGAAACAAGTGAACCTATTTCTGGCGACTAAAAGCGCACAATAGACGCACAATGGTCAGCACATGCTCTGATTCCGCACCATATTGCTCTCCCGAAACCCGGTAAAGCTTGCCACGCGAGATGAGGCTGACCAGCCTTAGCCGATTATGTCGCACCGCTCGACATGCGACCAAGCCTCGGTTTCGAGAAGGCCGGAAATCCGTACTCAGCTTCGTATTGGCTCCTTGAACGGCAAGCCAGGCTATCCGAGACATGTATGCATCGATATCGTATGGATATCAATGGTCCAAAATCTCAGCCCATCACCGTAATCATCGGGGCATATATCCCCGCCCCATCTCTTATCGGTAATATTCCCTAACAACTTACCTATGCAAGCCCCCTGAAGACGACGTTGGTGTTTCGAGATACAGCCTGCGTATCACTTCTCTAATTTTGTCTGCACCACCGTTTCACTCGAAGACAATGATCGTTTGGAGTGTCTCACCTCTCTCCTAGGACCGACAAGGGAAATGGCGTTGTGTAACGTTGATACTAATGCTGTCCGTAAGGCTGTATATGATGTTGAGACCTTACGTACAGGTCTTGTTTCGAATCGGAAGAAAAAGTACCAAGAGAGTGTGCAAGACAAGAGACAAAGAGAAAGAGAAACACCAGTTTCACTAGGGAGACAGTAGAGGTGGTCTTAGCGCAGTGCGGAGTGCGAGCTTAATGCCTTGCAAGATATCCTGTCGATTCGCAATGTTTCACTCTGCAGGAATTTTTTGTGGCAGACGGGCGCGCAGAGACGAGAAGGAAAAGAAAGAAGACAACGTGCCTAGTGAAGAGGGGAAGGAACCTCGACATATTGCTACCGTTGACGCATATGAATCGATGGGCGCAATTTGCCACTCTTCTATGGTGGCCATTTGATGTATATTCGATCGGGGTGGCAAAATAGCCAATAGAAATCGCAAAGATATTGATCGCGAAATTAAACGGATCCTGTTCACATTACCAAATGCAAATGGAGTGGAAGATCTACGATATTCTTTGGGGACCTTACCATTGGTCAATGGACAGCGTCCGGTCGGATCCGGTGGCAGTCGGGTGAAGTGTCCAAAAATGTACATCCATCTCTATTACTCCTGCAACGGCAAACCTATGATATTTTCTAAGAACTATTCACACGCTCAGCTTTTTTCCTGAGCCAGACAGCTTTTAGATGATCTTTGATGGTGTCTGCAGCACTATCAAAATTACTCTCTCCTAGGTTTGCGAGCTGATCTATCTGCTCAGGTGTATAGGAGAAATTCCATGTCGAGCACCAGGGCGTGTTATGGGGATCAAATGTCGAATCTGGCTTGGCATTCGAATTCGAAATTAGCGGTAGGTAAATGAGTGACACGCGTGGATCTCCTTCGTCCGCCAATTCTTGACGCGCTTCATAGATTGTGAAGGGCTTAATGTCTTGCCGGCTTTTGATGATCGATTCTTGTGTATCCTTGTCAGCCGGCCAACCTTTGATGCCTCGTCGTTTCACGTAACCGTCTGCTCTATCAATGTGCCTTGTTTGCCATATATCAGCTGAACAGTCTACCGCAATGACAACGTCCACCTCTCTCGAAGGGCGAAGAAGTGGGTAAAATGGGATATTGTTATCCATGCCAGCATCCATAAGGTACAGTCTAGGAGATTCTTTGATGGTGGTTCCGATTGGATGTTGCATTTTTCCTTCATAGAAGGGATTTGGCCAGCTTGCTGGTGATAGTAAATGGGTCGAGCTTAAAGTTGTTTCGTACTGTTAGAGACAGAGTGAGCAAAGCATCTAATCATTTGTGAGACTCGCCGGCTTACATTGTTGAATATCCCATCCGCCGCCTTGAGCGCAGTGTCCGGTATCACGTCTTTGATTTCTCGGTAATAATGGGCCAGTGTCGCAGCAAATGCAGACCCCATCATGCTGCAAAGGTTATGATTAGCAAGTGATAGGGAAAGGGAGCAAAACGTTCTCACCCCATCATGACCATTAGATTCTGTTCCGATAAGTTATTAAGGGATACTCCCTCCTTAAAGTCTCTGCCAAATGACCACGTAGGTATCCAAGCTATGAAGGTCTCAGCATGAGCACCTTTGACCGCGTAAATTACATACCGTCGATTTCTTCCGTTCCCATTTCAAAAGGTGTGATTTCAAACCATTGAAAGTAGGCCTTTGTATCTCTTGTCGAACCTTGAACGTCTGCTTCACTTTCCGGTGCTTTTTCGATAAGGGTCTCTTCCGCTCTTTTTGCCGCCTTGGCGTCCTCTAGGGCAATCTCGTCTCTACTCCAGGGTTTCCAGTTGTTCCATTTGTTCGATGTTAAACCATTTTCGCCAACCACTTTTGGTATTTCGTGGCGCACGGCGCAATAGATTGGTAAGGGACGAGATGCGTCGGCAACATACCGTTGTTGTTTGGACAACTTCAAGTCGTCAACAGGCAGAAAATTGGGTGTGCTGTCCGATGAGATATTTCCGTCCGAGTGAATAGACTCCTGCGAGACTGTGCCAGGTAGCGCCTTGTAACTTGACTGCGACAGAAGTACGCTTCCTAGTACGGTACCGAAAATGTCTACCAGCGTGATTTCACCAGCCCATCTGCCGCGCTGCACAAGCCCATGTAAGGCTGTGTAGTGGTTCTCGTCGCTGCTTCTCGCCATTGTATAGAGCCGTGTAATGTCGACGATGGAGTTGCCAAGGCTGTTTTTTAGGTGTTTTCGTGCCGCCGACATGTCAGAATTGGCAATCGGCGAATGTAACAAGCAAAGGAGCCAACAGGATCCCGAGACAGCTAAGTCCATTGTTTAGCCGATTGAAAAGATAAAAGAAATGGCAAGGCAACATACCAGTATTGTACATGACACAATCATACAATCCATGTCTCTCCATGCCTTGCAGATAACCTAAAGCATTGAGTGAGTTTCGTTATGTCCGTAATATTCCTGGCTTTGCGTCTTACCCAATCCAGCAATCATGGATCGATAGCCTCCTCCACTAGGTATAAGATTTAGCAAGCAAAATGTGAGCTCTCTTTATTACCTTCCGGCTACGCCAATGATAGGTATGTCATCCTCATGCACTTCGTCTTCGTCGACCCCGATATATCGAGCAAAAGAACTTCGAATTGTCCGCCGTCGTTTCTTGACGAATTCATTCTCCTCATCACACAGCGTTCTCGCATATCTATGAATCGATTGGTCATGTGACTTTGCAAACAAGTATGCACCAGGAGTACTGCGTTTACTTGCCTTACATGTGCTGTCTGTGCACATTCTGGATTAATCTCGGGATTCGTGCAATCTTGCACAATCTGAGCCATGATTTGTTTGTTGGACTCAAGAGTGATGAGGCGCCATACAGCCTCCCATTGTTCTCGAAGGGCACTAAATTGAGATTTCCAATCGGTACTTGTCCAGGATGGGAGATTGATGTCTCTCATATGTTCTGGAAAGTTGAACTTTTCGCTAATCCGAATATTGTCCGATAGTTGCTTCAACACATCCGGTAGATTACGAAGTTTTGAGAGCTTTTCTGGAGTGAGGAGATCGGTGAAAGCCTTCATATCGAAATCTGGTAACTTGATCGAAGGGATGCTGGTGGAGGAGGCGACTTTTGAATCCTTTAGTTTCTGGAGAAGATTGTTCCATGCTTGTAGTGTATCCAACGCAGACTGCCATTCCGACTTGCTCGCTGCCTTGTCGTCTGTCTTGTTCTCGTCTGAGGAACTCGCCGAGCTTTTTGGGTGTAGTCCAGCCGATCGAGGAGGGAACTCGGCTTCGTTGAATACCACAGGAAGTAAACTTTGCCGTGTGCATTTTGTCAGTCTGTACGATACTATGTAGCTTTGCAGCCGAGCGCATTGCTTTTGTGTCGAGACTTGCCGACATGGAATGACTGCCACGCCGACGGCCGCAACTGAAGCAACTGACGGCAGCAGCTTCCGAGCCAATAGCACTCTACGCGGGGCTTTACAAGCTACAAGGTAATACATTGTGTCTTCGGTACCTGCGCATTCACTAATTCCAGCGCGTGTCCATCAGTCCAAGTTCGTAGTAGTTATAGAAGCAAAAAGCTCACATCTCTACATAAGGTCTTTACCCTACACGGCATTCAACAAGACAACGAGACTAGCAGCTAATGTAGACAGTAGATACTCTGGTCTTGGAGGAGGGATAGCGGCTGAGAAGGAGGAAGTCGGCTTCAAGATACCGCTTTCAATGTCTGTCATGAAAGGATATTGATCCAAGTTACGGCTGTCTCACTCACTTACCGGATACATTGCATGGCGTAGAACTGCCTTTGCATGCCAATTGATTGTCTGAGCTCGTGTTGAAGAAGAAGGTGGTGTTGGCTACTTGTAGAATGGCGTTACTCATCGGTGGACCGTATCCGAAATTGGGATCTCCGTCAGTCCAATGGTTGAAGATGATTGCTCCTGGGACTGAGGGGATATTCGTCACAAATCTGGCTTGCATGATACTGTCGACATAGAAGGTGACTTGTCCCGGGACCCAATCCATGCGATATTCGTGGAATGCCTGCCGAGTGGGTTCAGCATACAATCTGGTAGCTTCTTCTCTCTTACCGCTGTAGGATCAAAGTTTAATGGCGTCACAGCGTGCGTAAGGTTAGAACTGCCCCCATTAGCGAGCTTGATATCCGGATGGATCGCCCAATAAACAGTACTTGGGTTCTTTTGGTATGATAGCAATTCGACGTCGAACTCGGCATTATCGTCGTAGTAAAAGTAAAAGGAGGCCACGGTGCCGGCTATCATGGTTGTTTTCATTGTAGCGCGAAATGAGCCGTATAGGATGTCTTTCCTGGTTACGTATCACGATAAGTGGAAAGGCAGGATGGAATACAGTACATCCAGCTACTGACCTTTTCGTCGATACTGAACCGCCTGTGGGCTGCGACGTTACTTGTAAGTTGAGGCCTTCGGGCGATGTCCACACATTTTCGTGGGAGAAAACACGGTCTAGCGTTCCATTATATTTGGCTGCTATGGTATACTGAGCAACACTGAAAACCTGATCTTTCCTTATGTCTTTGGAATACGTGGTCCAGTCTGTGTAAAAGACGCTCGACCAGACGTCGCCCGTGTCTTGAACAAAGCCGCAATCGCATGTCACCTTCTGACCAGCACCACGCACCGACGAGATGGAGAAGTGTAAGAATATGACAAGGGAGAGCATGGTGCTCGACGCGTACGCTCTTGTGGTCTTCATCTTGTTTGGACCAATTTGTAGCCAAACCAGGAGTCGCACGCGCAAGAGAAATGCCTATACGATAGATGATCTAGAACTGCAAGGCAACAAACGACTTTACGAGAACGAATGACGAATGACGAAGGATCATCTCAGCCGATTAAATGCTTGATCCTTGCGGGCAATGTTGAAACAAGCAACAATTGAGACACAGCATAACAAGCTAGCTGAGACATTCATATTTGATTGTTTGTCCCGAAGCGGACTTTCTGACTTTGGGCATCTCATGGGCGTATACGCAGGTACGTACTGTTGCTACCCGGTCATCCGGATGGGAACTTTCCCTTACGCCGACGTATTGTGCGTATTCCTGCAAATCGTCCTATAAATTAAATGTCGATCTAAAATTGGTGACGACGAAAATCTAGGAATAGGAATGACGATTCCGACCACTGATCTCGCTTATCGTAAGGTTTTGCCTGAGGTGTGCTAAGGATGTGGAATCAAAGAAGCGACAGGCTTCGTCAGCAGAATTGCTGATTGCTTTGTGTAACGTCGACTTGCTATAAATGTGTGTCATTGTTACAAGCACCGATTTCTGGACAGTGAGAACGAGTTCAAGCTCAGGAGCACTCCTCAAGCGAGGATCCGCGCATGCCTATGTATATCAGAAGGCATTTCACCGTACATGGGGATCGTCAATTTCCTTAACCTTACAAACATAACAAGAACTGAAACCGGTGTATTAATTCCCAGCTTTCCTGTTTCGGTGTGCCGATGTTTTAAATGTCCCATTTACAGCGGACAAGACGAGTGTTAGTCCGAGTTGTATGTGACAGAAGAAGAAAAGCGAAACATTATACCTGCAAATGCGGAAGAACATAGATCATGACATGCCTCATGGTTGTTTGTTCAATTATGCATTGTTTCTCCGTCGCGTAAGCAATATCGTGTCACGGTATCCTTCTAGACGCCCTCATCTTTTCAAGTTTTTGCAACTTCTTTCCGCGAAAAGTTCAAGCACGCTCACTGAAAGACGAACTTTTTCTCTAGAGCTTAAAGCTCGTCGGTCGTTCGTCATCGTCCTAGCGACTAGCTCACCTCCGACATGGCGAATGCACTGTTATGGCCGGTTCGAATCTTTTATTCCATCGTCGTATCGATCATATTGGTGGTACCGGCTGTCGTGGGCTACGTGCTCAACATACATGTTACCAATGTGACGGAATATTGGGCGCTTGGAATGTACGGTGCAACCGTACTGTCCTATCTCGCGTTACAGATGTGCTTTGCGACATGTAATCGACTGCTTACGCTACATATGCGGCGGAAAGACCTGAAGAGTAAAGTCAATACCCTCGGAGAACCTACTCGACTGGGCATGGCGGTGGTCGGGTACAGAGAAGATCCGATGATTTTCAGTAAATGCTTGCAATCGGTAAAGAAGATACAGTATCCGTCTCCTATTCAGATTGTGGTTGTCATTGATGGCAACGACATTCCGGACCGCGAAATGGCCAATGTTTTCCGGAAGGAGTACCTTGACGCTCCGGTGGTGACACTACCAAATCTGCCATCTGTGACAACACTTGCGGTCGATAACCAATTCTTCTTTGACATTTGTCAGAAAGCAGAGCCAATTAGTTGCATTCTTCAACCACATCGGGGAAAGCGGCATGCCATGTACACAGCCTTTCGATTCCTTATGTCCAATGGATGCCAAGCGGTCATTACAACTGACTCGGACACCGTGTTTGATTCACAAGCCGTAACAGAGTTAGAACGAGCTATGCATTGGTACCCAAATATCGGCGCTGTGGCCGGTGACGTCAGAGTAAGTCTACAGGATACCTTGCCTTCCACTGGATTGATTGTCTTCAGATCTGGAACACTTCCAATGTGCTCTCCTTCATGTCCAGTCTCAGATACTGGATGGCCTTCAATGTCGAGAGGGCGGCGCAATCGTTCAATCGATGCGTGACATGCGTCTCGGGTCCCATGGGGCTGTACAAGTCACAGATCTTGGAAGAAGTACTCGATAGTTGGATCTCGCAACGGTTTCTGGGCTCAGAATGTACCTACGGTGATGATCGGTAAGACCGGGAACTAATCAGCGCAATGATAATGGCTCATGTCCTACACCCATGCAGACATTTGACCAACCAGGTGCTATTGAAAGGTTATAAGGTAGTCTATACACACTTGGCCTATTGCGAAACGGAGACACCTACCCACTACATCCGTTGGTTTAAGCAGCAAACGCGGTGGTCCAAATCATTTTACAGAGAGCTTCTATGGAACGTCCTGTCGATCCACAAGCACAGTCCATGGATGGCGGCGGAATTGTTCTACCAAGGCCTATATCCTTTCATACTCTTGTACTCAATGTACTTCATACTTGTTCGGAGTAGTACGGAAGCACTCGCTACCTGGGTTGTCTCGCTCTTCGTCATTGCTCTCATCAAGACCAGTTATAGCTTTCTGGTAACGCTGAACCCAAAGTTTTTCACGTTTCCTCTCTACAGCGTATTCTACATCTCTGGTCTTATACCAGCAAAAATATGGGCAATCATTTCGATTTGGGACATTGGTTGGGGAACGACAGCACGAACGTCGTCAGAGCTGAAGCACGAGAACGAGCTATGGACAAAGATCAAGGAGGCTTTACCATTGCTCTTGTGGTGGAGTTTGGTGCTAGCAGGCATTTTATGGAATATTCTCAGCCATTTCGCTCAACCAAATCCCAATACCGATCCATACAGTCTGCAATTCCAGTATACAAGTTAAACGCGATAGACGTGATGAACCTTCGACATCTGTACATATAGATTGCCATTGCGAGGTGATACATTGTGACCATACTATAGGTCGAAGACATGAATTATACACATAGTTAAAATGCCTTTGCATCTCATAATGGTAGCAGGTGGCACCTAATGTGAAATATCAATGTGTGCTGAGCTTTATCGTTTTCCCTTGTGGACTTACCCCAACATGCCCCGACCACCCCACCCTCGCCTGGGTGTCAATTGCAATTTCAGTTCTTGATTATTCCGGGAGATGGTGACGTCGATGGCTCTCTGTACTAGACATTAGCACGAGCATCATATGGTCACTTTCCAACTTACTCCCTCATTCTGTAGTACCACCTCATTCAATGCTTGCAGTTGGCGGTGATTGCCAGCGTGCACAGAGCCAAACCTTACAATGCGATCTGAACGTTCTAGACCCTATCGACGGTAAGCCATCGACTAGCTATAGATGGCAACGAGCCGCAATGCTGAACATGTGACTTACTGCATCCTTTGCTGGTGAATCAGGGGCCACAGCGTTAACAATCGCAAATGCCAGCGGGCGATGTAATGGTGATGGTATGGATTCTCCGCTTTGAGGTGCTGAAGTGACCGATCCGGTAGGCTCCGCAGAGTTGACACTCTTGTTTTGCTCGTGCACATCGATGAGCGCTTTTTCGATGTCGGCCATGATCTGCTTGTAGTCATTTTTTTTAACTATGGCATGCATGGGTCAGTAAGACTGCCGCTCAAGGGGATATACCTACCTATTATTTGGTGGCGCAAGGTTCGGGCAGCAACAAGGTCAATATCATTTCGAGGAAAACCTTGAGCATCCACGAGCGGTTCTGACATGCCTATACCTTGCTGTTTGAAGTCTTAATGCGCACACGTGCTTCTCATGCCAACCCAAACTTACGCGACTCAGCTCAGCTTCCGATTCTCTGAGCTCTTTCTCAATCTCATCCTTCCTTGACATGAGATCTTTGACTCTCTCCATTGGCGACTCGGGTTGTGTGGCCGCCATGTTCTCCCATTGAAGTCCCATGAGCCAAAAGGTGGAAAGCCCTTGCGCAAGTCAACTTGATCACGTGATCGCGAAGGAATTTCCTAATAGGGTAATTGAGTTATCCGTCGACAGGTTGGCAGCTTCGACATTGGACGCTTGCCATGTCGTTTATGCAAAGAATTCCTCCTCCGCTGCTTACAGACACCTATAAGATTAGCCATGCATTTATGTATCCAGAAGCCAAGCAGGTAAGCGCACTAGACAAGAGAGTCACGCGCACTTGAGGAGACCGACGCGAGTACGTGTAGATGGTAGCCTATGGAGAGTTTCGTATAGGGTTCGAAGGGGACGAGCAAGATACTCGACTGGTTTGGTACGGCATTCGATTCATGTAAGTTGTCGCAGTGACTCCTTCTTTTTTCCAAAGTCATATGAAAATCTGTGCAGTGTCGAAGAGTATATCAGTCGACAGTGGACGTTGCAAGACGTCGACATGGCCGAAAAGTTCTTTGCAACACATAATGCTGGCTTCACCAAATTTGAATTTCCCAAGGACCTCTTCATCAAGGTATTTGCAACTCATGACAAAAGTTGCCATGGATTGACTGATTCATATCACGTCAGTTCATCAAGGAGAACAATGGATACTTTCCCGTCAAGATCGAAGCATTGCCCGAAGGCACCGTAGTACATACGCATGTACCCGTATACCAGATCACGGCCGATTACCCTTATGCTCCGCTATGTACCTTTTTGGAAACCGTGTTGACGATGACATGGGTCGGTGTTGATACTACCTGTTTTGTCGCTGGTTGACAGAAAATTGTTAGTACCCTGCAACCGTCGCAACGAAATCAAGACGAGCAAAGGACTTAATTGAGGATGCATATGCGAAAAGTGTTGACGACGACGGATACTGGTCACTTGAAAGGTGAATATTGGACAAGCACGGGATGGGTTTGAGCTGACAGGATTGTGAATAGTCGATTACACGATTTTGGTTTTCGGGGCTGGTAGGGTTCTAACCATTCGGCATGGGGCGGCTGTTAATTCTGCTATGATGCTATGATGCTACAGTGCAACGGTAGAGCAAGCCACCATAGGGGGAGCAGCTCATCTGGTAAGTATATTGCATCTCTTACCGTTAAATAGCGCACACTAAATGATGCTTACAGCTCAATTTTACGGGTAGCGACACGCTCAGTGCTGCCTTTTACGCTCAGTTTCATCTTAATGATGGCGAGCCGGTAGCCAGTTCCATCCCAGCTACCGAACACTCCGTCATGACAGCTCACAAGTCCGAAAGGGTAAGTTATCAACCCATTGCGTGATACTTTGCTCATAATAAAAACCACTAGGACGCCCTCTTGCAAATGATCTCGCGCTTTGGGGAAGGCACCTATGCATGCGTCATGGATAGTTATGACTACGCCGAAGCGTTGGAGAAGGTTGTTCCTAGCATTTACAAAGAAAAAATGGAGAAGGGAGGATTTTTGGTGCTGAGACCTGATTCTGGAGACCAAGTAGAAACAGTGCTCATGGGTCTGAGGTGGGGTCTTTTGCCATGTTGTATCGCGCTTTTGCTAATAGCCATGATCAGAGCGGCCGAAAAAGTATTCGGAGTGGACATGAACAAGAAGGGTTACAAGGTAAGAATGCCATATGCAATACGCGCAGCTATGAGCAATTGACTCATGCATATGCGCTGCAGTTAATTCGTGGTGCTGGAGTGATACAAGGAGACGGTGTCAATTTAGATTCTCTTAAGCGCATACTGGACGCTACCCTAGAAGCTGGCTATTCCGCGCAAAACGTCGCTTTCGGCATGGGCGGTGGCCTCTTGCAAAAAGTCAATCGCGATACCATGAGTTTTGCGACCAAGTTATCGCTCATTAAGTACATGGATGGCACGACGCGGTAGGTAGGCAGAGAGATAGAGAGATCGAACGCGTTCTGACCATTCTATAGCGCCTTGATGAAATTTCCGAAAACAGATCCAAGGAAATTTAGTCTTCCCGGTGCATTCGCCGTCTATCGTAGTGATGACGGAGTAAGTCCTACCCAAATTCCCTAATGCATTGTCTCAACGGCTCCTAGATTCCAATGGTCCATCCAAAAACAGAGAACTCCGAAAATGACCCAAATAATCTGCTGCAAATTGTTTGGAACCATGGACCTGTCCATACCTGGGAACGCTTTTCCACCCTACGTCAGCGCATCAACACGTCCTGGCCAGCGCTCCCAAAGACCTACAATGTGGTTACGCCTCAGCTTCAACAGTTGATCGCCTCTATAAATAACCCTGTGTTCCCCTGAATGGATGCGTTTATCCTTTTATGGTAATGGGTTAATTACGTGCAAAGGTTGGAACTTGTTCGATCTTCTTCTTTCTCTTGGACTATGCTGTAGGCACTCATTCTCTCTCCACTCCTTTCTTTGTATACATATGGTTTACAGCATGGGGATGCGCAAGTCTCGACTGGCACTTGTCTTGTACTTCCTTGTGCCGTTCGCTGTTGCGCATGTATGCTTTGATCATCCCAATCCATTGCGTCCAAGGCAGCGAGTGCCGGTTGCTTGTTTGGTAGAAGAACCCTTGCTGTCCGAGAGCGAGCTTGCCAACTATGATGGGTACGCTCTCATTGAGACTGCGCAGTCTACGTCACCTGCGACTGCTACAGTGAAAGGCGACAGCTTTAGCGCGACAATGACATCCGTAGCCTCGTCCAGTGCTTCGTATGCGCCGCAGTCTATGCTGAAGATTGACTTTTCGTGTCAATTGGATCCAGAACTATGCGAAAAGGCACAACGCGCATTTACCAAAGCGGGCCAGATTATTGAGGACGTCATCCAATTTGATGTTCCAGTGCTGGTCAATGCGAGCTTCTTCAGCTTCAGCACGGATCCCTTGTATGCGAACATGGCGAAGGATGGGCTTATCACGTTAGGCGGCTCTTATCCCGCTCGAACGATACCGCAGGCGGACACGGATGGCGTTCATCGCTTTTATCCTCAAGCACTTGTGAAGCAAGTGAGCCAAAACTCAAAGTATCAACCTCAATATGGGCCTTACGACATCGCTAGCATGTTTAACTCGGATGCACCTTTCTGGTTTGAAGAAGATGCCGAACCGATAATGTCTAATCAGTCGGACTTTTTGTATGTGGTGGTGCACGAGTTTATACACGGCCTCGGATTTTACACCAATTGGGAAGATTATTTCAATGATGTGCCGGTCGCACTCACACCCGATCCCATTTCCATATCTGAGGCTGCTTACAACATGATTAGCAGTTCCACAACCAGCAGTGACTTATCAAAGGATACTGTAAATGGTACCGCCTCTTCAGCATCCCCACCTCCTTCATTTTCATCAACGACATCATCTGCACTAGCACCGTCTTCCGCACCATCACCACCTCCAATGCAGTACGTCTTTGAAGGCTTCTTTGAATCTGCTCTCGACAAATACATTTATGTACGCAACACAACGAAACGCTTGTCTCTCTTCACAAAAGAGCTCAACAAGATTGGTGGCGGCATGGGCAAGCTCTACGATAGCCAAAATGCCCTTCAACAAGCAATTGTTTCAAGCGATGTGTACCAACGCATAGCATCTCAAATCTTTGATTTGTCGCAAACGCCGAGTGCATTGGAATTCATTGCCTTTGAAGATACCGTCCGGGACACTGCACCCAGTAGTACCTATCCCCATGCTGCTTCAGGGATGCCACAACAAGCCTCCTTTCTCCCAAATATGTACGATATCTTGCCACTTCAAGTGACAAAGACTCCCTTCCAAAAGCGCACAGTTAAAGAACCAAGTGCGTCAAAGGTTGCAAGTCCGACTCCGATACCCACCAAGATATCCTCACGGCAAAAGATTCTTCTCGAAACCTCCATCAACTACACTGCCGGCTCCTCCATTTCACATGTCGACTACAAAACTTATACCTACACATCTGATTACCTCATGCGCTACTTGCAGGATCAAGGCGTGACATTGGCAAGTAAGACGAGCAAGTACAAAAATTCGCCCATAGGTCCCGAATTACGAGCCATGCTTCGGACTCTGGGTTACAAAGTTCACAACATTGGGGGAAGTGCCGTCATGGCCCAATCATCATCTTTGCGCATATCCGCCAGTGTGTCGCAGAGCAACGCGCCCAGTCAAACGAATGGACAACAGCAAGCGTCACGAGCCGTTAACGAGTTTACATTCAATTTCACATTTCTCACTACTGCGATTGTGGGTGTACTTATTTATGTTGGTCTAATGCCGTGTATGGGACTATTATAAGACGATAGAGAAATCGATAGAAAAAGGTGGTTTTGCTCTTGGATCATGTCTACCATGCATGTCTCTTGACGATTGCATTGTCCGAGGTTATTCAAGAGCTAAGGCTAGAAAGCTCAAATTGCCCTCATTTTCGGTGCACGTGATTCTCCGTTCACGTCTCGCTGTCACCGCGTGTTTTTTGGAAGCTTTTCTTTTGGTCAGAGTGCACAGTGAGCCAAGTGCACTCTACACCATGCGCAACTGGCTGACATCCTATCATGAATATCTTCTTCGCCATCCACACCATGTAGAGAAAATCCAGGATTTCCTTCGTCCCATCAATCTCATGATACCAGGTGAAGAACTGTGGACCTTTTCTCTATGTCAACTAAACGGCCTCATAGATGTTGCGCCGCTGGTGCATCGATACACTGGATACCTTGACTCTCCAGACCTCCCCGCACATGCAGGCAAGTGTTACGGACAAGGTGTGCTATTCAGCTTACGCAATGTTGTCGTCTCAAGTCTTGACGGTAATCAATCTCCTTTCCCTGTATCAAACCACACTCCTTATTCCTCATTTATCCTCTCGGGAACGACACATCCATAGACGGCTCTCTAAAGTCTTGATTTTCATCGGTAGTTCACAGGTCTTGATTGAAATGTGGGTTAGGCGGGTGTGGGGCAAGGTGGCTGCCTGGCGCGTGATCCGATATATCGAATACTTCAAGTAAGGCAATCTTGAGCCACTTCTTGATCTGTTCTCTCATTCATCTTAAGGTCGGCATGTCACATCTATTTGCTTCACTTGACCGGGTACAAGACACTTCTCCTACCACCCGCGGCAACATCCAATATCGCTCTTGATCAAGATCCAAGTCTCGTACCGATGCTTTCTGAACCGGTGGAAGCCAAGGTGAACGAAAGTGTGGTTTCCAATCGAGTACGGTTACCTCCGCGGTCCACGTCTCGACGTCCCCATCTAGCAGGCTCGCTATGGAAAGAAAAAGGCGGATTTGGATGGAGCAAGTCGGGTTCAGCCTTAATGAGTAATGATGGAAGTCTCACACTTGTACAACGGGTCGCGGAACTTTTGTTCATCCTACGACCGGCGGTTTATGGTACGTATGTCGCCTCTTTGATGGCTCACTCCCGCAACGCGATTGACATGTTTGTTTATCTCACTCTTCTTCCAGCCTCCTTGGTCTCGCGACAGCGCCTTTCGCATACTCTATTCCCCACCATCACCTCGTTGGGCATGGACGTTCTATCCATATTCACCCACTGGCTCAGTGTACCACGTCTACCCAATGCACCCTTAGCTTCGGAAACAGTATCACACACCCTGATGATGCGACGATTTGAACGACGTGAATTGGAGAGACGCATGTGGTTGTTGCTGTTTTATTTGGTGAGAGGAGAACCTTATCGACGAGTTGTGAGGTAGGTAACCCTGCCGGGGTGTGCGGCATGGTTTAGGCAGCGTATTCAACCTTGACCACCTAGACCCTGGCTGAAGCGATGCATCGAGTGGTTGGAGGACAAGCCGGTGGTGAACGAAATTGGAGGGGCTTTCGAGGATTACGAAGAATTGTGGAGCGACATGTACTTTTACAGTAAGTTGGTCACTGGCGCACATGGCTACGTAAAACGCGCCAACACTGATGATGACATTTAGGCTCTGCGACATGACACAAAAGCGTCAACTTTATTATATCCGCGCGTCTAGAGGCCATTTTGAAGCCAACACGCCGGTTACAATCAAAGGTTCTTGAGAACTTCCTCGGAGCCAGAAACAGACACCTCGGGACTAGATGAACATAGTCTTAGTGTGAGACACACCATGCTGTTATTCATGGTCAACATACCCCTTCTCGACACCAACGTAGGTGACCTTGAGATTATCCACAATCAACGCAAAACGTTGAGACTAATGTAAACTTGTATCAATACACTGAAACACGCAGGTAACCCATGACCTACTCTTAATTTACCGAGACCCTTGGCAGACAAGTCAAGTTCCAAGCCCAAAGCTTGAGTCAACTCGCCATTTCCATCACCAGCCATGATGATCTTGTCTATTAGGATGGATTAGTCAGCAAGCCTTGACCCCACGCAACAGCCTCACCTTCAACTTCCGAGACCTTGCCGAAGGCAGACATCACAAAGGCATCAATGACAGAGTAGCAAATGATCACATCGACGCCCTTGGCCTTCAAGGCATCGTAGTCCTTGACATATCCAGGCACATGGCTGGCTGTGCATGTGGGCGTGAAGGCACCAGGGATCGAAAAGATCACCGCCTTCTTACCGGCCAGCTCCTTATGCAAGTCAAAGGGCACTGGGATGCCACACGCGTTGGCGGGGCTGTTGGGCTCGTACGGGACGTAATAGAGTTTCACGTCAGGAAGCTAAAAACGGGATTCAGAGAGCAGTCAAACGTGGTGAGAGGAAAGTGTACCTGATCGCCAACTTTGATGGTCTAATGAGAAGCAGATTAAATTGTGTTATCGATCGCTTGGTCTCTCTACCTACCATGGTTGCTAAACAGAAAAGAACACAAAGAGAGAAGAAGTATTCCAACAACGTTGACAAATCAATCCCAGGTTGAACGCCTCAATGTGTGACTGTGAATCAGACGTAATCCATTAAACGATCGTCACGTTAAAGTACACAAATGCGACGCGGCGCCATTCTATGTGATTCTACGTTAGGCGGCATGTCCAGCCTCCTTGGCGAGGGAATAAAAGAGTGAATCCTTTTGGGAAAGCAATTGCTTGGGTGAATCGAATTCCGCAATGCGGCCTGCATCAAGGACCAAGATGCGGTCAGAGTCCAGAATAGTGTTGATTCGATGGGCAATGGTAAGAATGGTGCAGTTGGAAAACTCTCGGCGGATCGTTTCTTGAATGATGGCATCGGTTTCGACGTCAATCTAACACATAACTTTAGTGAGAAGGGTGTAATTCACGGTTATGACCTGTACTTACCGCTGCCGTTGCTTCATCCAAGATCAGGATTGGTGTTCGACGTAAGAGGGCACGCGCAAGACACACAAGCTGTCGCTGTCCTACCGAAAAGTTCTCACCACCTTCCAATACAGGGGCATTCAATTTGCCCTCCAACTTGGATATGTGATCCTTGAGATGTGAGCTTTGCAAAGCTTGCCAGATTTGCACATCATCGTACGCCTCGAAGGGATCCAAATTATCGCGCACAGTACCAGCGAAAAGAACTGGATCTTGCGGAATGATGGTGAGGCGCGAGCGCAGATCGTAGAGACCTATCTCACTGATATCGACACCATCAACAATGATGCTTCCCTCCGCAGCCTCGATAAGTCGGAAGAGGGAAAGGGTCAGGCTGCTCTTACCGGCACCTGTGCGGCCAACGATACCAACCTTCTCTCTAGGAGCGATCTTGAAATTGACATTCTTGAGCACGAGATCAAGACCTGCGCGATAACGCGTGGCATAATCCTTGTACTCAATGTAGCCTTTATCGGGCCACATGTGCGATGGACGCTGGTCCTTCAAGATGGCCGGTGCTTCGCTGGGCAAATCGACGTACTCCTTGATGCGTTCGACTGAAACAATATTGGTCTCAATCTCACAGAACTGACGAATGACCCAATTCAAGGCCTGCGTCACGCTGATAGCGTACGAAAGAGACAATCCCACGATACCAGCGTCAATGTTTCCTCCGGTCAGCACCGACAATACGGCGAAGCCAGCTGCACCGAGAATAATAATCGATCCAATAAACTCCAAGCGTACAGCAAGCCAGCGATTCGAAGACACAGAAGGAAAGTATGCCTTTTGATTTTCATCCAAGCGATATTCGTTCTCCCAGATGAAGCGATTCTCTTGCTGGTAAGCTCGAATACTGCTGGCTCCAGAGATACTTTCTTGGAAATGCGAATAGATGGGGCTGCGTGACACGGAATCCAGGCGTTTCAGTTCACGAGACGTTGCCAGATAATAGCGTTGGATCCCTCGGTATAGGAACATGAGCGGTACAAGAACAATAGTAAACAAGGGAGTCGAGAATGAAATGACTGTCAGAGTAGACAAGACACTAATTGCAGTCCGGAAGTAGCCGCTGAACGTTCGAGGTAAAACCTCATCGACAGTATGCTGGTCCTTGCTGAATCGATTCAAAATTCTACCCATGGGTGTAGTATCAAAGAAAGACATGGGGGATCTGCAAACCGTTTAGGAATAAAATCTATGAGTAGAGTTGCACGCTCTCTTACCTCACAACGCTCTCGAGCATATCCGTGTGCAAATGTTTGGCAGACTGAATAGCACAGTAAACCCACATGATGATGGTCTGAATCACTGTGAAGAGGGCGGAAGCAAAGCCAATGACCGCATAAATACCGAGAAATACCCAAACATGCGATTGCCGTTCCTCGCTATCGTCATCGCTGCTCCAGTATTTAAGGAATAGGTTTGAGCCCACTTGACAAGCCTGTGCAATGATCATGAAGACAAGGAAGGCAATGACACCCGGAAGTGAGCATGCTTTGGCATAGAAGCCGTACACTTTCCAGTCAACGCTACCCTTGGCAGACTCTTCTTTGGTCATCAGATGGTCTTTCCCATCCTCAGCCGTTCGCTTGAACTCGCCCAAGGTAGCCAACGATGCTCGTCGAAGAGTCTTGGTGCTCGATGTACTGTAGAGTCGCTCTCGCCCACCTCCTGTGACTGCATTGAACTCCCCATCTTCGTCATCTTCAATCTGTTTCAGATCATCTTCGCTGCCTGTCGATTCCACGGCTGTTTGCTCCTCACTGTCGAAACCAACTTCTTCATCTTCGACCTCAGCAGCGGCTTGCAGTCTTCCGAATTCAGACACCAATTGGTACAGCTCCGTTTTTCGGCTCATGAGCTCATTGTAATTACCGCTCAGAGCGATCTTGCCATCCTTGAGCATGATCACGCTGTCCACCTTTGGTAGGTACGCAATACCATGTGTGACGAGAACTCGAGCCTTGCTCTTCAGCAAACCTTCCGGCCCAATGACCTTATCAAAGATCCAACGACCAACATGGGCATCGACCGCTGAGAGAGGATCATCCAGCAGGTAAATATCTGCTCGGGCATAAACTGCACGAGCAAGAGAAATACGTGCCTTTTGACCTCCAGACAGATTGATACCGCGCTCTCCGATTTCCGTCTCATCACCCCCCGGAAGCATGGCAATATCCGGTTTGAGATTGCACGCAGTGATTGTCTGCTCATAGAAAGCAGGATCAAAACGATGACCAAAAACCACATTGTCCCGCAATGTAGCATTCATGATCCACGCTTGCTGAGGTACATAAGCGACTTTGCCTCGAGTAACCACTTGTCCACCTGACTTCTCCATGTCACCGAGTAAAGCCGAAATCAGAGACGACTTGCCAGCACCGACGCGACCGACAATGGCAAGCAATTCACCCTTGTCGACCTTGAGATCGATATCAGTCAAGATAGGTTCGGCGCTGTCCTTGTTCCAACGGAATGAAGCTGACGTGACATCGACCATTGTAGCTTTGCTTCGGTCTCCTCCAGACTTGAATGTCTTCTTGTTAACATTGTCGGGATTCAATTCTTCCGCAGATAAAAACTCCTCAATCCGATAGAGAGAGACAACAGCCTCGATCATTGAGCTGATGACATTTGGAAAGGCTTGCAAAGGAAATTGAAGCAGATTGAACAGCGAGATGGCAACGAAGGCGGTTTCGGCGGTCAACTTCTGGTGAGCGACCAACACGTAAACGGCAAACGTGGAAAGCGAGACCATAAGAGGGATTGATGCCCATGTGAAGTTTTGAATTGCAGCCAGCATTCCGATCTTCTTAAGCATGGCTAATTCTAGGTCATTTCGCACATATGTAATCTTCTTCATGAAGCTCGATTCCCAGGCATACAGCTTGATCACCTTGATACCGTTTAAGATTTCATTCATCAGCTTGATCCTAGAATCCTTGTTGGCCATCTGCGTCTTTTGGTACGTTCGCATCTTCTTGGCGAGATATGTGTTCACTGGAATAACCAGGACGAGAATCGCTACCCCAGCCCATATACTGGGACCCATTGTCTGATGCAAAAAGGTCAGACAAAGTGCAATTTGGAAAGGACCAGACCATACTAAAAGCAAATTTAGTACGAATTGTTGGCAACGGGCTTCAAGAGCACTTACTGATATGGAAGTAGGTACACAAGTCCATCATCCTTTGGGCATCAACGCTCATGTGATTGACAATTTCGCCAACAGTCGACTTCTGTCTGCTGTCATTGCTTAGTACCAGCGCCTTCCGATAAATGGATGTAACAAGCCCAGCACGAATGCGCATGCCTGTCACAAAGCACAGTTGGAAGTACTGATGTAGCATCGCTGTTTGTATGATGGATAGGATAAACATCATCAAAGCAATGATAACACCCCGCTCCGGGGCCATAGGATGATCGGTGGAATAAGAGCTCACCCATTGCATCATTTTTTTCAAGAGCTGTGGCTGCAAGATTTGCAGGAAATCCTGCCCGGCTTTGAAAATGGCTGCAAAGGCAAAAGGCCCACCAAATGTGAGTACCAATGCGCGAAGCAGAGACGGTTTCTCCTTCGTAAGTTCCTTGGCCCAATGACGTTGGAAGGTGTCCGAAATAGTCTTTGATTGATCGTTTTTCCGCAAAGCCCACAGATCTTCGGGGTTAAGATACTTTGCATATCCCAATTTCATCATCGGCGTCATCCAATGAAACGTGAGTCGAGAAAAGATATTTGAGCTTTCCTCCGGACACTGATTTGGATCTTCGTCAAGTAGCAGATACTCCGATTTCGGAAAAGGAGTCAATTCGAGACCAAATATACCTGCAGACAGGGCCACTTGGATAAAGAACAGGATAGCCTCCGCAGGCCGGCGAGCGAGAACGTTCGACTCAATAATCGTACGTAATTTGAAGGCATCAGCGACCAGAACGAACAACCAAAAGAAGAGGAGTACCGAAGATGCTATCCGGGATCGCGTGAACTCAAAATGATGGAGTGATGCTGCAAACACCTATACGATATCCGCATCAATACAAGCACCACGGACTAGCCCGCTGTCACTTACCAGTGCAAAAACTGTTATAAAACTCGAAAGCACCTGGATGTCTTCCGTATCTGCCCAGGAAACGAGATAGCGGATCTTGGTAATAGCTATACCAGCAGAGACGAAGATAAGAAGCGACATAGTTGCCTGCACACCGAGGATGAATACATTGCACTGCAATGAAACCTAAAACCAAAGAGTAGCACGTACCAGCTTCGCCCCATACAGCCAATTATGGGTGATCGAAGACGGCATGGCGGGCCGACCGGTGAGCTGATGCAACCGTATCCCACCAGCAAAAAACAAAAATGCCACGGGTATCATGGAAAGGACACTTGATGGCGCATATATGAGAAGCTGAAACTAAAAGCGCAAAGTAACCTACCCATCCTCGAAGCACGGCGTAAAGTCGGCAATCCGCCATGGACTCATTGGACCCTAACGTGTGGTCAATCGCACATCGTGGCTCCCTCAATCATTCAACAACCTACCCAACCCTCTGGATCCGCGCAATAGGATGCCTGCGTGCTCTCAGGCACACCATTGTTCTGCCAAATGACCGACATGAGAGCAAGAGCGGCTGACTAAGCTTTTGCGCCGAGCCTAGAAACTAATTTTCGGCTGCGGCTCATGACGTCACCTTGGACTGCTTCCATTGTTTTAATGGAACACTTTTACATTGCCTTTGTCTCTCTTGCTCACGATGGGTAAAGGGAGTGGAAAAGGAGGAGCTGATGCTCCCTTGAAGAACATGAAGGTATTTGTGGTGATTGTGAATGTTATGTCTGCTGTAAGTAGGATAGGATGGAGATGGGAAAGAGCATCATTGTGGCGGAACCGCTTGCAATGATGATCATTTGCGTCGGGGGGAAGAGTGGTTGAATGGGTGGCAAATTCTGCCATGGACACCATAAAATGAAATGCTCTTTATCCCTTGGTTGTCATGCGCGCATCCTTGTATTGACCTTGCATCCATTTCATTGCACTAGTTGACTGGCTTGGCATTGCTTGGCTTGGGTATCTATGCCTTTGTGGAGCGCTCGAAACTTCTGTACTCGAATGTCATTCCGGTAAGTATGCAAAGATGAGTTTACCAAGATAGCCGATGGTTCGCTGTGAACAGCAATATTTATTCACACGACTTTGCAGGGAATGTTGGTGACACTCGGAACATTGGTCTTTCTCTGGGCAATCGTTGGATGCATCGGTGCAATCTTCGAGAACAAGCTCGCTTTGAAGATTGTAAGTAGCATATGAAGAAAAAGGCGAAACAACTTTGACTAAAGCTGACTTTGTCCGGCAGTACTTTGGGTGCCTACTTGTGCTCATTCTCTTCCAAGCTGTGATTGTGACCTATACGTTGGCCAACATGAACAAGGTAATGTGCGCTTGCTCCCTTGATCAAGTCAATGACTCTTCGAAAAATTAAGATTGAAGATGTGCTCGACACTGCATGGCAAAATGCCTACGATCATCATCCCAAACTGCTTCGAGATATCCAGAATGAGTACTCTTGCTGCGGTTTCCGCAGTCCCACGGATCGCGCGCTTCCCAAGTCCGCACCCGATGCGTGCTTAAAGAGCAAAAACTTTGGTTACGAGGATAGCTGCCTGGAGCAATTGAGCGAGGCTTACAAGAACCATCAAACAGCCATTTCCATTGCTGGCATTGTTATCGCTGTCATTCAGCTTGGCTCCCTACTCGCCACTTGGGCCTTGATCCAACGTCTCCCTCTCGTAGAAAGACAACGCGAGGAAGAGTACCTCGAGGAACACCAACGTTTGGTGGATGCTGGCAAAGGCCGTCCTACTTCAGCAACCACCGGCGAATCCAGCACCGATTACGGTGCAACGGGCAATCGCAAACCAAAGCAAAATCGTGGAGCGACATTGGAATGAGTGAATTGTATATGTTGTTGTAGCAATCCGTTTGGCAAGCAAGCATTGGCTTTCAGTGCGCATTGTATCATAATTTGTCGAAAGCAGGAAGTTTGGATCACTTATATGGCTTGCGCTACGAACGTGTCGCGCGTGCTGGCAACTGGCCGACTCTGGCATGCGCCTACGCAGCGTACTTCTGCGATGCTGGTTTTCGGACAAGATCCTCGCTCCACGGTGCGATGCTTCTCCACGCGATCGTTGACGCCTGCACTTCTGCATTGGAACAAGACAAGCCCGATGCTCTCCGTCTTTCGTCTCAAACACCGACCAGTCCTGACACAACTACTTCACCGACCATCCACAACTACCAGCACATCGATCACCACCAATCCAACAACTCCAACACCACCCGCAAACTATGGTACCTGGTTAGATAAAATGCCATCATCCTGGCGGCCATACCTGTACCTGATGCGACTCGATAAACCCATCGGCACTTGGCTACTCTACTGGCCTTGTGGTAAGTCAGCATCTCTGTCCAACCATCGCTTCTAAACGCTTCAACTCTCTTTTGGATAGCTTGGAGCATTTCAATGGCCGCTTATGGCGAACACTTGTCTGTATCGTCGGCTGCTTACATGATGGGTCTGTTTGGTGCAGGTGCCCTCATTATGCGAGGAGCTGGATGTACCATTAACGATCTTTGGGACAAGGATATCGATAATCGGGTCGAGAGGACCAAGTTACGGCCCATTGCGTCCGGCGTGATATCGCCCAAACGCGGTATCGCCTTTCTCGGCCTTCAGTTGAGTGCAGGTCTCGCCATTCTGACGCAACTCAACATCTATAGGTTAGTCGACACCCATTGCGTTCATGATGTAGAGCTTACACGTTTGCGTAGCATAATCCTCGGCGCTTCTTCCCTTTCCCTCGTCACTATCTATCCGCTTATGAAGCGGATCACGTACTGGCCACAGTCTGTGCTAGGCTTAGCCTTCAATTGGGGTGCCTTACTGGGATGGTCAGCCATGACGGGTTCATGCAATTGGACCGTGTGCTTACCGCTCTATCTCGGCGGTGTATCCTGGACGCTTGTTTATGATACCATATATGCCCATCAAGACAAGAAGGATGATGTTCAAGTAGGCGTAAAAAGCACAGCTCTGCGATTTGGAGAGAAAACGCCCCAATGGCTGGCTGCTTTCTCTACATCCTTTGTATCCTTGACCGCGCTGGCGGGTTACATGAATGGGCAAGGCTTGCCCTTTTACGCCGTATCCGTAGCCGGAACAGCTGCTCATCTGGCATGGCAACTGCGTACGGTACAATACGATGATCCAAAAAGTTGCTGGCGTATCTTTGCCAGTCACCAACAGACTGGTACCATCCTGTGGAGTGGCATCGTCCTCGACACGGCCTATAGGGCGATGATGGGTTAGAACAAAAGGAAAGACTATAGACAAAACCTTTATCTTTCACAAACGACGTTTAGACGGGACATTTACAACTATTGAAGAATCCTTTCTTCCAACTTAATCCACTTCCTCAATGTGGGGTCCCGATTCATCACCGCCTCCAGCTCCAGGGAAACCACCGGGAGCGCCACCTGGGAATCCACCTGCGCCGCCAGGCATGCCGCCTGGAGCACCACCTTGACCCTGAGAGTACAACTTCATCATGATGGGGTTAACAATTTCCTCCAATTCCTTTTGACGACTCTCGTATTCCTCCTTGGACGCTTCTTGCGAGTCATCCAACCATTTGATCGCTTCATCGACAGCTTGAGTTACCTTCTCCTTGTCAGCTGCATCCAACTTGGAGGCTACATTCTCTTCCTGCATGGTGTTGCGAAGATTATAGACATATGACTCGAGTCCATTCTTGGCACTGATACGGGCCGCCACGGCCTCATCCTCCGCACGATACTTCTCGGCCTCATTGACCATGCGTTCAATCTCCTCCTTGGACAGTCGTCCCTTGTCGTTGGTGATTGTGATCTTGCTGGACTTGCCAGTGGTCTTGTCCACAGCGGACACATTCAAGATGCCATTTGCGTCGATATCGAAAGTCACTTCAATTTGTGGGACACCACGAGGGGCAGGTGGAATACCCGACAGCTCAAACTTGCCGAGGAGGTTATTGTCCTTGGTTCTGGCACGCTCGCCTTCATAGACCTGAATAAGAACACCGGGTTGATTGTCGGCATAAGTTGAGAAGATTTCAGACTTCTTGGTGGGCACGGTGGTGTTTCGCTTAATGAGGGGGGTCATGACACCACCGGCGGTCTCGATACCGAGAGATAGAGGAGCGACATCCAACAAGAGTAAGTCTTGGGTCTTGGATGAAGTGTCACCCGATAAGATAGCAGCTTGGACGGCAGCACCGTAAGCAACGGCTTCATCAGGATTGATGGACTTGTTGGGCTCCTTGCCATTGAAGAAGTCCGACACCATCTTTTGAATTTTAGGGATACGAGTGGATCCTCCGACGAGAACGATCTCGTCAACGGAGCTCTTGTCAATTTTGGCATCGCGAAGGACCTTCTCGACTGGTTCCATGGTAGAACGGAACAAGTCTTGGTTCAGTTCCTCGAAACGAGCACGTGTCAAGGAGGTGTAAAAGTCAATGCCCTCAAAGAGGGAATCGATCTCAAGGGTGGTCTGAGCGGCCGAAGACAAGGTTCTCTTGGCGCGTTCACAAGCCGTACGAAGTCTCCGCAGGGCGCGAGGGTTGGAACTGATGTCCTTTTTGAATTTGCGCTTGAATTCTTGCGTGAAGAAGTTCACCAAGCGATTGTCAAAGTCCTCACCACCCAAGTGGGTATCACCAGCTGTAGCCTTGACCTCAAAAATGCCTTCCTCAATGGTGAGCAGGGAGACATCAAAAGTGCCACCGCCGAGGTCAAAAATGAGCACATTTTTCTACGTGCGAAAATAAATGTCTGTCCATGATGGCTAGAAACCAGGATTGCTTACCTCGCTGCCCTTCTTATCCAAACCGTAAGCGATAGCAGCTGCCGTAGGCTCATTGATAATACGGAGGACGTTCATGCCGGAAATCATTCCAGCATCCTTGGTGGCTTGACGTTGAGAGTCATTGAACTAGGTGACGAATATGTATTAGGCAAACCGAGTACCCAAAGGCTAAGCGTCTGCGCCCATACTTACATATGCGGGGACAGTGATGACCGCGTTTGACACCTTCTCACCGAGATAAGCCTCGGCTGTCTCGCGCATCTTGACGAGAACCATGGAGGAGATTTCCTCGGGAGTAAATGTCTTCTTTTCTCCACGATATTCAACTTCAATAACAGGCTTGCCACCCTGGTCCTTGACCGCAAACGGCCAATGCTTCATATCCGACTGGACTTCATTATCAGCGAATCGTCGGCCAATCAACCGCTTGGCGTCAAAGACGGTGTTGTGAGGGTTCATGGCCACCTGGTTCTTGGCGGCGTCACCAATCAAACGTTCAGTGTCTGTGAAGGCGACATAGGAAGGCGTTGTTCGGTTACCTTGGTCGTTGGCAATGATCTCTATATATAGCAAGAATGCAGCCCGCGAGAAGCAACAAGCATGGTCAGCCAACGACGAACCTCTTGCCGGACCGTTGTCAACTTACCACAGCGATCATTTTGCCATACACCTGCATACAGCACGACATATCATGTCAGCTTCAATGCGTATATACGTTTCTTCATACTCACCGACACAAGAATAAGTGGTTCCAAGATCGATACCAATTGCTTTGCTTGACATGTCAAAAACGAGAGCAAGAAGTGTAATCAACGCAGCGGCACCCTAGCCCAAATTTCCCACAATGCCATAAAAGACAAGCGCCAACGTCATCCTTGCGATTCTCGAACTCTCCATGACCGTAGATACAATGCATGGATATGCGCATGATTCGGACAAGATGACCATTTGTAAAAGCTTGGTATTGGTTGGTTTGCACCCGGAAGGGTCATGCTTGCTGATCGGTGCACGTACCGTCAAGCTAACCCGGAGAAGAAGCTGTCAAAAGTTACGTCGGAGTGTGACTGCTATTTTTGCCGCCTTGATTGGCAAGAGAGTCCTCCATTGTTCTCCGCAAGGACAAGGGGCCCATCGGATCAAGCCGGAAAAGGTACAAGGGAGACAAATGAAGGGAGATATGCATGGGTTTAATTTGCGCATGATATGTTTATGGCGGAAGATAGAATTATATGGTCAAATGGCAAACCATGGGATGCTAACGCAATCAAGCCTGTCTGTCATATTGGCCAAGTGAAGGTTGACGCGTATGAATACGCGATATGGCAGGTACATGGACCCTCATCGATTTCGTAACCGAGGACTATGGTCGAAATACGTGTACCGACGCGGCTGCAGAAGATGGCGGCCAGAGCTCTTCCGATAGGCGCACATGGCGACTCACCTTTCCACAATAAGAACAATTTCGCACAGGGGATGACCACCTGGAGGTGACCCCAAATGAATGGACCTTCCGACAAGACATCCTGAAGGATACCTCCCTAAAGGACTTTTGTGCTACCTGTTGTCGCCATATAAAGAGTAGCTGC
Source organism: Bifiguratus adelaidae (assembly GCA_002261195.1). Classification (NCBI taxonomy): domain Eukaryota; kingdom Fungi; phylum Mucoromycota; class Endogonomycetes; order Endogonales; genus Bifiguratus; species Bifiguratus adelaidae. Next base: position 57,317 of record MVBO01000077.1, read on the forward strand.
CGAACGAAGATAAGCCAGGCAATCTTCTACACCGCTCTCCGACGACATAATGCTCCTCTTTCTTGACAAGAAGTTGGTGTTCCTTGCCGCAATTGGTCTCACCACATGCTTGGTACATGTTCGGGCTCAAGATAATGGTAGCGGCGATTACTCTGATTACAGTTCAACTGACATCTCGACCACGGATTCCAGCAACATCAGCACCTGGCTAGGCTACAGTCCTTATGGACCGGCATCTCTTGGTTCCACTCCTACATCTCTTACTGACGCAGCAGCCACAGGAAGCAATTACTATAGTTACAGCTATTCTTCGTACTTCACCACGGGAGTATGGACGACAACCACACTGACACCCTCATTCACTTCCTCAGCCAATGCCACTGCTTCCTTCTCCATTCCATATCCAAATGGTCATTGTCCCAGACCAACACCTCATCAAATCACCACCGTTCAATTACAAGCTCCCAATCGCCTGGTCCAATCCTCGGTATCAAGTCTCCCGAGCTCTGATCTCAATTATTATCCATCTTATCAGCCCCTGGTGGGCGGAGAAGTGACAATTGTGGATTGGTGCATGTTTCGCGTGGACGAATTCTATTTTAGGCACTACGCTCGGGACGTGTAAGTGTGGCGCGTGCGTCGTACAGCTCCTTGTTCATCTTTCTGCTTGCCAGATATTGGTTTGGTGCTTCTGATCTATCGCTTTCCAACGCCAAGCAAATCTCACCTAACCCAGTTCCTGCGGCTCCAACACCAACGAGCGGAGCCTTCCTCCCGAATCACTACTATTCATTCACTGACTTCAATGTCTTGATTCTCTACTCAGCTCGGGATAACGAGGTATTGGCCGTCGCGCAATTGCGCGATGCATCCAATTGGTCGGAAAACGCTGGTGGACGAGATCTTGTGACCGGGTCACTATTAGCTGCTGCTGTTGCTGGCTCCCTATTCGCTCTTTTCCTCTAAGACACTGTGTCAAACTCCCAAAAGGACTATCATGGGTATTACCGTGCACCCTACACTAATCAGATTGTTTGTTGTAACCTAGCTTGACGAAATATAAGTTGATTTGATTGCTTGATTCATGAATGAATTCTTTGTAGTGGACGTGACAACAACGAGGGAGGGTATATACATTAGGCGTAGTGCAAAAAGTATATGCAATAGGAGATCTATAAGTTCATCTAAACCTTCTTCTCATTGAGTGTTTTATCCACATCGGTATCGGTGTCGGAAGAAGAGTCCGAAGAGACTTGCTCTTTGGCGTTTGGTGGCAACTCGGCCATGTTGGCTGATTTGCGCTTTTCGCCCATGGGTAGGGTACGGTTGGATTTCGCAGATCGGAAAGAGGTGCGAGATATGAAACTGGGTCGACGTTGACCGTCTTCCAAATGGGTGGTGGAGTTGCGGGGGCTTGTGTAGCTTCCATAAAGGGAATTGCGTCGGTCTTCTTCATCGTACACGTGGACCCGACTAAAGTCACGGCCTTGTTGAGCAGCTTCGGCTTTTGCCTCGTCAGTAGCAAAGATGAATTCGATCTCTTCAAGAGTCTTGCCCATGGTTTCGGGGTAAAAGTACCAGACAATAGGGATGAAGCACATGTTGAAGCAGCCGAACATGACGTAGGTGTAGAAGCCCATGCTTTGAAAGCAGATGGGTGTAATTTCGGCGACGATAAAGTTACCAATCCAGTTGGCAGCGGTAGACATGGAATTACCCTTCACCCGAAGTTTGGTACTGAAAATTTCGGATGGGTAGAGCCAGGCGAGACCCAACCACGTGGCGCCGAACCAAAAGTTGAATAGGAATGTAAAGATAATGGCAACATAGCCACCAGCGTGTTGACCGTTTTGCAGAGCAGCTTGACCACCAGCGATACAGATCAGGGTAGCACCTTGGAAGAAAGCACCAATCATCATGAGCTTTCGGCGTCCCCATCGTTCAATCACGAAAATTGGGCAAATAGCACCGATAAGGTAGACGATAGAATCAACACCAGCCATCAACATAGCCATGTTTTGGTTAAGTCCAGCTTGCAACATGACGTCAGTCAGATAGTACGAAATGAGGTTGATACCCGAGAATTGTTGCATGATCTGGCCACCCATACCAAGCAATACGCGGTAGCGATTATTCATCTTGCCCTTGCGGAAAAGCTCGCGGTAGGAAGAAGTGCCTTCCTTGGTCTCAAACTCAAGACCAGCGACGATTTCCTGATGTTCGTCGATAACGCGTTGAGCGTTAATGTCTCCATCGGCGAAAAGATCAGCAATGATCTGCTTGGCACGATCGTGATGTCCGTGGGCAATTAACCAACGAGGTGTCTCGGGCAACAAGAGGATACCGAATCCGAGAATGATACCAAAGATGATTTGGAATGCAAGAGGGAAACGCCAGACAATGGAACCGTTCAAGAAAAAGAAGCCGTATTCGAGCCAGTAAGCGATGGCTACACCAAGCACAAGGAAGGAAGCTTCAAAGGTGACGTGAGCACCACGAGACGTTGGAGGAGAAATCTCAGATTGGAACACCGGGATGGTACAAGTATTGAGACCATTTCCAAAACCAGTGATTATTCTGGCCGCAATCATCATACCGAGATCCACAGAGGCAGCTTGCAGAGCGCCACCGATACACATGACAATACATCCAATGACGACAGTATAACGACGTCCGATGTGATCACCGATACGACCAGCCAATAGAGCGCCAAACATGCACCCAATCTCATAGAGAGAAACCACAGCACCTTGCATGGCCGACCAGTTCTCGATACCCATCAATTTCAAAAAGTCTTGATTGGAGATCTAAGAAGAAGCAACCGTCAATCCAGAGTCGCATTTGCAAACTATCGCTCTACCTACCACTCCACTCATGACACCTTGATCATAACCAAACAACAGAAATGACACCGCGGCCATTGTGGTCGTAAAGGCCATCAACTTCTTTCCCTTCAATCCAATCATGATAGCGAGATGATATGTACACGTGAAAGAGAGACTTGCGCCATGCGGGAATGGAGGCTTATATACCCCTCGCAAAGCTAACCAACCCCTCCTGGCGGACCTTGAATATCTGGAGACAATGAATCGAGTGAAGTCATATCAACACATGTTTTAGACGGTAATGTGACTCGCCACGACGATTTTTGCCAGAGCGAGCAAATGACTGGTTTCAGATTGATCAACACGTAAGATGTGCGTTAACGACGAGTGTACATGTACGATATGTGTAGAGTGCACTTGATCTATCATTTATGTGATGGCTGTTCTTGCCCAAGTCAAAACCATGTGCTTGACTAGTCCATCGCTAGTAGTTGGATGCTCATTCAAATGACATCATGGCCCTTGCTAATTTCCTAAAGGGTTAATAAGGCGCCGATTCACCATTAGGGGCAACTCCGACAGAGAAATAGGGCTACTTCAAGGGACCTCATGTTGATCACTATATGAAGTAAAGTGTCCTGTTGACTACATGTGCTTGCATGATATTTAAGCTCAGATGGATCGGTGCAAGAGATAAGGATCCCCGTCCGTGCATGCGAACACGTACAGTAGGATATCAATGGCGTTCCCGAATTCCCGAGATTCGACGAGAAATTGCGTGGAGGTGGACTGGCCGTCTTGGGCGTGTTGAGCAATGTGGCGTATGCCACGTCACGCCACAGGGTCTGCCATAGGGTGGCCACAGCGTTGATTGGATCATCTATTTCATTCATTCATTTAGTTCATTGAAGGGATAATGAATGAATGAAATAAAGGCAAGTTCTGTTCGCTAATCAACCTCCTTCGGCCCTTCTCGCTATGCGTCCCGACCAAGTGCTACCCTACCCTCTCAAGAATCGATACATACTTCAGCGTCATGGACGCTCGGAAGCCAATGAAGCCGGTCTGATTTGCTCACATCCTCTGAACGGTATACCGGCTGAAGGAGGACCGAAAGGCAATGGCTATGGATTGACAGAGTCGGGTCGAAAGCAGGTATTTGAGGTAGGTGTCGTCTTGTCCATGCTGAATCTATGCCGCAGATACTTATGGTTACGTCTAGACGGCAACCCGCATGTCAGATCACTTGTTTCCTTCATCCCTCGGCACATTGACACCTGCAACCGACATCTACATTTATACCTCGCCTTTCCTGCGTACAGTGCAAACGGCCCAAATCATCCATTCTGTTCTCTCTTCCACCGCTTCAGTAGGCAATCATCTTCCCGAGCCTATTCCCACCATCAGTCTGCGTGAACGCGCATTTGGAACGTTGGAGTTGGGTCCGGATTCGGCCTATGAAGGCGTATGGAAGGTAGACAACGAGTACGGCTTGGCGCAATCGGATTATCAACTCGATGCTCCTCTGCAACATTTTGTGCCGAACGAAGATGGGACGGAAAGTACGGTGCCGGATCCATGGCCTTATCATCCCAACCATCCGAATGACGTGGAGTCGCCTCCCCATGTGCGCGCACGTGCAGTCGCGTTGATTCGGGAATTGGAAGCCAAACATCAAGGTGCAAACTTGATCCTGGTGATGCATGGCGACATTGTCCAGATCCTGCAGACGGCCTTCGTCACGGGCGATATGGAAGCATGGAGGCATCGTCAGTTGACTCATGTAGGGACCGGCGAGTGGCGGGATATGGGTCATGGACAGGTGGATCCTGATACCATCACTGGGCCTGTCAGTGGCGAAGGTTTTCAGGCTGGCAATCAATAGACAATAGACGTGCAGCATAGACATAGACGACATAATCTAAAACGTATAGAATGTACTCTAACGTTGCGGAAATCTATTATGGTTTTGGGTCCTTGATCAAAAGCACATCGGCACTTCCGGCAAAGATCTGTTCTACAGGTAAATTATATTGCGCGTCGCGAAGGGGTATAGCGACTGATCCATTGTGCCGATACATTTTGCCCTCGATGCTTACGCCAAGTTCTTGAGAAGCGCGCGCAAAGACGTCAGTGAGCGGAAGATTGGTAGGTATGTAAATGGCTCCGAGAAGGTCATCGTCCGTTCTTGCGTTTTGGTACACAAGCAATTCTTGCTTGGCACTCGATGGAGTCGACGGTGCGGGCGTGGGGTTGATTTTGGGGTTGTCGAGGGTAGTCGGATGGTTTGCAGTCGAGGTTGATGAGGATGAGGAGGGTATGCTGCTTAAGAGTTGATTCGGCAAGGGTGCGTCCGGTAGGGACCACACCTTGTCCAAATCTGGGTTTTGAATGTAATTCGGCACAAATGGTAGCGACGGTTCGGGCTTCGACGAGGTAGCCGCATCCGTCGCGGATGACAACAACTCTTTGCCCACAGTATGGGCGATAAGGTTACATATCTTGTCGTCTTTGGCTAGATCAAGCGCAGTTTGACCTTTGTGCGTCTTGATGCTCGGATCAGCGCCATTTTGCAACAGGTGAGCAACGATTCGCTCATGCGATCGATGGACTGCCCAATGTAGAGGTGTCCTAGCCGCGTCGTGAGTAATACGGGCCGAGCAGTTGGGCAATCTGCCGGACCAGAGTCACTTACCATCCGTTCATGCGACTGGCTGCATTGACGTCCACACCGGCATTAATGAGCTGCAGCACGCCTTCAAAGTTTCCGAGAGCACACAGCTAAACACAATTGCCTCGAATTAGCGGTTGCTTGACCAACCAGGTTTCTTGATGCAAGCCTCACCTCTCGTAGCGTCTCTTGACGCTGATCAGCAGCCATTACCAAGAAAGGCACCTTTCTGACTGCTCGAAGTATGGCTTCTCTGGAACAGCTTGCGCAGTATTCCACGTGTGATGTATGTCCTTGTGCGTTCTTTGCGTCCACTCACGGTCCACTTGCGCTGTCAGATTGCGGACGCCCTTCAAAAGTTGGGCGTGACACCCTACGGGGGATATATACCTGATATCGTTATGCACTCGCCAGAGTACTGTGGGGGTAAGACGCGTATTGTTGGACCTGCATTCACTGTCGAGGTGCGTTTTGTCATGAATTCACGATGCTCAAGCTGCGCAGGGTCACATTGCATGCTTACAGACGATTTACTCAACGATTAGATTGTGCCCAAGTCGGACAAGATATCGCCGACGCTCTCGGAGCCGTTTGTAAGTGGTCGTGCCAGAGTTGAAACCGTCAATGCCTTGAAAATTGTTACTGATGGAAGTCGCCTCGCTGATAGGTGGATTTGGCCCCGGAGGAAAGCGTCATTGTCATCCACGCTCCCGAAGGTTGTATGTTTGACACGGTGATCATTACACGACCTAATCTCCGTGCCTTCTGTTCTCAGGTGTCAAAAATGCAGTCTGGGGTGGTCTAATGATGGCAAGAGCAAAACAGAGAGGTGCCAAAGGGGTGATTGTCGATGGTAGAGTACGCGATATACTGGAACAACGTGCAGACAAGTTTCCGGTAGGTAGGATTGGCTTGTCCACATGATCGCCATGCCTAAAAGCATCTAGGTCTTCTGCAAAGGCCTCTCTATCCTCGGTCAAGCATCATTTACACGACCATCGGCCGTCAATGTGCCCATCAAGATCAATGGCGACTTTGGCATGGACATCACCGTTCATCCCGGTGATATCGTAGTCGCAGACGTGGATGGTGTCGTCGCTGTACCGCCTCAACTACTAGACCAAGTCATACGAAAGTGCGCAGTGGGAGTATTAGAAGATGGACAGTGCATGGAAGCCATACAGCAAGGAATGTCTGTGCAGGAAGCGTTTGCAACATTTCGAGGCCAACACTCATAAATTCTTTCTTTGCTTCGCTCTTCCTTGCTCTGTTGGCGGTGACGAGCAAGCTGTCGCTTAGGAGTCTATAGTACTGCTATCTGGAGTGGTTATCGTATTGAAAGGCTGACTGATTGTCTATATATCACTTGACTGCGCATACATCTCGATTCTCTTGGCGCAACTTGTAGCTCAAGTTCGGGATGGCCACACCAGTGTCGATTAATGTACCGAGGCCTAGGGGCGATACTGCAGAGAACTCATCTCCACAGGCAACAACAGCTCCACAAGCTAGCGCAAGCGCCGCCTCAGCTCCGCCATCCTCCCGAGTACCGCATATACGCATAGTGCCTCATCTGGACGGTCATCGCTCACTACGCTTCGATGTGATTGACCGCGAGGTACCTAGTGGGACGATCATCAAGATCGGACGTTTCACGGACAAATCGGCTACAACCAACCGCATCAGCTTTCGGAGTAAAGTTGTGAGTCGTGGACATGCAGAGATTTGGACCGAGAATGATCAGGTAAGAACCACCACTGCATTCAATTGGCCATGCATTGACAAGCAGTGTTCTTAGTTCTTTATACGAGATACTCAATCTTCGTCGGGCACGTTTCTCAATCATGTTCGCTTGTCCGCGCCAGGACAAGAAAGTCGACAACATGAATTGCGAGATGGTGATGTCCTACAATTAGGAGTCGATTACCAGGGAGGAACGGAAGGTAGTATAAAGCTTTACAATTTCCGAAAGATTCTACGGATGTTGATGATCATATGGCAGAAATCTATCGCTGCGTCAAGATGCGAGTGGAGCTTAATCGCTCATGGCAGTGGCAAATGAACCCTCATAGGCTCAACACGTTTCACAATCTCCGCACACTGGTCTCTCCGACATCAGGGTCACCGATAGCGGCAATGGCTGCAGCTCAACAACAGAACCAAGATACCCTCACCAAACTCGCCGATTCCGACAACAAATCAATTACCAGTCGAGCTTCATGGACACAACCGAAGTCCACGGACGCTATCGAAGAATGCGCTATTTGTCTATATGCTATAGCGCCGTTTCAAGCCTTGTTCATTTCCCCATGCAGCCATTCTTACCATTACAAATGTATTCGACCATTGCTGGCTAACCATCCCAGCTTCCTCTGTCCGATTTGCCGAACTTATGCCGATCTTGACGCAAGTGTCGCCATTGAGGCCAATGAGGTTATGGCTCTATATGGCGTTCAGGCCTCCAAGCAGACAGCAATTGAGGAGAAGTCAGCAGCGGCACCCGCAGCCTCGCATGATGACTCCAATCTAGTCAGCACTGCAAACCCAGCATCCGAAGCTATTGTCATGATGCAAGCGAGCACTGTGTCTGCAGGGCCACGCGCCGAGGGATATAATCCTCCGAGTGATGTCCGATCTCCAGTCACACAGACCACTCATCTCTCTGACCTCTCCGCAAATCATAGCGCCGCCTCGCAGGACGCATCCACATCAGCTGTGATTCCCGAAATTCCTGGCGGTGATACCCA
>MVBO01000078.1:0-65404 GCA_002261195.1 Bifiguratus adelaidae
ATAGAGCTGATATCGGCTCGAGTGCGTTCATGAACATGTGAGGACCGGTGACGATGGGAGTGATATCGAGCCATTCTTCAAACAGCAACTGCGAGGAGTTTTTGAATATCCTGCCAGAACCGTCTGGATGTATCGTGGTACGCGCAATATGCAGACAGAGGACCTGAGGGGGAGACGCGAGCATCGTCTGTTTGGTCAAGTGGGAATTTCTTGCGTGCACAATTTGGATGCTGGAGGGTAATGGCTCTTCGATGTTCCTCTGCAAACGATACACAATTTCTCGCGCATTATTCTCGAATTGCTTGCTCCTCGCCCGCACCTCGATGAGTTTCGCCCCGTTGGAATTGCTGACATCTTCCTCGAGTCCGGAGTAGGACATGCATTTCTCCAGCATGATTGTCTCCTCTTTCAAGGCCTCCACTTCTCGTAATGTGGATTGCAGTGTTGTCCGTAGACTGCACCGCCGACAATGGGCATCTGACAGATGTTCCAATTGCACAAATTGACGTAGACAGCCTTGCAAGCTGCATGTGGATGTTAGCGGTAAAGTGAGTTGAAGGTTGTCGAAAGTGAAATGCCGTATCGCCTCGGTATACCCGCACTTGACGCAACTAAGGCGACTGGCTAACAGACCAACAAGGGGGTTTCGCGCAAAGTTGTTGGTGGATGTTTTTTCTTGGCTGCTACTGCCTTGAGTGTCGTTCAGGTTCACCGATTTGGATTGGATCGTATGCTTTTTGGCATCTGGCTGTAGAAGCCATTTCAATCCTGCCTGGTCTGTGGTGGCACTTTTGGATAGGGCTTTAGCGTAGGCGAGTTCAGCAGTCACTGCTTCGCTTAGTGTCTGAAACAATTCTTGAGCGTCTTGCTGTTCCCGACTGATGAATAATTGCCGTCGCCGCTCATGAAGATGTCGATCGGTAGGGATATTTATAGCATCGAATGTGACAGGCTTGCGCTGCAGAGCGTGAATAAGGGCGTGAGGTCGGATGGATGTTGGATACCGTGTGGGCTTGTGGAGCAATCGTAGTGTTCGATATAAAGCTATGCTGACAGGAGCACTGGACTCACTACCTGATTTTGCATCCGGACGTTCACCGTGCTCGTCGATTAGGTCATGTAAAAAGGTATGCAGCGACCCCAAAGGCGACAATGCCTACAAAGGAAAGGTGCTATGAGTATCACATCGAGCCATACCGAATCGAACGCAGTCACGTACCTGAAGCACAGAGTTGAGAAAACAACTATTGCCCACGTTTACGAGGCCATAACAATAGGCACCATCCTCCACGTTAGATGGACCGATCGAGTCGCTCACCACATCGTCTAACTGCTTTTTGTAAAGCTCTGATTGCTGGTTTGAGGTAAAAAGCGAGTCGTAGAGGTCGACCTCATCCACCGTTGATACCCAGCCAAAGTGGTGCATAAGCTTCCGTAATACCGTAGAAAGACCGTTCAAACTCTCGTAAATGTAGATGTCTAGAGTGCTTCTGCCTTCATCAACGGCCCGTGTATCCCAACCAAGCACTTTAGCGCTCCATGTGATGGGAAAGAGGACCAGTTGGATGAGCGCAGAAATCCACACCCCAAAGTCGATGCCGAGAGCGAGTAGTATAGCAATCAGTGATAAGCCGGACGTCAACAACTGAAAGACAAACGTGAGCCACTGCTGGTGCTGGCAAAAGTCAACCAAAGCCTCAAATGCGTAAGACAACCATGGCATGACGAATCAAAGACGTAGATTCCTTCTGCAAGCGTTATTTCATGATGCAGCACGGAGCGCTCGTCAGACGCGAGAATGAGTCTACATCGCAAGCTATCACGCTTTCCTCTTCGTCTGGAGACTCCAAGGCTGTGTCTACGGTAGTGGGTCGGGTAAGTGCTGTGCATGGGTGCATTGGCCCAAGTAATGCGTGTCATTAACATTGGGATTCCGTGGCATAGATTAAGAGGACCTCGGCTCTCCAAGCACCCATTATGCTACTCCAAGGTCACGAGGTAGGTGGACAAGGTCAGCTGGATAGAGATTAGAAAAGCTCAGTGCTTTACTACGTGTAGGGAGAAGTCTTTTCGACAAAGTTTGATCCTTCTGGCCAACATATCGCTTCGGCTTCCTTTGACAGGACGATTCGTAAGTACAGACGACTGCTATGAATGCTCAGAACATTGGCACTAACAATGGGCGCGTGTGCTCATCTAGTATTGTGGAATACCTATGGAGAATGTGAAAACTATGGACTCATCAAGGGTCATACGGGAGCGGTCATGGAAGTGCATTGGTCCCGCGATGCAGAGTACGTCTTGGCGCATGAGGGCGCATATAGCACAGCTCTGACGAACTTTCTACTGTTGCAGACGCTTGTATTCCTGCTCGACGGATACAACAGTAGGGATTTGGGATGTGTCCACTGGTCAACGCATCAAGAAATGCAAAGGCCACAGTTCATTCGTAAATAGTTGCTCTCCGTCCAAGCGAGGTGGCGAGATTATCGCGTCTGGTTCAGATGATGGATGTGTAAAGGTGAGAGGAAACGCAGTGGCAAGCGCATGGGACTAATTTGAACGCTCCTTTTAGCTTTGGGATGCTCGGGAGAAATATGAGACAGATTCACTAGAGAGTCGATGGCAGGTGACATCAGTCTGCTTCAGTGAAGCAGGAGACCTTGTCTTTGCCGGCGGTCTCGATAACACGATATCCGTAAGTGTAAAATAGCTCTGCATGATGCTCTGACCTGACTTCCCCGGTGTGATATTCAGGTTTGGGATTTGCGCAAAAAGCAAGTCGCGTACACACTAAAGGGACACCATGATACAATAACAGGACTCGCTCTTTCTCCAGATGGTTCCTATCTTCTCAGTAATTCCATGGATAACACAGGTGAGTCAACATGCAAGGCGGCTTTGACATAGTCTCATGGAGATGCAGTGAAAATGTGGGATGTTAAACCTTTTGCACCGGCTGATCGATGCGTCAAGACGTTTGAGGGTAAGTAAGCCATGCCATAAACGGTCGTATGCATGCTAACGCTTTGAGCAGGGGCCCCTCACGGTTTTGAAAAGACATTGATACGGCCATGCTGGAATCCTTCCGGGACGCAAATAGCAAGCGGATCTGCGGATAGAACGCTGGTGATCTGGGATGTGGACAGCCGACAGATCAAATACAAATTACCAGGACACAAGGGATGTGTGAATGCGGTTGACTGGCATCCCAAAGAGCCTATTGTCGTGTCTGGCAGCACAGATAGAACATTGTTCCTGGGCGAGGTCAATGAATGAACGAAATTGTACCATATAGGGTGGCTTTTGAAGTCACGTGCAATACAAAAATTATGGGTTAGGGGTAGCACGGCAGCGTAAGGACGTTCGATGGAGCTTTCATGTTTCCTTCTCTCTCTCCACGCCAGTAAATGTAAGTATTTGCGGTGATGATCTACATGCAGATGGGGCAAATGGCTGCCATTGACACAGCAGACGAGTGAATGATGGGCTATGATGGATGGATTGGATGGATGGACCACTAGACGTTTTCGGATGCTGCGTCGAAGCCACCCAAAGATCAATGTTGCATCATCAGGCCTACGCTTGTTCATGTGTTTGCATCACCCTCAGTCTGCAGTCTCAGCATTGCAAAGCAAATCCTTACTCACACTTTCTTGTCTCTTTAGCCTTATTGATTACCCAAACAGCGATCATACAAGATGGTCAGGATTTCTGTGCTCAACGATTGTTTGAACAACATCGTCAATGCTGAAAAGCGTGGCAAGCGCCAAGTGCTCATTCGTCCTTCCTCAAAAGTCATTGTCAAATTCCTGTCTGTCATGCAAAAGCACTGTAAGTACCTTGTGACCAGGTCGAGTGGGATGAGTGCCGTCTTTGTGACGGGTCGAAGTTATAACTGGACGATGTCGGACAAGTTTGTCTCTATGGACCTTCGTTTTTTAAGGCTTCGACATATCAACACCGAGTACTTACACTGTGAATGATGTTTGGTATCATTCATTTGTTTACGTCTTCGGGACATGCCATGGCGTGGATTGAGATTGGGACAAGACGTGGTGAATCTAATGACTAACTCGTTTGTCCTGTAGCTTACATTGACGCCTTTGAGGAAATTGATGATCACCGTAGCGGCAAAATTGTCATTCAACTCAATGGACGCCTCAACAAGTGTGGTGTCATCTCCCCTCGCTTCAACATCAAGATTGCCGACCTCGAGAAGTGGACCAGCAACTTGCTACCCTCCCGTCAATTTGGCTATTTGGTCTTGACCACCTCAGCCGGTATCATGGACCATGAGGAGGCCCGAAGAAAGCACACGGGAGGCAAAATTTTGGGATACTTCTACTAGATGTATCTTTTAAAATACATGTTCAAAACAGATGAATTACACATGCCTCTCGCTATTCTATCGTCCGAATAACACATGCGATCGCGTACTGGAGAGAGAGATATATATAATCCGCTGCGAGACAATTGATTTCATAACCCGAATGAGTTTGCACAGTGAGAAAGCACAATTATTCGTCACAGGAGGGTATCTATTGGCTAAAGGTGTATCTACTAGGCTCGAAGAGCCACATATGATCACATGACACGATACATGGGATGGTCTAGTGAAGTCTAACTTGAGGCGGTCGAATTTGCACGTCTACAGACAAAATCGCATCGTCCTCTTTCAAGTCAAAATATTCTAACGACGGCGCTTGTCTGGCCGTGGATATCCGCCTTATAAACTCAATGATCGCGCGATTGTTGAGATCCAAGGCAAGGACTGGATCAATCGTGCCACCGACCGATTTGACGTACTTGACAAAGCCCCAGAACAAGACAAGTATGTCAGCTTGACTTTGGTGACGACTGCCTTCAATGTGCATAAGGATTGAACGGTCCCTGACGCTAGGCACATCGAGGAGCTTCTGCAAGTCGTTAAAGTTGGAGGACCAGTCGGTGAATTGCTCAGAATTGATGGCGATGAAGGGATGAAGGATAGGGTTGGGTTCTTCTGGATAGATGAGCGCACCGCACCAGGTGTCTAGTAGTACGCCGCAGGATATGGGCGCATCGGGAATACGGAGTGTTTCGAGCTGTTGGCCAGAAGATATTTAGAAGCCGCAAAACTAGAACGATCAGGGCCCTAGCTTACCGCTGTGGCTCCGCCAAAGCTGTGTCCAGATACGACAATGTTTTCTAGATCGAGCTTGCCTACCCAATGCTCGACGAGCGAATCTTGAATAGTATTGTTCGAGGTATTGAGATATCTTAGAAACTGGATGCACTGATCTACTTCTGATAAGCGATACCTGAGTTGTTGAATACGAAAAGCGGTAGTGCTGGGATCACCCCACTTTGTCGTAGGTGGAGGAACATACATGACCAGATTCTCGCAGCCTACAGCCTTGGCGCAACTCGCTGATCCGTCTCGATGTTCTATAGCGCATACAATGAAGCCGTGGGATGCCATCTCGGTGCAAAAAGCCGTATAGATGACTCGATTACCGCCTAAACCGTGGCTAAAGATCATGACAGGAAACTTTTGGATATCGGGGTGTGGTTCAGCATCGAGCCATGCCTGCGCAGGGTGTTAAAAGAGCACGGAAACCCGTAAACGTTCGTACCTGAGACTTGTAGGTCGAGGCGGTCGCAGCAAGTGGCCAAATAACCCAAGGCTTGATGCCACCAAACTCTCCCATAGCTGTACCATACCGCGTCGAAGGCAGCCAGTACGCCCTCTCTCTTTTCCGCCCTGTGTCCGCAATGGGATAGAACAGGCGCATGAAGCAACCTCTCGCCGGAAGCTCATAGGGTAAAACTCCAGGCTTTGGTGAGGTGTGGTGAGCGACATTCACCTGCGCGGCCTTAGCGCTCTCTGGAACCCACTCATAATCGTGGCAACCAACGCGAAAAGCGCCGTTGAGTTTAGGTAAACGAGACATAGGGAAGCAAAAGCAAAGGAAGAGGTCTATAAGATACAGCTATATACAATGACGAGATCTGGGAACACTCCGATCGATCGAATTCATGCTTTGGTGTTTGTGTTTATGAAATCGAGGACGCGCCTTGCATTCTCATGGCCAATGATTGCTCCCATGTCCTCTAGAGACATATCTGCAAGTTCACGTAGACTCTCCACCTTGTTCATGATCAAGCGATAGTTTTGAAAGGTGATACCGGGTATACTACGCAAAATGTCCTAACCATGACGATCAGTGAGTGAGGCTCTAGGCTTGGAAAGAGTGACCTACCTGTGGCGTGAGGTTGAAGGTACTGTCAATGTCTTCAGCGTCTTGCAAGCCAACAAGCACAGCCTTATCAGGATCAGGCTCCTCCTGACTCGCCTTCAAATCTTCGAATATCTCTGCTGTAGCATATGGGCTACTTGACCAAATGTATCGGAGTTTGGGAAAGGAGAGGGAGAGTAGGACCAGTTTGGATGACAGATCGGTCATGGTAATGTCGGCTTTCATGTCGGATAGGGACTGCAGCAATTGTTGAGATCCGGTTGTTCACATATCGCTCAGGGATTTCCACTCAACTTACCTGTAATGAGAATGATTTGTGCTGGTCGAATTCAATCAGGAGAATGTTATCCTTGTAATAAGCGGACATTGTCACGCATTGCGTATATCTAGAGTAATATACATCAGTCCTGCATGTTGCTCGTGTCATATCCACTTACAAGCGCCCCGAATTAAAACTTCCAATCAAATCTGATATACTCTTTCGCTCAACGCACATGGTAGGACTGAGAATGTAATCGGCAACTTGAAGAGTACATGGAACGATCTCCATGCCTTGGGCGTGCAAAATTGGTGGTAATGACGAGCGGAACTCTCGCATATCGACAATGACCTTTAGCGGAACTCAGTACACTCAACCACTGCCTTCACCTAGAGCTTACCTTTGGAGGTCCGGCATTTTGTATGCGACCCCCGCCTGCTATACGTGTATTGAGCGTCTTGAGAAACAAGTCTTCTGGTTTGCGTCGATTAGGTTCTGTGAACGGAATTGCCATGATCTACACGAAGACGGATGGCAATTGTCAACGATCGCTGACAACACATCGAGTTGTAAACTCACCGAACGCTCTCGTATGAGCTTTTCGAATGCTTCCTTCTCCTTGCGTACATTGGAGAGGTATCGTTGCTCTTCGACTGAATTATTGTACACCATAAAGTAAACTCGCACCGGAATTTCGGGATATAACACTCTATAAACCTATCGAACGTGCTCAATGATGATGGCCATTGGTATCGATGTGATAGCCTACCTCAACGCGTCGAATAAACGCTGGGTCCGGATCGTACATGATGATGAAGCGCGGACGTACTTGCTCGAGGAAGCCATCATCTTTATCTCCTTGATACGGTCGCACAATGATGAGTGAGGATGCTGGTAGGACCGAAAATTGTTGGCTAAACTCTTGTTCGTCATAGGCATATTGCTCCTCTGCCGCAGCATCTTTGCTTTCCTCGCCATTCACGCCGTTGCTTTCATTGCTAATTCCGTTCGCATTCAGGCTGCGGACAAGAGAAGTTAGCATGATCAACTGGGTACCAGTCAACCTACAATGAGGCTAATTCCCGCGCTTCTTGATCGAGTTCGTCCATGTTTCTACGCGTAGAATGCAAGCCGGCAGCCGCCGCTGCTGAACCGCCCCGAACGCGCCGGCGTTTATTCGGGGGTGGAACGCCAGGCCCGCGATGAGGTCGTTGGCCCTCTTGGGGGGGTGTTGAACCCTGACCGTTACTTTG
Organism: Bifiguratus adelaidae; assembly: GCA_002261195.1. NCBI lineage: Eukaryota > Fungi > Mucoromycota > Endogonomycetes > Endogonales > Bifiguratus > Bifiguratus adelaidae. The sequence continues at coordinate 7,755 of MVBO01000078.1, forward strand.
TTTGTCCTTTTCAAATATGTTTTGCTTAACTTTAGCGATTCCCGTCTTCCATCGAAAGTAATTCTTCAAGAGTCGACGCAACATTGGTTGGCCACCTGAGCCTCCTAATCCTTTGCCAAGGTGCATCGTGGATAAATACTCGCGTAATTGCAAACACGTCCGTTCGTCCTCTACGAGTATGACGACGGTGTTTTCATGATTTCTGCCTGAATTTGATCGGTCAGCGCATGTTCAAGAGCGATAGCCTCACATACCAAGAGAGTCCCCGTGTATGTCCGCTTGTATTTCATCTAGCACGTCATGCAGTAGGCCCCACTTTGGTTGCTCCTCCAATACGGGAACGATGGATGGCGGAAAATCTTTGTAGGTATTGGGGGTTTCGGATTCCACTTTTGCTACGCCTCTGTACACTCGATCTTTCGAGGTCTGCGTACCACAGAGTCAGCAATGCTACAAACAAGGTCCGTGTTCGTGGTCAGCTTACCGTGAAGAGAGTATCGGCTGCTTCCATAAACAGCCATGGTGATTGCTGATTGCGACTTTGACTTTCTGCGCTACCGCTGCTGGCCAAAACGGTCTCAATGAAGCTATTGAAAGTGACACAATCATATTCAACCAGATAGCTATGCGAATGATCATGAGTGCTCGTCTTTGACCGAAGAATCGAACATACCTCAGTAACCTTCGCAACGTCTTTAGGTCGCCAACGAGCTGCTTGGTCTTGAAACCCACTCTATGCCAAATCGGGTCAAGTTGCTGTCGAATGATGGCATCAAAGGACTTGAAAAGCGCATTTTCGACGGTAAACTCCTCCACATCCACCTATAGCATCCACTTTAGATACATACATGTGAGGTTGATCTGAAGTCGCTTCACATACCGTAGGACAGGACCGCCTCAACTCTGATAAGCACGCGTCCATGCACTCTATGATAGCATGCTGAATGCTTTCCATGTTGTCGGAAAGCGGCTGACGAAGCTCAATCACATCTGCTTTGTATACTTCTAGAGTGTGGGAGACGGTCAAATGGAATCTGTTCATGTCGAGGTCAATTTATAATACGCAGATATAACGTGTGGTACTCGACATTACCTTGGCCATAAATGAACCTTTCTCAACATCAAGTTCTTGAGTGTATTTTGCAGAGGTGCAAACCCGGTAACGAATGACTCTGGCGCATCACTGAATGCTTTGATAAATCCTTCCTGGACAGCGCAAAAGAATAAGCGCCACTGCTTAAATGTATTCCATAGGATATTTACGGTATTGCCTTCACGATACAATCGCAAGATAAACGCCTCCATAGAGGTTTCGCTGACTCTACATTAATCCATAGCTGTTAAACCGCAAATAAGGTCAATAAGAGACATTCCACTTACCGATGAGCATTCATTACCAATATTCCGGTTATAAGATGGATCGGAATCCGTTTCAGAAGCATGTCTACGGCCAATATCCTGGATGTTACAGACATGACACCACCGGCCCGATATATTTCGTTCCTGTTGGCTATCAGCAAGTGCTAATTGCTAAAATAAGCTTACCTCTGTTCCGCAGGCGTCTCGTATTCGATTCTACGTAGACCAAGACCCGGCGCAACCCTTTCATGAGCTTCGCTCTCCATGTCCTCCTGAAGTGCCTCCTCCTCGTCAGCCTGCAAATTCAGTATAATGACCAAGTTTTGCGGCTCGTCATAAATGCGGAGTATCGTCGACTGTATTCTACGTAGGCCCAGCCCACGTCCCAGTATAAGTAAGCCATCTTCTGCCAACAGCTCGGTAATGATTTCTCTATGGTAGGCCAACTGGGACATAAGTTGCTGCGGCGCGTTTTGCAAATTTGTGACTATTTCCTTCGCTTTGGAGCGTGTTTGAATGCATGCTCAATCGATCAATGCGCTTGGTTGGAAGCAATTATAGGGTGCAGCTAACTATCCGATGTTACAACAGATGAAGACAGGAGGCAAAAAAAAAAAAGAACGCTGCCGACAGGGTTCGAACCTGCGATCCTCCGCTCCGGGGGCGGATGTGTTACCACTCCACCACGACAGCATCAATCAAAAATTTTTCCGTCAGCAGATCACATCCTATGTTTCGACCCCTAACCCAGGTTCTAACCCTAATATTTCCTTTCAGTATGCTCGTTCATTTTCCTTATATATGGTATCGCAAATCAAGACATGGCACCTTACCGTCAGATGACAATCATAGTGTTCATGTGCAAGGCCAAATCAATGCCCTTTATCAAGAAAGTCTTTGAGCGGATTCACCTTATATTCATCGAATGACACCCATATCAAAAGATCTGGTGACGTCGCAATACATGAGACCCACGAGGTCGTGGAGCAATGACTTGTCCCTGGGTCCGTCCTCAGTCGTCACTTTGAAACACTTACTCAAGGAATAAATGAATGCCAGAAACATTTTTGGATCTGGCTACCCTATGAAGCTCTTTCGCGTGGGCGGCCGTCGGTATCTTGCCAACATAACTTGAGGACAAGCTGTTCCGTTTGGCCAGTTGGGCGTACGTCAGTGACACCATATACTCGTGTACTGCGACCCTTGATGGAAATGGCTCGATAACATGGTTGTGGACTAGATGTGGTCATTGTCATATTGAATTAGTTTAACATCGGGGCCAGTGTAGGTAGTTTCTGGCTCTTGACCGCAAGCTGAACCGTGCGTGCGACGTCCTTGAGCACCATAGTGGGATCTTCGCCAAGCCCTTGCCCAGAAGCCGAGCAGAGCCCAGAGAAAATTCGCGCAAAGTCGATCGCACTATCATGTGTGCGGATGTCGAATCCTTGATTTACCACACCGCCTTGTATCAACTCGCATGAACACCCAACGGTAATCCCAGCGCCATAAAAGACAATGGCATATCGCCGCCTAGGCTGTGCTATTATGAGAGCATGTAGGTATTTGAGTGCATCCTTTCTAGCGTCTTTGAGATTGGTACTCTTGCACTATGTACAATGCCAATGCGCCGAGGACCAATTGATGGTAGAAAATTCAATAGGGGTGAATTACTCCCGCTGGTTATCGCTAATCTGAACGATGGCTTTTAAGGTTGGTTTAGAGAATGCAGTTCATAACGCGATTTGGAAATTGTAAGCAGAACGATGGAATATGCCTATCGAAGAGGATGGAGCAAATATTGTTAATTGGCGACTGATCTTCTTGTCGCGAAGTTGCCGTCCGTTGAGCGCCGACTCTACCCTGAATTTGCTACGATTGGTTGTCAGGTATTGCCGACTCCATTGAACCCATTGTCCTCCTCTTATTTCCAGCACGTGAGCAGAGATATACCCAATTTGCCGCAAAAGACGATTCCAAACCCCACAGAACTCGTAGCGAAGTTCCGGGTAGTCGTGCCCACTAGAGCTTCAAGCGGCTTGGATTTCATCCATAACGATGGTCCGACGTGACAGAGAATCCATCCACAATAGACCGATATTTGCCTGCCCTATTTCGATTGCTCGCTGACTGCGCTTGACGTTGTGCAATCAAGGTCCAATCCGAGAGAGATAGAGCCTGGATGTTTAGATCGATGTACCCATCAGCATTGACAAGACATCACCCAGCCATCCTTTCTCCACCTTGCTTGAGCTGAAGAGTCGCTTGATAAACAATTGAAGCGAGAAAGAGTGATGGTCAAGAAAACAGAGGACGTCGTCACGAATTCGCCTCATAAGCTCAAGGGTTAGGGTTCAATGTCAATGATGAGGCAATTGACAACCCTTGTGAGGCACACATGTATACACATGCATTGAAACTCATCGCAGTTTGAACCCAGTGCCTAACTTTAGGGTACATTGAGCTATTGTTCCTTGATATCTCTCGTCTTCATGTTGTCGAGTCCCTATCTATAATTTCCATCTCAACGGCATTGTCATCAAGGCGGCGAGCGTGCACGCGCCAAACAAGCGTATCACTTTTGCGTTCCTGGTTTCGTCGTGGGTTTCTTGTAAACCTGCTTTTGCCTCAATATTTCCTCATAGGCAACACAACTCCTAGTAAACCAGTGTCAGGCACGAAGCGAACTTGTCCATTGTTCAAATTTCCTTTTCGGACAATCGTTTCCAGCAAGGGACAAGGCATCGCGGAAGCGATGGGAGACCAATGACTTGCTTTTCAACACATTAGGCTTGCTCATTGACTTTTTTGAAATAAAAACATCCCACTCCCAACCCCTGTATCACAATATTACCGCGGTGATGGAAGTCAGGCACACATTCTGGAAGCGAAGGGCAGTGCGTTATCCGGGGGTTGTTCAGTTAGTCCTGGACGATAAGGACGGACTGGCAGAGAAGAACGGCTCAGCGAATGTATTAACTGCAACAGAGTATCCTACTCTAGTCTGCGAAAGGTCATCACCACGCGACTACAGCTCGTATACACGTGCGATAAGCAAGGTATCAACAAAATTGACAACGGCAAAATCCGCACTACTCAATAGGCGCCGGGCGTCCTCGAATCTACCTCCGATAAAAGCCTTCGCTGAGTTTCTGGAGGAAACAGAAGGGGACTGGAACGACAGCGAGCCAATAGAACAAAGTCAACAGACACCGACAGCCATGTCACCGACAATACAAACGCCTCAAGTCATCAAAACACCGACGATACCCACGATACCTACAAGCAAATCCATAACAGAAACAGACGATACCATAGTGAAGAAGGAGTCTATAGTAATGACTCGATTGAGACGTTTCCGTTTGGCTTTGCAGGATGAAAATATCGATCTAGGTACACCTGTTCAGTATCTTTTAAAATGCTTGCTGAACCTCTCTTAGCGCACCTGCGGAAGCTTAGCTGGTCCGGTGTTCCCCTGCCCGTCCGAGCAACCACCTGGCAAATACTCTTGGTAAGACGCTCGGAATTCATGCGTAATCAGCTAACATAGATACAGGGCTACCAACCGGCTAATCTGAATCGCAGAGCTGAAACGCTGCGAAAGAAGCGAGCAGAATACGATGATGCGATCAATGCCACTTTCACACATGGGGAGGCGGGTTTGGATCAAGTCCTTCGTCATCAGGTAGGAGAGAAAACAGGCTAAACCAGCAATTATGTTTGCTCATCAATGGCAGATCCATATCGACATTTTGCGAACAAATGCTGGAGTCCCTCTTTACCAGTCAGAAGAAACTCAACAGGTACGGTTTTTCCTTAATCATGTCCTACTGACAAGTCGTAGTGTCTAGAACGAATTCTATATTGCTGGTCAATCCGACATCCAGCCAGTGGCTACGTGCAAGGCATTAATGACCTTGTTACTCCTTTCTTTCAAGTCTTCTTGCAAGATCATATAGGTATGTGATCATTGCATGCTAGTGTGCATTTCAACTGATTTGCTGCACAGACGGCAATGTACAAAATTACGATATTACGCAGCTACCTAAAGATGTGTTGCGGACCGTCGAAGCAGACGCATTTTGGTGTCTTTCCAAGCTATTGGATGGTATACAGGTGATGAATTTGCTTGTGATGGAAAACTAGGCGCTAAGACCATTGTCAGGACAATTACACTTACGCACAGCCGGGTATACAACGCCAAATCATTAAAATGAAAGAATTAGTTGCCAGAATAGATGGTATGTTTGTGACAGAAGGCTTCATCTGCTCCATCTTGGATTGACAACTCGTTTAGCTCCACTCGCTTCTCACCTGGATGCCGAACATGTAGACTATATTGCGTTTGCGTGGCGGTGGATGAATTGCTTGTTGATGCGCGAACTGCCTCTAGAGACAATCATTCGCATGTGGGATACCTACCTGGTAAGGCCTAATTGCCCTGATGGCCTCCAATATCTAAACACTTTCTACAGGCGGAAGGCTCAGACGGCTTCTCCGATTTTCACGTCTACGTTTGCGCGGCTTTTCTCGTGAAATGGTCCGAGAAATTGCGAAAAATGGATTTTCAGGTTAGTTGCGTACCATCGAGTCTATCAACTTGGTTCTTGGTTTAACACGGCCTCAGAACATTATCATGTTTCTTCAGCAACTGCCAACGGACGATTGGACGGAAAAGGATGTAGAACTCTTGCTCTCCGAAGCCTTCATGTGGAAAAGTCTGTTCCACGCTGCACCAAAGCATTTGGGCACGTGACTAAAAAAAAATAATGGACCGAGCGACGCTCTCTCTGCTGCTCTTGCTCTGTTCCTTTTGCCATGAATGTGGCCGTTCCTATCGGCTCAGAGTTGACCTCTGTATCCTTCTCGTTCTATGATGCAGAAGAGATCAAGAAGATATCAGTTAAACAGATTGTGAACCCCGTTATCCTCGATAATCTCGGACATCCCACTAAAGGTGGTCTATACGATTCTGCACTCGGTCCCTATGATCGGCACCACATGTAAGTGTTATTGACCTTGGACCATGACAAGTCTGCTAACAGCTATTTAGTTGCGCGACATGTCAGTTAGACCACTTTCAATGTCCTGGACATTGGGGTCATATCGAGTTGCCCGTGCCATGCTACAATCCTCTCTTCTTTGTTCACATGTTCGCACTCTTGAGGGCGACATGTCTGCATTGTCACAAGTTTCGACTGGGAGCTGCAGAAGCTGCTCTATATGCCGCCAAATTGACCCTGCTCCAACATGGCTTGATTCTGGATGCTCACAATATTGATCGTGTCCGAGCCTACTTTAAAGAGAATAAGGCGACCGCGGATGACGAAATTGCCGACATTCATGAAGCGGAGGCTGAGGAGGAAGAAGGTATCCAAGGTTATATTGCACGCCTTGGTAAGTTCTTCGTTTGGTTAAAGAGCTGTAGGCTAAAGGACAAGTAGACCGATACGTCAAGGATGCTTTGGACAGAGGGGCGAAAGATCCTACAGTAGCCGAAACTTACAAGCACACAGTCATCAATGATCTCAGAAAGGACGTCATGGGCAGCTTTCTGAAGAGGACCTTGTCAAAACGCAAGTGTGAGAATTGCGGTGCCTACGCGAACCCTTTGCGCAAGGATGGTTTCCACAAGTTGTTCAAGATGCCATTGCCCAAGAAGCAACAAATTCACAACAATGCCAAAGGTTTCACGGATGATAACGCAATCATGATGCGAAAGCCAACCAAAGCCGAGATGCCCATTGGTAATGGACATGGTCGAGACGCAGTTGATGGAAAACGCTCAGTTGCCGAGGACACGAGCGATAATGATACAGAGGCGGAGGAGTCCGATAGCGATGTCGAGATCAAGGAGAACGGCATGGACCAAAAAGCAAACGCTGATGTTGATGAAGAAGGCGAAGACGACGATGCGACTGCAAAGAAGAAGCGACTGAATGGCATCGTCGATCAAGAGGCCGATCAAAGCACAGCTGGTCAGGTCTACTTAACACCTAATGAAGTGTACAAGCACCTTCGTCTTCTGTTTGAAGCCGAGCCTGTGTTAACCAGCCTCATGTACGGTGGACGTTCACCTCAAGCTAAGCGAAACAAGGTCGCAAAGGCCGATTTGTTTTTCATCAAGACATTGCCCGTGTCCCCAACTCGCTTCCGTCCAGCATCGGTCATGGGTGACAAGGCATTTGAATCGCCTCAAAACGAGTTGCTCAACAACATCCTGAAAACATGCGAACGCATTCGTGACATCAATTTGGCTCACAAAGCTGCCACTGACGCCGAGCGTAAGCGGGTGTTTGAGACATTGATCTCCAACTTCATTCAATTACAACACGACGTCAATTCTTTCATTGACTCCACCAAGAATCCAATGGTACTCAAGGGTGGTCAAATGCCACCTGCTGGTATCCGCCAAGCTCTTGAGAAAAAGGAAGGCTTGTTTCGAAAGCACATGATGGGCAAGCGCGTGAACTACGCCGCCAGATCCGTCATTTCACCCGATCCAAACATTGAGACGTCGGAGATTGGTATACCGCCGGTCTTCGCCAAGAAACTTACTTACCCGGAGCCGGTGACGCACTATAATGTGAAGGAGATGATGAAGGCAGTCATCAACGGTCCAGAGAAATGGCCGGGTGCGTCGTTTGTGCAGCACGAAGATGGATCCATGACCTCACTGGCGAGCTTATCCGTGGAATCACGTATTGCACTCGCCAACACGTTATTGACACCACAAGAGTCGAGCGGAAGTTCATCTAACTCGTACTCTTCTCGTGGTCAAGTAATCAACAAGAAGGTTTACCGTCATCTCCGCAATGGTGATTTGCTTCTGCTTAACCGACAACCAACGTTGCACAAACCTTCCATCATGGCTCATCGTGCCCGTGTACTTCCGGGAGAAAAGACAATTCGCATGCACTACGCCAACTGTAACACTTACAATGCCGATTTCGATGGTGACGAGATGAACGTGCATTTCCCTCAAAATGAAATTGCTCGTGCGGAAGCGTCATTGATTGCCAATACCGATAATCAATATCTCGTCCCAACATCTGGAAATCCTCTTCGTGGCTTGATTCAGGACCACGTTGTGTGCGGCGTGTGGATGACCGCCCGGGATACCTTCTTCACCCGAGACGAATATCAACAACTCTTATACGGCAGTTTGCGTCCTGAGCAAGACGGTACTGGCGGTGGACGAATCCTCATGGTTCCTCCTGCCATTCGAAAGCCTCAGCCCTTGTGGACGGGAAAGCAAGTTATCTCTACCGTGCTCAAGAATCTCACTGTAGGCTGTACGCCATTGAACTTGACATCAAAGGCTAAAGTCGGCGGCAAGTACTGGGGTCCGGATGGTGCTGATGAAGCTGTTGTGCATTTCATGGATGGAGAGCTCTTGACTGGTGTCCTGGACAAATCTCAATTCGGCGCGTCAGCTTTCGGTCTGGTCCACTCATGTTATGAGCTCTATGGACCTCCGGTCGCTGGCATGCTCCTCAGTATCTTAGGCCGTCTGTTCACCAAATACGCACAATCGCGCGGTTTCACTTGCCGTATGGAAGATTTGCGCCTCACTGCAGAAGGCGACAAATGGCGGAAGGAGCTCATTGAGCAAGGCAAAACTGCTGGACCGGAGGCTACTATTGAATATCTCGGTTTGAAGGAGCAAACGCAGAAATTCAAGGGCAACGCTCTAGAGCATGATTACAAGCTACGCATGGAAGAAGTTCTTCGAAACGACGAAAAGCTTGCTGGGCTTGACAATGCCATGAAGATGGCGATGAACAAACTGACCAGTTCCATTATTTCCAAGTGCATTCCCGATGGTCTCCTTTGCAAATTCCCTCAAAATAACATGCAAATGATGACTGTTTCTGGTGCCAAGGGTTCCCCTGTCAATGTGTCCCAGATCTCCTGCTTGCTTGGGCAACAAGAACTGGAAGGCAGACGTGTGCCCATCATGGTGTCCGGGAAGTCTCTGCCATCCTTCCAGCCTTTTGATCGCAGTGCGCGTGCCGGTGGTTACATTGCTGGCCGCTTCTTGACGGGTATAAGGGCTCAGGAATACTATTTCCATTGTATGGCCGGTCGTGAAGGTTTGATTGATACAGCCGTCAAAACTTCCCGTTCTGGTTACTTGCAGCGCTGTCTCATCAAACATCTGGAAGGCATTCGAGTACATTATGACCACAGTGTTCGAGATGCGGATGGATCCATTCTTCAGGTAAGTAGAAATGATGGAACTCGGAATATGTATTCATTTCTCTCCCTCACACCAGTTCCACTATGGCGAAGATTCATTGGATGTCGTCAAGCAAAAGCATTTGGTAGAGTTTGATTTCTCTGCGCAAAATTTTGAAGCTCTGTCACAAAAGTACAATCCCAAGGCTGCTGTGCAAGCTTTGGAAACAGAAAAGGGCGAGGAGTACATGAAGAAGGCACTTCGAAAGGAAAAGAAATATGATCCTGCTCTTTCCAAGTTCAGTCCCAGTCGTCATTTGGGCGTTGTCTCTGAGAAGTTCGAGCGAGCGCTTCGCAAATATGTGGAAGAAAATCCTCAAAACTTGCCATTCACCAAGGATGTGGTGCCCACCAAGAACAGCGAACGCTTTGCTGGAATAACGAAGAACAAATTCAGAGCTTTGATGCACCTCAAGTATCTCTACAGCTTGGTTGATCCTGGTGAATCTGTTGGTCTTCTTGCCGCACAATCAGTCGGAGAACCTTCTACTCAAATGACTCTCAACACCTTCCATTTCGCCGGTTTCGGTGCCAAGAACGTTACACTCGGTATTCCCCGTTTGCGAGAAATCGTCATGACGGCCTCCGCAAATATCACCACTCCCACCATGATTTTACCGCTCAGGGAAGATGTCAGTGAAGAGGTTGCCTCTCGCTTTTGCAAGGACGCCTCCAAGCTTACCCTCGCTGATGTGATGGACAAGGTCACAGTGACTGAGCGATTCCTTCCCAAGTCCGCTGATAATGATTATCGACGTGCAAAGGTGTACGAGATTCGACTCGACTTCTTTTCGCAGGAGGAATACGGTGAAGAGTACAACGTTTCCGCTGCTGAGATTGAATATGTGTTGGAGCACAGCTTCATTAAGAGATTGGAGAACGAAGTCATGCGCGATATTCGCAAGGTCTTTAGAAAGACAAAGGCCACGGATGATGACGATATCGCCAAGCCGGTCAAGCAAGTGCGACAAAAGGGTACGCCATCGGAAGGCAAAGAGACCAATGGCGACGGTATGTCAACTTCTCACCTTGCATTTGTTGTGAGCCGAAACTCATTTTCTCTTAGAATCCGATGACGGAGATGGCGATGCTACTGCTGAGCGTATGGCGTCCAGAGGTGCTGAGCACGCAACCTATGACGCCCCGGATGAAGATGATGAAGCCATTATGAAGTCCATTGACAAGGCTTTGGAGAAGGAGGAACGAGAACTCGAAGGAGAAGGAGAGGATGAAGAAATGGATCAGGACGAGGACCAAAAAAATCCAGACCAACAGACTCGCGAGGACCGTATCACTAGCAGCCACCGTTTCATTAAGAGCTATCGATTTGACAATGAGAATGGCTCTTGGTGTGAGCTTGAGCTGCAGTTCCCTGCTGATACTCAGAAATTGTTGATGGTGGACATTGTCGAACGCATCTCCTCCAAAGTTATCGTCCACCAAATCCCTGGCGTGGACAAGGTTATGCCATACATTAATCCCACAGAAAATGACAAAAAGGTAGGTGAAGATATTTGATCTTTCTGTTGCAGCAGCTAAGGAACTTTTGCTCTGCAGAAACGCCTTCAGACGGATGGCTGCAACCTCAGCGGCATGTGGGAATATGCCGACATTATCGATTTGAGCCAGCTAGACACCAACGATATTGCTGCGGTACTGCGCACCTATGGTGTTGAAGCTGCCAGAAATGCCATCATCAAGGAAGTGAGCGGAGTGTTTGGAGCTTATGGTATTGACGTCGATCGTCGCCACCTTTCGTTGATTGCAGATTACATGGTAAGGGCAACAGGATCAATATGGATATCCTCACTCACAGCCGGATGCATAGACTTTTGAAGGAGGATACAAACCTTTCAATCGTATGGGATTGCAATCCAATGTATCTCCCTTCCTGCAAATGAGTTATGAGACCACATGTCAATTCTTGACGCAAGCTACACTGTAAGTGCATCATGTGGTGGTTGCGCATGGGTTAACGCAAACGTGATTTTTGCTAGACATGGCGATTACGATACGCTAGACTCACCGTCAGCACGTATCGTGGTTGGAAGACCAGTAGCAGGTGGAACAGGTTCCTTTGATGTTTTACAGCCTCTTGTGCAAGCCCATTAGGCGCAGCCTACTCGTGTTTTCTTGCCTTTTCTAACACTTTGTTTCTCGATACCATGATTTGCATCCCTGTTCTTCTTTTTCACTTGTACATATAGAAAAGCAAGCACACTCATAGATTCATGCTTTAGCTGGCCAATCCTATGGCTCCAATGGCTCGGTCATTCTACATCTACCTGCACCAAAACAAGAATGTCCCGTACAAATATATAAACTCAGCTTTAAATCCCCGAATTCGCCGATCAGCCACACAGATCCTGCCGCAGCAACCCATCAAACCATACATCCATCCAATGGATACCTTGTCAAAACCGGCAATTTTCTCTAGAGCATTTGTCATCCAGTCTTATCACGCCGCTCTCCTGAATCAAAACCAGGCTTGATCAAGGTTCCATGCCATATAGGGTAGTGACTGCCAAGCTTCGGAGTTAGCTCGGCGATCGTCTCGCCGCCTATTCATCGATGCCAGAGAAGGTATATATGAGGTCACCATTTCGATATCCCTTGAATTCTGCTCAAAGAGTTGCTCAATGAGGCTCGACCGACCACACCGGTCGTCATAATGTGGCACAATGCTCTGTCCATCATGCAGCCATTCGAGGTCGCGCAAATAAAAATGTCGACGTCACCCTTATTACTAATGTGATCCAAATTCCCGGGTCCGAAGAAAGCGCGATTTCCTTACAAATCTTGCTGCGGCGCATGGCGGCTGTTGAAGGCGGGATAGATAGATATAAAGGGGAGCTGGGGGATGGTGTAGATCTCATTGTCTTGTAATATACCTCATCAACAAAACATGTTGACTTTACCCTTGTCGGTGCCATCAAGTTTCAGAAACGCTCTGGTCTTGGTGATCGCCTGTACGGCATCCTTGTTGGATATCTTGAACTTGTCGGCTGTCAACATTGCTGTGCCTACCATTGCCAAGGACATTGATCTGACTACGTCTACACTGCCATGGTTGATTGCTTCTTATGCGATTGCTTTTGCGGCGTTTCTCTTGCCGGCTGGTAAACTTGGTGATCTCTTTGGCTATCGTCGCGTCTTTATCATAGGTCTGGCGATCTTTGGCATCACATCCCTCATCAATGGTCTATCACCGAACGAATACATGCTCTTTGTCTTTCGAGCATTGCAAGGTCTGGGTGCTGCTTGTACAGTGCCCAACGCTATCGCTATTGTAGCCAACACCTTTAGCTACTCGGAAGGTAGTCAACGCAAGGCACTTTCTGCATACGGTGGGTCAGGAGCTGTTGGATTTGTCTTGGGTCTCATCATTGGCGGTGTCTTGGCTGGTACAGCGGGTTGGCGATGGATCTTTTACATCTCTGCCCTGTTGTCTCTTGCTATGTTCATCTTGGCCGTGCTCTTCCTGCCTGACTTTGCTCGTGAAAGGGAAGCGGAGAAGATTGACTTCCTCGGTTTCTTTTTGATCGTCGGCGGTTTTATTCTCTTGATCTACGCTCTCAGCGACGGTCAATGGCATCTTGCTCGTGATCCGGTAACGTTGGTGATCGGCGTGATCTTGATTGCAGCCTTCTTAATATGGCAACGCTTTTCGCCTTATCCGCTTATTCCTCCGGCTTGGTGGTTCCGACGCAATTTTGCGGCCGCATTCGTCATTGGTTTTGTTCTGTATGCCACCTTCAATGGATACATCTACACGGTCACTCTTATGTTTCAAGATGCCTTCGGCTATGACTCGCTTCAAGCTGCCTTGTATTTTTTGCCAGCAGGTGTCACTGCTTTCATCCTCTCGAACACTGTCGGTTATTTGACGCCTCTTTTTGGTATTCAACCGGTTATCATCGTCGGTCTTTTGCTCACGCTTGGTGCCGAGGTTGGCTCCCTATTCTTTGCTCCGGATATCATGTTTTGGAAGCTCATCTTCCCCATGGAAGTCGTCATCGGTGCTGGTCTTCCTATCGTCTATATTTCGGCTCAAAATGCCATGATCATGCACGCTCCTCAGGGCGAAACGGGAACAGTAGGAGCAGTCTACAACACGGCCGGTCAACTTGGTTCTGGTGTCGGATTGGCCATCATGACGGCTATCATTGACGGAGTGAACGCTCCCGATGCCAAAGGTCTTGACTTGTTACCCGGTTACCGTGGTGGCTTGTATGCCGGCATCGGTCTGCTGGGCGTCAACCTGATCATTGCCATCTTCTTCATCAAGGAAGACCGAGACAAGCCAGAGGAGTCAGACCTGGAGAAAGGCGAACCAGGTACGACGCCGGCCCGCTTGGGATCTCGAGGCTCCGAGACGACACTTCACGGTGAAGAATCCAACGACAAAGTCGAGAAGGAGCAATCTCCGGTAACGACATCGGTAACCGAACCAGACAACATTGAGGAAGTCTCGGACTCCGAGACCTCCAGTCTAGAGACGCAGAAGACACTCAAATGCCAAGTTGTAGAAACAGCATAGAAACCCATTGTATAGACAATTTTCATTTCAATCTATTTAATCATCAAGCGCATTAAACATTCATTTGCATTCCATTCTTCCAGTGTCGATTCTGTCTTTCAATACTGCATGATCGTCTTCAACTGTCCGAAAGCGCAGACACGTCCACAAACTAACCCTTTCCCACGGAGTCCAATACGCACACTTAATGACGTGGAATGCCCATTCCACGTCATCTGCGGATCGCCCTTCCGCATCCTGGATTATACGTTCCGAATCTGATTGGCTATCATGACTCAATGGCTTTTTGGACATAATGGCTGTGTGATGGCACATGTAGACGCGTGTATATAATAATCATGGACATGAGCACGAGAAAACCACGTTCATGGCTTTCGGTCTCAACTTGCCGCTTGATGCACCTAGGGTGCAAAACGCGCTTATCCCGGTCATTGGCTGTGCAGCGTCCTGTCTAGACGCGATCAACTTGTCCGCCGTCAATATCGCCCTTCCAACCATTGCCAACGACCTTGGATTGACTCAGTCAACTTTACCTTGGCTCATTGCGGCTTATGCCATCGCATTCGCCGCGTTTCTGCTTCCGGCTGGCAAATTTGGTGATCTGTACGGCTATCGGCTTGTCTTCTCGACGGGATTGGCCATCTTTGCGATCACCTCGCTTATCAACGCGGTCTCGGTGAACCCTTACATGTTATTTGTCTTTCGAGCTCTCCAAGGTTTGGCAGCAGCCTGCACGGTACCCAACGCCATTGCCATTATTTCACACAGCTTCAGTCATGACCCCGACAAACGACGGGAATGCCCGCTGTCTTTGTCGCCGCTCAAAATGCCATGATCTTGCGCTCACATCCAGGTGAGGCTGGAACTGTTGGAGCTGTCTACAATACGGCTAGTCAACTGGGTTCAGCCGTGGGATTGGCCATCATGACGGCAGTCATCACTGGGATCAACAAGGAAGATGCCACAGTGCTGGATTTGTTGGCGGGCTATCATGGCGCCAATTACGTCGGTATAGGTCTCTGCGTTATCATCATGGTCGTCGGTTTCTTCTTTATCAAGGATGACAAACCAGTGGACAAGGTGAATGACGCAGAGCGGGGTAGTGAGGCAGAGAAGGAATAGACGGAGAGTATATAGGACGTATTGCGCAGATTGAACATTTGAATCATATAGGTATTATGGCTAGCTGGAACCGATATTATGACTTTAAAGTCTCCTTTGAACACTTTCCATCCTTTTCCATGGTGTATTGTACCCAGTCAATGCACAGCGTATCATTATTCATCAACATTGCCCATAGAGACTCAAATCACTCTTGGGGCGAATAAGGCAGTCTATAAACGACCATATCTCGGCTAGGCTTATCATTCTCCTTCTTGGCTTCTACAATACATGGCCGCTTTTATCTCGATCATATTGATAGACTCTACAAAGATCCTTAGGGGGAGTCAAGTACTGAGCATATTTATAACGATCCCTGCAATGGTTTATCAACAGGCAAAAGCTTTGACATACTCTCCGCACTCCAAGCTGGTACAACTGCACCTAGTCAAGTCTAGTCGTCAGAGTATGGTAGCTTTTGGCAATGTGATCCAGCTGGCCGACGTTCTATACAGGCGAGAAGTCCCCGCCGTGGACCGTGAGCCGGCTGTTGAGCCTCCGACTGCTTGATTGCTTATCATGGCAGCCTTCCTCCGGAGCAAGCACGATGAATGAGCGTACAACAGCGGAGGGTGCAAGTCCAGTAAATGGCTCAACGATGCGCAATTTGGTGAAAATTGTCCTTGACCCCGTCTTTGCCCAAATTGCAAGCATCCGTCAACATCTGAATTGCAACTTCGCTGACGACCCTAACTACGAAAGATGCGCCAAAGCGTTCTTTCACCCAACGTCAACTGAATCTGTAATCTGATTCCCCGCGATATTTTGAGGGGTACACGGAGATTTGAGTGCTTCACATCAACGATACCATGAACCGGCAAACGGCAAGGAAGCTTCGGAGATTGTGCCGACACAACCGTCATTGCATAATTGCTACCAAACAGAAATATCAAAAGCAAGGCAAAGGAGGGTAATCCTTATACATTCAAATGGTAACAATGATGTGTTGTATGATGCTCAATGGATGGAATGAAATGCGCTCATCCTCAATGATTGACTGGCCCTCCAATCCAAAGGACAATGGGCACGTGATGTGACGTCGTCCATTCACGTGACCATAGTGACGACCTCGGCTACGCAGCGGAATGTACTAAACTTGCTCCTTTCCTTCTCTACCATGGCCGATAAGCAAGGAAAATACATCGTTGTCTACAAGAAGGGTACTCCTCCCGACATTATTGATCAACATGCGCAAGACGTTGAGAAACAAGGCAAGTGTTTGCTTGGCACGCCTTGGCAGCTAGACTGACTGTCACTAGGGGGTGCCGTCAAGCACAAGTACAAGGTGGGCTTGCTAGGCTTTGCAGCCACATTGCCCGACAATACACTGTGTAAGTGAACGAAGACCGAGTGAGCGCTTCGTTTCCGCAACCTTTTTCACTGACGCCGTCTGGTATAGCTACCTTTGCCGAGAATGAGCACATTGACTATATCGAACCCGATGGCGAAGTCACTACGTACGGCAAGACCGTTGCCAAGGGCAAGCAATAGCTGTGTGTAGAACCTTGAGTGCATACCGTTTGTGTCATACAGGCTTTGGCGTTGACTAGACAGGGGATTGGCTAGACACGGTACATGTGCAATATATAACAAGGCATTGGGGATGTATTGATGTTGTTTGTTAGTGCGAGTGGATGCGCAGGGGTCTTTTGCGTGCCTTGGCTGTCAAGAGGACACGACTTGCGTTGAAAAGGTGTGACAAGGCTGCAGGTGTGAGGGTTTCTGGAACACTTGTTACAGCTCCTTTTCCGGGAGGCGTTCCAAAACCGAGCTCTGTCTCCCTTGCTCCTGCAGTCTTTGGGCCTTCTACGGCGTACACACGTCGTTGACTAGCACACAAGCGGAATGTCTGTGACGCCGCCGAGCTTTACATCCCTTAGCGCGCATGGTGTGCGATTGTCAGGATGTGCCAAGGTTAGCTCGCCCTTTCGCAACATGAGCTCCCGCGCCACCCTCTTGGCAGCTCTCGTCATACTAGGCATCTTGCTTCCGTTGGCCAACGCCCAACAAGTCATCTTCAACACGCCCGATAACACCGCCTTTCCACCTGGAGACACCTTTAACCTCCAGTTCTACGTGAGTTCTCCTCTACCCAACAACTCCTCCTTGGTGCTCTATGTCGGACCGTCCTCTGCCTCGGTCTCACAGGCATCCAATGCCACTAATAGCACCACACCCAGACCTACACCGACAGCCTCTGTCTCCCTCTCCACTAATCCCACCGCGAATCACGTCCCGCTCTCGACCTACACCTTTCCGGACAACACGGGAGGCTTTTACTGTGTCCGTTACACGATACTAAACACTTATACCTCCTCTAGTCCCTATTCCTTCCTCTTTGATCTCGCCAACATTGTCTATTCTTCCTCAACCAACCAATACAATACGGTGCATCGGCTGTCGGAATGGATCTTTTGGGTAGACGATAGCTTACCAGCGCAATCTAACGTGAGCACCAACATAATCTCGACATGTCAGCCAAGCAACACAGGATTCGCCATCACCGTAACAAATCAAGGTGGAGCTCAAACGACAACCGCGCCTGCTTATGCCTCCATCCCTCTTGGACCCGGATGGTCTGCAGGCATCCGCCTACAAGTCAATTCCTTTCTTCTAGGCGCTTGTATCCTCGCTTTACTCGTGTAAACTGGTTGGCATCTATAATATACCCTACACCTTAACTCGAACTTTCTCCACCTCCTCCTCCACTCGTCAAGACCAACATGGCGATACCGACAAGCAAGAACCAATACTTTTGGAAAAAGGTCTTTTCTTGTTCTTCTGGAGGTCCATTGGGATCCACGGGTGCCTTGACGGCCACGACACCGGGTAGAGCACCCGGTTCGGCATGTGCCAATTTGACGTGGGTCGTAAGGGGTTGAACGGTTGCAGGTGCGTTCTTGAGGCATTCGCCTGTGCGTAGGGCGTGGTAAGCGATACCGGCAAAGCTGTGGTTAGGTTTGAGAACCACCGTCAACTCGTCTTGCCAACCAGACGCCATCAAGTGACACTATAACCGGGATGGCAACTGTCATTACTATGAAGCTATACCGCGGATCCTGAACTTACCAGAGTCGTGTAGCCCTCACCCACAAGACCAGAGACATCATCCTCAACTCTCACCTGTACCAATACGCGGTCAAGTGGCTGGTCAAGCCATGACTTGAGAAAGGAAGATGTGTCATTGTAGATGATGGGAGCAGGAATCGGAAGGCCTAGGGTGTCATCAATGGGAATGGTTGACCGTAGTGTGAAAGGCGTGGATGGTGTGGAAGATTCCCACATGCGATGCGACACAAGTAGAGAACATGAGGCCAATGGAGCCAATAACAGAAGGAAGAGCATGGTTATTTATGAGGTCTTGGAAGCTAACCATTCTTCACACAATTGACGAAAACACATTTCACACTGAGCATCGGGTCCGGTCCCTGATCCACATGAACAGTCACTGATACCATCGTATTGCAGAGTAGAAGAGGGGGGAGAGGCAGAGGAATTGGCAGCATTCTTTTGGCAGCAGGTGCCGGTTTCCTTCTTGGAATGGGATTGCATGTGGGGAGGCGGTGGGATGAGGGTGATGGTATTCATGTCTTGCCGTATGGGGGATTCATTGGCTACTTCTCGCACATAGACACCATTGACGGATTGTGCTTGCTGGGAGGAATTGGATGGGATGGAGTGGACAAGACAGCCAGCGCAAGTACATGTGAGGCCACATCGACAGGTGACGATACGGTGTGTATGACCTTGGCTATCGGTGAAGAGACGTGGGGTGGAACAACAGGCGGCAAGTTGTTCTTCTAGTGGCTCTGCTTTTGCCGGTTGCGACATGCGCTGCGATTCGGTGGAAGGCGTGGAAGGGTTGGACTCTTTGACGGCAGGAAATCCAGAGTAAATTATCTGCATCAAATCTTCAGAGCTTGTATTCTCCAGCTCATCCAACATGCGGCCACGACGCATCATGATGCGATGCAGCTCAGATGAATCGGCTTGATGGGATTGTCCATGACCTTGCTGATCTCCTCCCTGCTTGCGATGGCCTCCATCCTGCTGTGGCGGAACAAGGGGACCAGAGACTTCCTCAGACGTGTAGGACGGTGTATCGCTGTCCATGTCATCATATGCCGCATCGGCTATCAATCGGTTCACGCGTCCCTTGGCGTCTCCATGGCGAGGATGTGAGTGCGGTAATCGACGAGATGACCATCCGTGAGGTCCGTGAAGATATCCATGAAGAGAGTCAGTGGAACTCGTTCTACGTTGTGCTGATTCGGGAGGTGACATAAGACTTTGGCGTGTGTGTAGCGATGTGAAGTCAGAGGCGGATCGATGAGGAAGGGTCAAGGGTGATAATGAAGATAGTCTCAATTGCGACATGGACGTTGGGCCGCCGTGGTAACGATCGCTTTCTATCGATGTCGATCGATGACTGGCATAGAACTTGTTGGCTGCAAACGCATTCGCAGGTGATTGGGACTCGGTCGAGCGAAAGGACGCTCGGCCATGGCCAGTTTCAGCTGGCCCAGGCGTACAGTAACACCGCGTCAGCCCTCCACACGCACATGGATTCAAGAGGGAATCCACCGTGTTGGCATGCCCATTATCTGCGTGGCCTGTCGACGCCGTACGAGGACGTCCCTGCTCCTCATCCATGGAATGCGGAGACGCAGGACTATTCCTCCCACTACTGTCCTCGCCTCCACTAGAGGCGCTGTTGGCCATGTGGCCATCCAATAAATCAATCACGCCATTGGGTAAATGTCGCGGAGGAGGGGACTCGACTAGGTTTGACGCGTCAGTCTAATCATCCAATGCACCATCACGCAACACTCACCTTCACAATTCTTCTCCTTATCGCATGTACACTTTACGTGGATCTGCTTCGTCTTGCGAAGTTCTCGGCAATGCGTACATTGCGTGATGGGACGACCTTTGCGCTTGATCTCAAACAATGGTCGATCGGAGTGCAAACAGTGGGATGAACGGTGTCCCTACGCCATGGTCAGCGCGAGAGAGTATATAGCCATGTATCGCGCAACTCACCTTGATACAAGTGGCACAGGCATATTTTGTACCATTCAGTAACACCATCCCCAAGACGACACAGGGATAGACAATAGACTAGCCAAAGCACCCTTTTGATACCAACAAGGAATGGCTACCTGTCCAAACCCCCCCCCCCTTCAGATGGGCTAGAGTGGGATAAATCTTTGAACGCGCGCTAAAGGAAACAGGGTGCGAAAGCCCGCCAGTGTGACTACGTGTTCTTGTATAAAGATGGAGAATATTTGGCAAGGGGAGTGGGCATCCCTGCGCAGACAAGTGAAGAAGGAGAGAGCGGTTTTTGCTTGCTTGCTTGCGGTACAAAAACGAGCTGGCTTAGCCCTAACCCTGATCGTTCCAGCGAGGGCGGCGCAATGAATGGTCAGGAAATGGCGAAAGAGAGTGAACGTACGATAAGCATCGTAACCCTTCACACCCCTTGACCGATCATTTAACAAACCCCGCCCTCAAATCTGTCTCTATCGCTGTTGGCAACTGTACCCTCCACAAGGGTTAGCGCTAACCCTTCACCTGGATAAGGGTTAGGGGTGGGAGTGAGGAATTTTGGCCAATGGCAAAATGTGTTCCAAATATACGAGCGCACCGACAACAGAATCGAAGGGGGGGTCCGTTGAGCTGCGATCTCGGTTAGGTGCGGAGGATGACTTATCATGTGAATGCAGAGTGGATGTGGAACAATCCTTTTTTTATGGTCATTAACCTTGTCGCTGTCTAGGAGCACATCGGATGATATCGTCTACGCGTAGAATCATCTCTGCGGCTTCACTGGCACTCAACAGAACGCCCTTTTTGAGCTTGAAGCTCTCCGTGATACCGAGTTCGGTCATGTCGCCGACCTTGCCTTCATACATGTCTAGTCCAGATGTAGAATGTCCTTCATAGTGAGCAGCGCGTAATTGAGCAACGAGGTCAGAAGAGTCAAAGCCTGCATTGTCGGCAAGAATGGTGGGCATTTGTCGCAGAGCTTTTGCAAAGGATTCGATGGCAATCGCCTTTTTCCCGGCTGTTCGTGTGGCGAGCTCATCGACAGCTCGAGCCATGAGCATTTCTGAGCATCCTCCACCGAGGACGGTTCTTGGTTCCTTGACGGTTTGAGAGAGGACAGAGAGAGCATCGTGGAGGGAACGTTCGGCTTCATCGAGAAGTTGGTTGGTGGCACCACGGAGGACGATGGTACAGGCTTCACCAGCCGCTACACCAGAGAACTTGATCAACTTGTCTTCGCCAATGATAATCTCTTCGATAAGATCGCAGTGGCCAAGTTTGACGAGCTCAGGGTGATCAAATGTGGATGCAATCTCTCCTCCGGTCACGAGAGCTAATCGCTCGACACCGTCAAAGTCTGCGTGTTCAATGGACATGATACCGGCATCTCCAAGCAATTGCTCGGGCCAGTTGTAAATCAATTGCCGATTGACAAAGCAGTTGATACCGTGGGCGGCAATTTTGGCAACCTTGTCCTTCATCTTGTCGCGCTCGGCCCTTTCGAGTTCGGCCAGCTTTCCAGTGGCATCCACCTTTACACGCGCGCCAAACACTTTAATTTTGTCGGTATCCATGGCTAGCAATAATAGGTGAGCTTTGTTTGTCAACGTTGGCAGTACTCGACCGCACTTACGGGTATTGGCAACGAGAATATTTGCATTCTCTATCCTCTTGGGCGAATTGACACCAATCTTTTTGTCGAGAATGAAACCTTCATCGAGATAAGAGTCAGTCAATCGACCACCGGCCTTCTTGATAATTTGGATGTTTTCGAGATTTGTGCTTCCCTGTCATATCGCGTGTAAATAGGCATACCGAAAAGAAGCGAACCAAATGGTACCTTTAGACGCATTACGGCGTCCACAGCGAGCTTGGCAAAGTATTCCTTGTCTTGACTCAACACCTTCGAACTCAAAGTCGTCCGCGCAATGCACAATAGGTCCCTTCTGAATAGATCTGCGTCGGCGTGATTATCTTTTGCTGATGCCAGCAATGCCTTGTAGGCTACGGCACTGGCAGCTCTGTATCCTTCAATGATGGTTTGGGGGTGGATGTGTTGTTGGACAAGGCGTTCCGCTTCCCTCAACAATTCAGCGGCGAGAACGCAAACAGAGGTGGTACCGTCACCAACTTCATCGTCTTGGACTTTGGAGATGTTGACAAGCACTTTAGCGGCGGCGTTATCGAGAGCAATGGATTTCAAGATGGTCGCGCCATCGTTGGTCACCATAATCTCTCCATTTTGCGCAGATTGCAGAATTTTGTCCTACCGCAAAGTACCAGCGTGAGGATGGGCTCTTCATAGAAGTAATTCATCAGTCTTACCATTCCCTTGGGTCCGAGTGTCGACTTGACGAGATCGCCGACGGCGATGGCACCAATGAACGACGACTGGTAGAAAGCATCAGCCACTGGAAGCTACTAGGCACAGCATCCTGTTCGCACGTACCAAACGAGCATTCTCCGCCCTCTCCTCGGTGGCAGACTCGCCAAAGATTTGCACGGGAGCCAAAGACTAAGAAAAGCACAATTGTGTTAGACGCGGATCAGACACACGTTCACCAGCGACATCTCGAGACTCGGGGCAATTTGCATCACAAAGTCTGGAGAGTAGCACCATATGCGCCGTATACAAGCCCTCCGACATCTGCAACGCCCTCTATCTCTCGGTGCTACCACTCACCATTGCTTGTCTGTTGTGCAAAAAGTCGATAGCCTGTCTTCTCTTCACGGGATTGAGTGACGTAGACTTCTTTCACGTGATAATACGCACGTGACTTATACTGACCCTCAGAAAAAAGTCGCACTGTTGAACACTGAAGCAACGCACTTCCGGTAATGGGCAAAAGAAAGGCGTTTAAGGGGAAGCGAAAGGGCGGGCAAGAGGGAGGTGCTAGAGTAAGTATTCAATGGAAGCCATGGTACCACTGATCCGTGATTTGACGCTCTTCACAACGCTCAGGCCCCACGTCAACCTTCGGGAGGAGGGTTTGCGGATATTGTTCGGGACAACCAAAGCTTTGTAGACTACTACAAGGTTGGCTTGGTGGTTTAGGTATTTTTGGGCAAATGTTCATGCTTTGCTTTTTGCGTTAGGGACAAAACCTTCTCTCCGAGGACGAATTTTCTACGTTTTACGACATCTTAAAGACACCTCTTCCGACTACATTTCGTATCACAGGCAGTAGAAAGTAGGTCTTGAGGCCCTTTAAGCATTTAGTGCGCTTTACTCACGTACGATGTCAATTGCACTAGATCCGCGCTAGACCTTCGGGATGCCATGGAATCGAAATATGTACCGTCTTTGCAAGGCCTGGTCATTGACGATGTCAGCATTGAACCACCAAAGCCCCTCTCTTGGTACGTGAAGCGTGATTTGTCAGAAAGCAAAGCAACTCAGGACGGCATAGGTATCCAAATGACCTTGGATGGTTTTTCAAGGTGTCTCGTAAAGAGCTACGAAAGTCCGAAGAGGTGAAAAAGTTTCATCAATTTATCGTCTCAGAGACCGAGGTGGTACGTACAAGTCAACGTAATTCTGATGGAGACGTCCCTAAAGGCTTACTATAGGGCAATATATCGAGGCAAGAAGCCGTAAGCATGATTCCACCGTTGCTATTGGATGTCAGACCACACCAGTCAGTCCTCGACATGTGTGCTGCACCTGGTAGCAAAACTGGTCAGATCCTCGAGGCTATTCATGCCAATGATCGACAGAACGAATTGCCAAGTATGTCACCGTAATGGTTGACATGTATCATCTAACGCTCGCATTTAGCTGGTATTGTTATTGCCAATGATGCCGATTACAAAAGAGCACAAATGCTTGTACATCAAACGAAAAGACTGCAATCGCCTTGCTTCTTGGTTATGAATCACAATGCGCAACATTTCCCCAATATTCATGTCAAACACGAAGTGAGTGATTGCCAAGACATCGTTTATGTCATGCTCATCTTCTTGCCTAGGGGTCGGAAGAGATGCTACCGCTCAAATTTGACCGAGTCTTGTGCGATGTTCCATGCAGCGGTGATGGAACTTTTCGCAAGAATGAAGCCATCTGGAAGACATGGTCAGTCGGTGATGGCTTGGGACTACACACGTAGGTGATGATGCTTCCTTGAAACTTAGGTCCTAAGGTTAATTTCTACCATGATAGGATGCAATTGCTCATCCTATTGCGTGGCATACAATTACTTAAAGTTGGTGGACGCCTTGTGTATTCGACCTGTTCATTCAATCCAATCGAGAACGAAGCAGTCGTAGCCGCGCTATTACAACAATCCAAAGGCTCTGTGCGTTTGGTGGACGTATCAGAAAATCTTCCACAATTGAAGCGTCGGCAAGGTGTGTCCCATTGGAGAGTCATGAATAAGGAGAAGGAATGGGTTGAGTCCTTTGAAAGCATCCCCGAACGACAGAGACGGAGATTCAGCCCGACCATGTTCCCGCCTTCGGATATTGATTTATACCATATGGAAAGGTGCTTGCGCATATACCCTCATGACCAAGACACGGGGGGATTTTTCGTCGCCGTCCTAGAAAAGACAACGCCAATGACACATACAGATAAGCTTTCAGAGGCGCTAAAGACTACCGAAAGGATTGACACAGCAGCTGCTGAACAAGAAGACGAGCAGATGTTGAAGCAATTGAGTAGCATAGCCCCAGAAGATGTCGCCGGTGACGTTCACGTTCGCGGAGAGGATACACAGGATACACCCGTTGATTCTGCAGCAACACCTTCATCAGTGTCCGCCAACGAGATTGGACCAGAGAACGACACAGCCGAACCGCCAGCGAAAAGGCATAGCACTGACACTTCCTCAGCTGTCGAAGCCAAACGGCCCCGGAAAGAAAAGACGCCTACGGTTGCACCTCTCAAAGAAGAACCCTTCATTTTCCTCAAACCCGAGAATTCCGATATCGCAGACTTTAGGTAAGCTGTCGACTGCGCCAGTAGAATTAAACTAAATGTTTGTGCAGCAATTTCTACGGCCTTGATCCCAAATTCCCTGCCACAAGTTTTCTCGTTCGATCCGAGATCAGCAAGAACCGAACCATCTATTACGTTTCTGAGGCCGTCAAAAATGTACTTTCAGCACCCGATGCGCACCGCCTTCGTGTAGTGAACACGGGTATCAAGGCATTCGTTCGTCAAGAGAATGTTCAAGGGGAAGGTAGTCCATGGCGAGTGTCATCTGAAAGTCTCTCTCTATTGGAGCCTTTCATGTCCAAGCGCAAGATCATCATTGATGAGGACGAGTTGCGCCTCGTAGTAATGGAAGTCTTTCCCAAGATTGAGCACTTTAAGGCGGATCGACAACAGATGCTCAATGAGTTGGGTAGGTGTCTGCTTGCACTCTCATGATTTGAGGCATTCAATTGATGCATGATCCTTACCAGTGCCTGGATGCGCCATCTTTGAATTTGAGCCAAAGCCCGATAGCAAGCTCTTGCTTCGCCAAAAGCTCGTTTTGCCCGTGTGGAAGGCTCGCGTGTCGTTCAATGTCTTGATCAATAAGCAAGAAAGAAAGTAAGTCCATCCGCAATCCACGCTCACATGGATCCCTCATCCTCCGTTTCACCAGATCTCTAGCCATGCGATTGTTTGGCGAGTTACCCCAGGATGTACCACCCAATCTACAGCAATTGACTCATAGACTAGACAAGGTACAAGACGGAGAATAAAGAGATCAACATTGAACGAGCAAGAGACCTTTGATGGCTACAATAACTGCAAGTTAAAATGCACGCGTAGCATTTCTTGCGCGCAAATTCCATTGTTCTCCTTGTTGGTTGCGCGTGAGACAGAGAGAGTGCGCAGGCAAACGATTGCGTGGTATGCACCTTGGCTCCGACGAGACATTAGTGGGAAACATGAGTGCCGGTCGCTTCTTTCGAACCACCATTGCGAAACAAGTTGCTGATCTGAGCGGATGTTCGCAAAAGTTTGTCGCCAGTGTTATTGAAAGGCCCAAGAACACCGATCAAGTTCGAGCAGAGTTTGCGATCCCGCTTCCTCGACTCTTGAAAGCTGTACAACCCGACAGCGGCAAGTTGACTCAAAGCCAGCAAGCCGAGTTTGGACAACAACTGGCAGCCAAGGTCCAAGAGGCTCGAAACCCTTTTATCGCGACGGCTACTCCTCTCAGGTCGTTTCTTAATTTCCGACCGCAGCCCCTCCCTTACATTTCTCATATCCTCAAGGACATTCACGAGCAAAAGGAAGCTTACGGTAGCCATCCAGACATTGGAAAGTCGCGTACGGTCGTGATTGATTTCTCATCCCCAAACATTGCCAAACCTTTTCATGTCGGACACTTGCGAAGCACGATTCTAGGTGCTTTTTGTAAACGGATATGCATGGCTTGTGGATGGAACGTGGTGGCTTTGAATTATCTCGGCGATTGGGGAAAGCAGTACGGTGAGTTGAGACAGCGTCGTGACGATTGAGAAAGATGCTCATGGTGATATGAGCAGGCATCTTGGCAGTCGGTTACGAAAAGTACGGCTCCGCTGAAGCACTTGCCAACGATCCTATCCGTCATCTATACGATGTGTACGTCAAAATATCTGCCGATGCCACAACGGATCCGTCGGTGGATGACGCTGCCAAAGACTACTTTAGGCGTATGGAAGAAGGCGACGAAAAAGCATTGGAGACGTGGCGACATTTTAGAGATCTCAGCATCGATGCGCTCAAAGAGGTCTATAAGCGTATACGCACCAGCTTCGAATGTTATTCAGGGGAATCAACCGTTGGCCCATGGATACCTCAAGTGTTTGAGACGCTCGAGGCACAGGGATTATTGTCGCGGTCAGACACAGGCGCGCTAGGAGTGGATTTGAGTCGATTCAATCTTGGTTTTGTGTCCTTGAGACGAAATGACGGAACAACACTCTACGCAACCCGAGATATTGCCTCAGCCATGGCTCGGCAAGAATTGTTTCATTTTGATCGTGCATTATATGTTGTGGGCAGCGAGCAAGAGCATTACATGCAACAACTCTACAAAATTGTCGAGTGGATGTTTGAACACGAGCGAGCTCAAGCGCCTCAAAAACCGCATTGGTCACAATCCCTGGAGCATATCAAGTTTGGGCGTATTATGGGCATGAGTACGAGAAAGGGAACGGCGATATTCTTGGATGACATCCTCGATGCTGCCCGAGAGCATATGCTGGCCCTCACAAAAGAAAACGAGTACAAGTACGCTCAATTGGTCGCAGAAAGCCAAAAAGAGATGCCATTGGACGCCGCCGAAGATGTCACATTATTAGCCAAGGGAAGTGAAACGCCTGAGGACATTGCTGAAGAATTGGGCTTATCCGCCGTCGTCATTCAAGATTTGGCTTCACGACGCGTCAAGGACTACGAATTCAATTGGTCTCGCATGACGGACTCACGAGGAGATACGGGTGTGTATCTTCAGTATGCTTATGCTCGTCTATGCGGCATTGAACGCAAATCCGATGTGCCGCTGGATCCAGAGGTGAATCTCAGCTCATTAATTCATCACGAACAAGCTCTCGAACTCGCTAATATCCTCTCACAATACCCTGAAGTCGTGGAAAAGGCGTACCATTCATTTGAACCGCATCTCGTGGTTCAGTATCTCATGACATTGGCTCACGCTATAAGCTCTTCACAGAGCGTGCTGCGGGTCAAAGGTATGGAAGGCGATGTGGGAAAGGCACGACGATTTCTCTTTTGGGCTGCTCGAACGACCATGGGCAATGGGTTGAGATTGGTAGGATTAGAGCCGTTAGAACGGATGTAATGGAGGGTGTAGTCAATTGTATGATATGCACTGTAACATGTCTAGACACTTTTACGAGAACCTGATATTTTGTTTAGGTTACTGGCCGCTTCCGTGCATTTCGTCAAGTAGCCATTGTCCACTTCACTGACGCTGATAGTACCCCGCTCTAGATATTGTTGATTGTTGCTTTCAATGAAGTCGACAATATAATTGTAGTTGATCATGATGCCAAAGGAGGTTTGGAAACCGTTGTCTATGATGCGTGATAATTAGCTAGTGGAGGTGCATTCCATGCTAAACACCTACTTGACACATCACCTCTCCAGTTGAGGCGCTGAGCGCAAGCGCCGTTTCGCAAATGAAAATTGGCGACTGGATCAAGGGCCAATTTCCCCCGTTTCTCGAGCAAAATGTACTGCGCACATAATCGTAGTAAAATTGGCTTTAATGCCGCTGATTGTTGCTCATTCCGCGTCCAACTGGGATCCGTCACGCACGCCTAAACCACAATTAGCAAATGGGATTCGCCTGTCGCCTGGCCTACCTTGAAATAATCTCTTGTCGCTGGCTTTCCGAATGCCTGTGAAAACCTCTTGGCTTCGTCTTCTGTGAGGAAATCCTGTTCACGATCAATGTAACCGCCGCCGCCATTTTGTTCACCAAGCAACCAAGATCTAAACATGGGAATCGGACTCAAAGTCGTGTACGTATGTATGTGCGGAAATTCGTTTTGTAAGGTGCGCACAACACGCTTGATTAAGAAGGTGCCCAACTCGATGCCGGCGAGACCTGCCAGGGATTCAGACCTTTGCCGTTTGCTACCATGTCAGATGTTCATACCTCTCTGAGAGGAGATGGAATAAAAAATAGCGGTAGTAATGTCGTTGCGATGTTCCGGAGTCTTGGTGAGGCCCTTGAGGATGTTCTACACCCGTGCCGAAGAGTGAGCGATGGAAAGGCACTTTGACAATCATTCTTCCTACCTGTACATTGCCTTCAATGTGATCAGTGAGCGCAACGTGCACAAACACCAATGGCTCCACAGGGACATTTCGAAAAAAGAAGCCATAAACTCGTCGACCAGGCCCAACCCGTCGCTTCATATCCTTCCAGTCTGCTACGGCGTGAACGGCTTCGTTCTGCGACATCTAAACCTCGCTTCAGTATAGGCCATGACTCCCAGAGTATGATACATACCTTTTCTAATAGGGCTGCAGGTGAAGTCCAAGTGATCCGTTCTAGCGTCAAGAATCCAAACAGCAAGTGCTGCAACTTTTCCTTGAAATTGTCATTGAGCGCCAGCAATTCATCGTTTGGCGTGGACTTGGTTTTGGCAATGATTTGCTGTTGCAACAGGTCAATCTTGTCGCAAATGCCGCTCCTCAATGAACCCACCAACAAGTCTGCTCGCAAATCAATCAGAAACTTGGTGCCTCCAGGCAATTGATTTACGAGGTCAAAAAAGATATTGTGTCTAGGTTCCATGGTATGTCGCAACAGTTGCTGTGCTCTTAGCAGCGCCTTGCGGGACTAGAATTACACTCAATCTCATCATCCAATTCACTTGCATGGCTTCTACTCACTCCGCTGGCATGCGCATCCAGCACGGCCTTGGCACTACTCTGGCTCTCATCACTCGGCACACCAAAGTCACTGGCCAGGACTTCAAAAAACTCTTGTTTGCCATGCTGCTAGAGTCAGTAATAAGTCCATAGAGAGGGCAACCTACCTCATCCAGACTTTTATACATTTGACAGCACTGTTGGACGTAGAGGGTGGGTAGCAAGTCGCCTTGCATGGGGCCAGCCGGACGAGTCGATACTACGGTTTCGAGTATCTCTCGCAGCTTGGCCGGCGTAGGACTCTTCATCACAGACCGCATCGAAAGAGGTGGAAAACCTATCTTACCCGTCAGTTCCTTTGTCCTTTGGAACACTACAACCTTTCTCCCTGTCTAGAGCGCACCTGGTTCGCTCACGTAGTGCGCCAAGTTCTCCCAGTATTCGTGTACGAGTAGGTCAAGTGCTTTTCGGTCAGCGGTAATACGCGCGAGGTCCAAGTGTCGATGAGGTTTGTCGTGCAACGCCAATGAGCAGGTGGAAATGTGACGATGCAGTGCAGGAGTGAGTTGACGCCAGACCTAACACAAGTCAGCCCACGACCTCAACGTACGAGCTGCGCTGCTTCTACTCACAAGTCTCCAGCCTCTCAACATGGACAAGCGGAACAAGGTAAGCGTGAGAAATCAACTTTATGGAAGCCATTGTGCTATTGCAGCAAAGTATCCAGGTTTAACACAGGTATCATTGTGCGTACCGTCCTTGAAGGTCTTCCAGGTGACTCCTCCCTTGGTCTGCGCAAGGTCTCGTAGGCACTGCATGTGCCAATGGGGCACAATTTCATCCTGTTCGCCTGCGAGAAGAAGGATTGGAATGGTGGTGATGGTTTGGATGGCTACATCGGATAGCCATAGCTGATGACATAGAAAACTAAAGTATTGGATCATGGGTATGGCATGAGGGATTAAGGCGCGCTAAGTGATAAGTGTGTTAGATTGGCAGGATTGGAGACGTCGTTCGAAGACTTGCCATGTTGGTAAAGGTGTTTTCGACAATGAGACCGGAAAACTTGTCTTCGTTCCGGGATACTACATCAATGGCTACGGCTCCACCAATTGACTGTCCATAGGCGATCAGCTTCGTATCTTTGAGGATGGGATGCGTCAACACATAGTCCAAAATGGTCTATAGATCAAGGGATGAGGATACGGTGCCATTTGCGCCAAGAGCAACGTGCCTGCGCATCTGTTTTCAAGCCCTTTTCATTGGCTTGGCCTTCACTTAGCCCATACCTATCACCAACCAATCCATCTCAGCATCCGATCACGTTCAATGGAACACCTTACCCTCGATAGGACAGCAAGACAACATTGCATCCAAGCTGACGATAAAACACTTCGGCAAACGGTAGTCGATGCCCCATATTGCCAGCGTTTGACTAGTACGAGTTCAGTGAGATGCACCGTAATTGATAGACCATCCACTTGCATGATAGAACAGGATCGTGGGCGCGTCTCTCGCAACATCCTTGTCCCTCTGTACCATGACATAAGCTCTAATCTTGACGCCGTCCTTGGTGGTCAGTATCTCTTCATGGTCAGGCAAGTTGTACTGTGAGGGTTTGGCAACCTTGCCAAGAACGCGTCAATCCGACATGCTTCATCCCATTTCATACCTACCACCGCTCGTGAACCTTCCGGTATATAAGAAGGATATATCATGCTTGTTTGGTAGAAGTACAGCATGCCTAGACCACCCACGGCCGCTACAGCAACCATCGAGGCCACGTAAGATAGCATAGACAGCAGTTGCATTGTTATACAATTTCTAGCGCGATTTCGAAGATTGCGATGAAGCACGCTCTTTGGCGTGATGATAGTAGGTTCTATGAGGGTTCTCTGGATCATCATCTTGTTTCTCTGAATCAGAGTCTTGACCCTCATCATCCTCTTCCGCCTTGTCTAGTTCGAATGATCGTTGTCGTGTGCGCAAGGAGGGTTCAATATCAATTCGGACAGAATCACCGGCGGCCGTTGGTTGACTCGTATTGCTTGGATCAATGGAAGTGCGCGGTGAAGGTGCCAGTAGTGGCTCTTCAGATGCTGATGGATCGGTCGGGGAATTGGGTGTGTACGTAAAGGATCCCTGGGACGTCAGGGCGGGGTTCAATGGTAGCGTTTCACCTTCGCGAGACCCTCTCGGCGTGTCATCGCGCTCTTCTATCACAACCGGGGCGGATTCATCACGGACCAATTTGAGCGGCAATACCTTGCGGAGCGGGTTGACCGCGACATTGTCGGTGGTTTGCAACAAGGTTGCGCCGGTCCTTTTGAGTTTTCGCCCAGCCGATCGCCAATTGGCCTTGGGCTTTCCACTCGTCGTGGTAGCTGAGAGGGGAAGCCATAGTTGAGGCAACACGCCCACGAGCGCAGGATTGCCATAGCGTTTCGTTCCCGTGTACAAAACACCATCCACCAAGATCATGGGCGGTTCCCGGAAGTCGGTGTGTTTGGTCGGTTGTGCTTCGTAATCGTCCATGTCCAGGCGATGGCCGTGATAGGTACGTCGACGCACGAGCCCATTCGACGATTTTGGACGCTCATGACCCGCTGCTGAAAAGCGTTCAGTGGCCAGGACAGCCAAAGCTGCACCACGAAAGTCAACACCTCTCGACTTTGTGGTCGATTTCGGTGTTGGTTCCGAAAAGACTTGAAACTGTTCTTCACCGTCCGAATCCTGCTCCACGTCTTTGGACGTAGCGACCTGTGCGGCAGATTCACGAGAGGCTCGGTCAGCCTCAGTCTTTTCTTGACTAAGCTGTCCCTTGGAGCCATGTTCTTTGAGCCATTCTGCCGTCATGTTTATTGGCACGTTGCGGGAGTTCTTTCTAAACGCGCGGTCCACCAACCACTTGAAGATGACGGTGAAGAAGATCAGTGGAACACATAGGACACCAAGAACGTAATTCTGATGGTTGGTGGTGAGGAGGAACAGGCCAGCCATCAACAACTGGTAAATGACCATGCCGGCCAGGATGCGATTGAAGATCATGGGCCAGCATTTGCCTGCCGAATCGTAGGGCTGGAAATAGACTAAACAGGGTGATTGAGCTCAAACAATTTCTCATACCCTCCATGCACTTACCGTAGAGTAGCAGGTACTTGGCCACAATGTACTGGTTGAAAAAGAAGACCATGCCAAAGATCACAATCAGAGGACTGATCGTACTGTACACCAAGCAAATGATAAACACCAAGAGCGGCACGGGAAGAGACCAACCATAAGAATATTGCCAAGGGGCCTCCAGATCAGAATGGCCACGAGGCGTCTTGGGATGGAAAATCAGCTTGTAAAAGAGTTGGCCGGGCAAAATGAGCTGGAGGGGAACCAGCAGAAGGCCTTGTAGAATGGTATAATTGATGAAATAAGGACCGACTTGAGGTAGAGAATGAGCCAGCAGGTTGGGTATCGTGGATGGGTTGGAATAGAGGTCGACAATTGTCTGCCAGATGGAAGATGCGACCGTGAAGACTAACAGGACGTTGAAGAGTAAGAAGCTAAAGTAATTGCGCATCATGGACTCGTCTAGTTCGCTTCGTGAACGCCAGCCTTGAACACGTCCCAAGGCATCAAAAATCAAGGGTAAGAGGGCCATAAATATGACGGTGGCCAGAGGTTGTAATGTACCTTGAACAAGGCCTTCAAGTATGGGAATACTGAGAACCTTATCCATGGCTGATGGAAAGTAATTACGCAAGAAATCTCTTGAAAAGAAGATGGCAAAGAAGGATATTGGTACGACCCAGAAGACGGCAAGCGCAACGGTGAACAGGTCGACGAGGATATGACGGATGACTAGTGACTTTGTGGAGAGGGTAATGTTTGGCCAGTATACATCCCGCGGTTCGGGAGCCTCCTTGACATTAAGCTGGAACGGTTCGGGATAGAGTAGGGATTGCGAGACGAGACTCGCCGTTACTGCACTTTCAAAGGTGACGAATCCGACTGATGAGAGCTGGTAGTCGATGGAGTGACGAGCTTCAATAACCCTAGCATCGGTGGCTATGAACCGATAGGTGTAATAGTCGATGGCCTCCACTTTCTCCCCAAATATGCCCCAGAGCCCTGTATGCACTTGTGGGCGTTTTATCTTGCTTGTAGCATGGGGATCCTCGGGTATAGCAATGTGCGGTAGTTTGTCCATATTCGTATGCTCTAGTTCAACATCGTCGGCGGCATTTAAAAGCGCGGCTGTAGCTGCTTGTTTAAAGACTTGGACACTTTTTATCGATCGCTTCCGAATCTCTCGTGTTATAGACGAAGTCAATGCTTTGGACAGAACGGAATTCTCTGGCGCCCGTGTGACCGTCGACGGCTGAATTCCGGGGCTGTCTACTATCGTCGTCATGTCAATCTGCGTGTCCTTGCTACCCTCACTTGCCGCGACATTGCTCTTCGCCACCTCTAAAACCTTTTCGCGACCCAAGCGATGGACATTGTCATTGTACAATTCCTTCCATTGTGACTGGGCGTATTCCAGCTGATCAAGGATAAACTCAGGCTCGTAAGCATCGGATGTGGAAGGATTACCGTAAGCACGACTGTAGGCGTCCTCCAACTTGCGCAGATATTTCACCCGCTTTCCCACCAGGTCCTTGAGCCGACCAACGTGTCGTACAATGTGCGAAGATTCCACGCGTCCAATGCCAAGATTCTCGAACCATTCAGCAAGTGCTTGATCGGATCGAAGATGGCGTGGGATATTGGTGACAAGCACAGTGCGCGCACGTACGGTCTGGCTGAGCTTCAAAAGATACTTACGGCGAACGGCCACAAAGTCACGATAGTTGAGCCACAACATGCCATACACAATGAAGGTATAGATCCAGGTGAAGACGAGCCAGGCAATCAAATATGACGACGATTTATCGACGGCGGTAAAGGAGATGGCATCTGGAGGCACTGCACCTGTCGTCTGGTTGGTCGATGCAACAATACTGAATGGAATGAGCATCAGCGAGCCCACGCAAAAGATACCGTAGAGCTTTGCACCCATCCACAAGAAGGAAAGAAACTGATCTTACTTGAGTATTTCGGATACGACATGATCGCCATTGGCTGAGTAATACTCACCACGACAGCATCCAATCCCACTTTATCCAGCACCTCATCATGATCCATCCGCAAGAGTGGCCCTATCCATCCCAGAAACGACTTTGGTAACGGTTCAGGCGCTCGGCTATACGTCAAAGCGTCAGCAACTACTAAATGGATGGCTTTCCACATGATCGACGCCTACCTCTTCATCCGCAATCGCGCCGCGAAAAAGGCGGGATACCTACACGCACGTCAAACGGGGATCGATCGATGGCATCATCCCTTTACCTTGTGCGACAAAATGAAAAGCCAAGCAAGAGCAGTGTTCCAACACTAACGCACAACACAAACTGGAAAACTAGAGGTGAAGCGTTGGCGCTGTACCATTGTGCTGTCCCCGGCAGCGCATTACCATTGCCTGCTGTGCAGTTAAATGGGTTCACGCAAATGGAGTTGAGTGGGTTATAGGTCTGGTTGGAGGTCACCGGTACAGACATACTTTTGCGCTTATCTTCTCTCAACCTTTACCCTCTACACCACCATCCAAAGAGTAAGAAGAGGAGAGAAGAAGAGACAAAAGAACGCGCGCGCAAGGAAGAAAGCTTTGACAAGTAGAGAGAAGCAACTGTTCCAATTTACGTCATGGGTGACTTCTTTGGTGAGTGCAGGCAAGAGACAAGTGATACATTAAGCTCATAAATGACACTTCTACAGGACTACAAATACTCCCACACAAGAGCTTTACGGCCAGCTTGACGCACTCGTTTCGAGTGAGCATGGTAGGTGTTCGTCATTGAGCAATTGTATGGTATTGATCAAGACGTACAGGCTGCTCTCTCACCGGACTCCCCGTCCAAGAAGCGATCGTCGTTGCGCGTCAAGACAGGAGCGAATGCAAACTGGCTTATTTGCTGTACTCTGATACCGGACAAGGTAGGTCATGGCTGCGCTCGTTTGCAGTTATATTCAACATGGATGTGTGATAGATTCCGCAGCAGCCCTTGGATCTGTCGTTTTACACGGGAGACGAGGTCTCATTTGAGGTCGATGGTGATGCAGAGATCCACTTGACGGGCAATTATATTGCTGATGAGGGTGAATTCGTGGACGGCGACGAAGAAGACGAGGACGAGGATGAGGAGTTGGATGAGGAGGACATTGAAGACGAACATGGCTTTCCCATCGCGTGGAATATACTAGGTGAAGACATGATAGATGAAGAAGAGGACGACAGTGATGAAGAAAGCGTTGAAGACGATGAGGAGGATGGAGAACCCAAGATTAAAGAAATCACGTCGGATGAGGAGTTGCAAGCCATCAATGCTTCTTTGGATCGGAAACGCAAGGCCAAGGAATTGGATCAAGACGACTCTGAGGAAGGTGAGGAGAATGAGGATGAGGATGAGGATGAGGAAGAGGAAGAGGACGAGGACGAAGATGAGGATGAAGATGATGAAGGGGATGATGACGAAGACGAGGAAGATGGCGTACCAGAAGACGACGCTAGCCTTCGCCACGAGCTCACACCCTCACAAATGCGCAATATGATTGACACCATGCTCGAATCAGGAGATCCGCGTCTCATCAAAAAGGGCAAGGAAGCCCTGATGTACCTGAATTTGGAGCAAACGGATGCTGATCCTGAAGAAGTCTTGTGGGGTGAGGAGGACGAAGACGTGGACGAGGATGAGGAAGGCGACATGTACATGTTGGAAGTAGCCGAAGAAGACGAGGAGGATGAAGAAAGCGACGACATATCCTCCAAACCCATGAAAGCAGCCAAATCACAACCCAATGGCACGGCTATGAACGACAAGAAGCGCAAACACAAGCACACGCACAAGAAGCACAAGAAAATTCACAAGATCCGTACATGACCTCATTCAAAACCAGGACATTGCCATGTTGCTTTCTTTCTTTCTCGTTTCCTCTGCATGAACACTAGCATACAGCTCCAATTCTACAAATAGACTATGTACACCATATCCCATCTTGCCTCGCGTCTGCCTCTCTTTCTCTCCAAGCAACATCTCTATCTTATCCATGGGTTTCCTTGTCTCCATTGGCCTCTACCTTTTTAGCACCACCATTCCGCCAATAAACCCAATGCCAAAACTGAGACTTGTGCGCGAGCTGTGTCACTTCTTGCGTCGTCATCATTTGTCGAAAGTGAGGCGATTGAAGGAGGTCAAGAAAGAAGAGAGCATGAGGGTATCTAGCAGAAAGAATAAGAAGTTTGCTTCTAGAGCCATTGTTGACTTACGTGACGTATTTCGCGTACTCTGGTTGATGAAAGTAGGTGAGGTAGTCGAGGTAGCGCACGAAATCCGGATCGTTAAAGTACTGCTGCTGTGCTAAATCTAATAGTGTTCATTACTTGCATTAACCACCATGTCTATATGAAACCCACGGATCACTTACAGTGTAGATACCAAGGGTTGGCTAGACAGTGCAGAAACTCGAGTTCAATCTGAAAACGCGTCAATGCTTGCGCATCGCTCTCTGCCTCCTCCACGCGCTTTCTGGGCATTTAAGGAATTTGGTCGATCGATCGTTCGTCTTCGATGGACCTTTCCGCCAAACTCGCCACGGACAGAACATGGTTCGATAGAGCCATGGCTGTCTATTGGGCATTCCCAGTGGTTG
The DNA here is from genome assembly GCA_002261195.1 of Bifiguratus adelaidae. Classification (NCBI taxonomy): domain Eukaryota; kingdom Fungi; phylum Mucoromycota; class Endogonomycetes; order Endogonales; genus Bifiguratus; species Bifiguratus adelaidae. The sequence goes on from MVBO01000078.1 coordinate 45,170, forward strand.
TCTTTCCTATTCTCTTCGTCTTGGACGCACCTTATGGTACGTGCATGGCAGGGTGTGCCATGACTAACCACCACTCTAGGCAAGTTCACCAACCGACGCAAGTTCTTCTTCACCATTAACGGCAAGTGGGGATGGTGTCTTATGGAAATTGTCTCGCCCATCACGTTTCTCGCCTTTACGCTACCTGTTTATCTGCATCCTACGGCCCAATATCCTTGGACACGTCTGCAATCCATCTTGACCGGCATGTGGTTGATGCATTATGTGCATCGATCGCTGATTTTTCCATGGCGTAATCCGACCATGAAGCCCATGGACGCCATCATGGCCATGTGTACATCCGTCGCCTTCAACTTGTTGAATGGATATGTGAACGGAGCATGGATTGCGCGATTTGGTGGAGCGCGTCTGGCAGAGGCATCGGCCCATCCCCTCCGATTCGCGACGGGATTGGCGCTCTTTGTGATTGGCATGGTGACGAATATTTACCACGATAACCACATGATTCAGCTCCGAAAGGCCCCGAAACCCAAGGGCCAAAAGCACAATTATTCCATTCCTACCGCCGGCTTGTTTCGATATATATCTTGTCCGGCCTATCTGGGTGAGACGATTGAATGGACGGGTTTTGCCTTGGCGGCCTATACGTCGCCAGCTGCCTGGTGTTTTACCATTTCCACCGCAGCGAATTTATGGCCCAGAGCGTTCCGAACGCATCAATGGTATCATGACACCTTTGGGAAAGAGTATCCCAAGAACAGAAAGGCGATTGTACCTTTTCTATTTTAGCCGTCTAGAGTTTATTAGAACCACATGTGAACTCTCGAAAGCCCATATCAGGATGATCTTGGACAACTTCATAGGATGCTTTGAGCGGCGTCACTAATGAAAAGCATGAATATAGGGTGTGTACAAAACACGACGACTACACGCTTACCTGATATGTATCGATTCGCCACGGCCCAGGCGTCGGTACCAGGAGGTGCTGTTGAAGCAACCAGAGACTTGAAATCAGGGGCAAAAACAAAGCGCTGGATGGGCTCGGTCGATGAAGATGGCCGATTCGTGGATTGATCGGTTGGTTGAGCGAAATTGGAGGGAGCATTCTCGGCGGCCCTGTCAGATGGCTGCTGCGGGTGGCCTATAGGCTTAAAGAGCGAACCATACGAATTGCGATGAACCGTCGTCATGTGTACCGGGCATGCTTCCGTGACGAGAGGCACATTGATATTGAATAAACCGTTGGCGGGCCACTTGTCTTCCATCCACAATTTCTGAATGACTTGAATGGCCATGTCGCAGGAATTGCGTATCTTGTCAGGGTGCAAGTCCTTGTCGTAAAAGGCAAATGAGAGCGCAATGGCCTTTTTCGCGCACAGAGCAGCGTCCATGGCTGCACCAATGGTTCCCGATGCCAAGGTATAAATACTGCCCGTGATGGCGGGTGAGCAACGAGCACAGACAATGGCCAAGGAGAGCTTACGTGGATGAATTGCGACCAAAGTTCGGCCCGGCAATGACGAGATCAAAATCCTGATCCGGATGAATGTGATGTAACGCTAGGATAATCACTATAAGCCGCCGCGTTATGACCCAATGTGTGCCTCCAACTTACCGATATTCACGCAGGTGGATGGTGTACCGCTTAATAGCGTCCAGTCATCCTCATGGTGACGTTCGATAGATATAGTCTTGTTCTGTGCGTCATAATACGAGACCTTGATCTCGTCATTGATCATGAACGACTTGCTTATCCATGACTTTTGTGAGTCGGGCAAGACGACGTGCGGTTTCCACCCTATAGCCTTGAGCGAGTCGACGAACTGAGCAATGAAGGGTGATTCTGCTGATGGTGGTCCGTCGTCGTTGGTAATAAGTACTCGTAGTCCTTGCCCCTCGTCTATTGCCATCGTTCAACCGTGTCTCTCCCCACGCACCGAAAAATAGTTGAGGGTTGGAGAAGAGAGAGTGTCAAGTGGATTGTGAGTGTCTATTGACTCCAACTGCTATGGTATACAGGTAAAGTAGAGGGTAGAATATACAAGGAGCATGCACTGATGGACCATGTTGAAAGGGAATGGAATGGGATTGCGAGCCTCAAAAACGATAAGTCAGAACCATTTGCATCGATGCAAACGAAACCCCTTTGTCTCGTCATGATCCTTGGTAACGATCTTTTCATTGCCTCACCATGCCATTAATGATCTCAATGCTCAAACCCATGCATGCCAGCTACTCAATCCTCTAGTTTACCATACTCTCGCAACACTCCAAGAGGGATCCATTGTTCCCCAAGCCAATTTCCCGCAGTCACTGCCATTGTTTTTAGCGCGGAACGCTGAAATCACTTTTCTTTATTGCCACGCATCAACCCATTCATAGTTAGACATCAACATGTTTATGCCACAAGTAAGTCATGTGGACTCGAATGTCTCGATGCTTGTGTTGTTACAGTGAATGCTAATGACTGACATGTCCATGTAGCAACCCAAATTGACCGATGAAGAAAAAGCCGAGTTGAGACGCAGGACCATGGCTAGCGTCTGGAACTTTGCTACCATCATTGTCACATTGCGATCCTGTAAGTAGCGTTTGTGCCTCGTCGAGCTCACCAAGTCGGTGCTGGTCTCGTTCGTACGCGTTGGGCCATCACCGGGGTGAATCTCGAACAAGTTGCTCATTCTCGTCTCTCTAACTCTATCCTCTTTACTTTTGACCAGTGCCTTTCCTTGTCAACTATGCAAACACGCTTCTCTCTCGCTAGATACTACCTCCTTGACCATAGACTATGTACCATAAAAGCGCAATCCAACAAATTCCACATTTCGTGACGTCGACGGTGGATGCAAAGCACAAGGCGTCAATCCATTGCTTTAAACCATTGTTTGGCTGTCGATGGGTCTCTTTTAGACATTGACGCTTCGTGTGCAAGATTTGAAGACATTGAGCAGAAGCATTGGCTTTGACAAGCATCATTGTCGCTAAATATCGAGCTAGTGTCCGTTTTATACCATCCATGGGCTCTTCTTGAGACGGTCAGGTGAACCTTTGCCAACGCGTCAACAGAGTATGCACTATATCCTCTTATATGCTTAAGGTGCCATGGAGACGATAGAGTAAGTATTCATAGTCTTTTCTGTTGACATCGCTAAAGCTCATTCCGCTGCCTCTAGTCGAGACAGCGGCGAACCAGCCGCCAAGCGAGGCAAGTCTCACAGCGCGCTAACTTAATAAAATCATGCTGACCGCGTTCATCTTAGCCAAGAAATCCACTGCCAAGTGTCCCATATGTAAGGAATCGCTTCCACAAGGCAAATATGATCTTCATTATCAGTGGGAAGTGGCGAGGCTGGATGAGTTGTATCACGAACAGGGACCTAGCAGCAAGTAAGTGGTAGTGGAATGGTATTCCCCAAAGAGAGTCAATTCATGCAAGGATGCTGTAGGTCAGCTGGAAAACGATCCGCGGCAGTGTCTGCCGCCAAGGCCATGGGCAACCATAAAAGATCAATGACGGGTCCAGAAGCCGTTTTGGACAAGGTGCGCGCCAACCGAAGCAAGCGACGATCGCGACTGGGAGATCTCGAGTCAAGGAAATTGTCATTAGGTACGTCTTAACCACGCTGTCGATGCTCGATTGCCTCCTGGCTGATCCAGACAAACTTTTCGTAGGCAACCCTGCTGCTCCAACGCAGCAATGTCCGTTATGCCAACATCCTTTGTATGGAGACGATGTCGAAATCAATCTACACATTGACAAGTGCCTGGAAAATGGAGGCCAAGGATCCAAGATTGCCACAGAACCTACCAGTGGCGATATCTCGGCCTTGTCGCCTGAGGATGATGGCGGTTGGGACGAATACGAATGGGCTGGTGAAATGCGGGTTAGAGCAACCGCATTTATGGAGGGTGGATATGGCGCAGCTGGTTTCGCACTTTCGAAAAAGGACGCTACCGACATTGACGACGATGTCGAGGTGGAAGGCGATGACGCTTTAGAATACGGAGAACCGCAGTTTTCAGAACGAGATCTAATTCGACCACAGGAGGAAGATGAGAATGAGGATACAGCCGCCTACCGAGAAATGGTGTATGGTGAAAGCAGCACGAAATCATCCCCCGCATCCTCCTCTCGACACAAAGACAAAGCCATCAAATCCGAAACCCACCCATCCCCAGACATTGCGCCCAACATGCAATCCAAACTCATTATTGAATCTCTCAAGGCCAGAATCCATGAGCTCGAAAACGAGACGCGTTCAGTACCGAAATGTCTGGTATGCCTTGAACCCTTCAAATCCCCCGTGACATCAATCATATGCTGGCATGTCCATTGTCAAGAGTGCTGGCTGCATACCCTGGGCACCAAAAAGTTATGCCCTCAATGCCAAAGAATCACCGCAGCATCCGATCTTCGGCGTGTATATCTGTAATCTCATAAAGGCCATTGTCCTCATTCGATTTTGCCTACGTCATTCATTTAGGTCATTTTGCGCAAACGTAAGCTCTTGCACGTTTTCTGTTCTTCCTCTTGGTTGACATGGTATGTACAGAGCGCATAGACTGGCTTATAGACGCAATGACTGACGCATGTACACAGAAACTTTGGGTAAAGACACTACAGCAACAACGATTTGCCTTGGAGGTGGAGCCAGAGGAGACGGTAGGTAGAGGTTTTAGGCTGGCCGGTCCTCGTGTTGTGGCGACGCAAGGATGGTCTACACGGGGAGCATGCACTCACAGAGATATCTAGATCCTACAGGTGAAGCAAAAGGTGGAGCAAAGTCAAGGTCATGCGGTGGCTTCGCAAAAGCTTATTGCCTCAGGTGAGTGACGCACCGAAAATTGATGCACGCTTTCTGGACTCATGCCGTTCGGTGGCTATAGGCAAAATCTTGGCCGACGAAAAGACGATAGCGGACTATGGCTTGAGTGAAAAAGACTTTTTGGTCTTGATGATTACGAAACCCAAGGCTGCGCCTGCTGCCGCAGCATCTTCATCCGCCGCTCCCGCTTCTTCTCCATCTGCATCTGTCGCTACAGTTTCAGCTCCCTCAGCAGCACCTGCTCCTGCTCCTGCCCCAGTGACGCCTGTTGGAGCTGGCGAGACCACGTCAACGGTGGCTGCGCCTGCCGATGATTCAACCACTGCCTCGGCTGCTGCTCCAACGACGACATCCGCTCCTACAGAACCGGATGCCGGCACTGGTTTTGGCTCCGCAGGTGCTCTAGTCACTGGTGCGCAATATGAAGCTGCTGTACAAAACATGATGGAAATGGGGTTTGATCGATCAGAGGTCGTCAAAGCCATGAGAGCCAGTTTTAACAATCCAGACCGGGCGGTCGAATATCTTATGACGGGTATACCAGAGCATCTCCTCCAAGAAACGCAAGCATCACCACAACCTGCTGGCGAACAAGCCTCACAGCAAACGCCTGTAAGTCCTCCCAGTGCCGGTGCCGGTGCCGCTCAACAACCTGCCGAGGGAGGCGACCAGCCTCAAAATCTCTTTGCTGCGGCCATTGCTGCTGCCCAACGTCAGCAACAAGAGCAACAACAAGAAGGTGGCAACGACCTGGAATTTTTGAGACATGAGCCCCAATTCCAACAATTGAGACAACTTGTTCAAGCCAATCCTGGACTCCTCCAGCCCGTTCTACAACAACTCAGCCAATCTAACCCTGAACTCTTGCAACGTATCAATCAGAATCAACAACAATTTTTGCAATTATTGAACGAAACCGACGAAGGCGATGAGGGTATGGGAGGGCAAGAGCAATATATCCAGGTGACTCAAGAGGAGAAGGCGGCCATTGATAGAGTAAGTGGTGCCTTATATCCGATGCAAATACTCATGCACCTCTTTAGCTCGAAGCTCTAGGTTTCGATAGAGCCATTGTTATTGAGGCCTACTTGGCATGTGACAAGAATGAGGAACTAGCAGCCAACTATCTCTTTGATCATGGATATGAAGATGACCAATAAAGACAAACCATCCAGAGTGGCTGATCATGGAACGATGACTGTCCGTGCCTAAACAGCGATCGCGCGAGTCCTTCCATTTATGGCCATCGATCCGCGCTTATAAAGCTTCAAGCTCCATGCTTCGGCTTCTTTCTCGATGTACTTTGACTCGCTCGTTCACCATGGATAGACCTCCGTTTGACAAGACCAAGACATTTACCTTGACGCAGACACCAGAGCCTACCTGGACACCTGGGTCAGCACCTTCAAGCCATGCCGAGGCAGAGACAGTCGCCATGGACCCTCTCACCATGGAGCCTGTCAATGTCTACAAGTTGGTCATTGGGGGTATTGTAGGTGGAATGGCCCATCGCTTGATGTCACGCTTTAGACTCACATTGACGTCTCTAGACACCCCGACCCATTGCCTTTGTCTCGTCCCAAGATAAGGACGGAAACCAGAATCTCGCTCCTTTTTCGTATTTCAATGCCGCCGCGCATGATCCTCCCACCATAATGTTTTCCGTCGCCAATGCTGGACCGGATAAACTCAAGGATACGGCGGCTAACATCATTGAAACCGGTGAATTTACCGTCAATATCATCAATGAGTGGTTCCTCGAGTAAGTGCGATGTATGTCGCCAACATCGATGTGCTTAGTCATCTGGATACAGACGAGCCAACTATACCGCTATCGATGCACCTCATGACAAGAGTGAATGGACCATGTCTGGATTGACCAAAGTCCCTTCCCAACGCGTCAAACCCCCTCGCGTGGCCGAATCCTCCTATCAGATGGAATGCCAACTTTTGCATCATTACCCATTGATATCCGATCGCCATGGCAAGCACACACATACTATTATTATTGGCAAGGTCCTTTTGTTCCATTTGCACAAGGATATCGTCAATCTCGAGAATTCGCATATCGATATGGCTAAACATCGAGTGGTCAGTCGATTGGGAGGTGTCATGTATGGTAGAACCACCGAGGGATATGAGCTTCCTAGACCCAAATGGGACAAGGAAAAGGACAAGTTGGAGAAGGAATTGGATGGCAAGTTGTAATAAGAGAGAGAGAGAGTTCGTAGACCATCTTTAGATGATAGGTAGAGGTAGAATGGAGAAGTGCGGAAGAGGAACAGTGTCAACGGCTGCAATATGGTCTTGTTTGTTGCCTTTAAGGGTGTTGCCATTTTCCTTTTTTGACGTCATGAGCATGTTGCGAGCAGGATCCCGATTACGGTCTCGTTTCACACCCATCCGTCAACGTCACTATGGTACTCGAACGGTCCCCATCAAGATACCAGTCCTTCCCATTGCACTGATTGGATCAGGATGAGCTTGTCTCGGCGTCGGCTTGTATCAATACTACACCTCCGATATACAAAAGTATCCAGCTCCTATTCGCGCTGATCTACGCAAGGGTCTCTATTATCAAAACTATGGCAAGGATCCCGATTTGGCGGTACGGTATTATCAACGAGCGCTGGAGGAAGCCTTGACGTCGGATGCCTTGGAAGCGCACTCGGCGCATGTGACGGGGATCATGATTCAATTGGGGGCCTTGTTGGCGGAAATGAAACAGACGGAGCAGGCGATTGGTGTGCTAGAAAAGGCCTTTGATGCGATTGTGACGCATACAGGGACATCGATTGCCGATGTGGAAGAAAAGAGGGATCCTTTGACGGCCCCGACGGTGTTGGATGAAACGGAACGGATCAAGGCGATTGGACTGGCGCAAAAGCTAGGTGACTTGTATGTGTTGGCGGGACAAGACGACAAGGCGGAGCAGTATTATGTCTGGTCAGTGGAACAATTGCTCAAACCCCAAGATAAGGATTCGGTGATCACCCATTCAGAATTGCCAAGGTCCACGTTTAATTTCGATCAATTGCCGCCTTGGATGACGAAGACAGACTTGGGTGCAAGCTTGGAGGCCTTGGCGGCCTTTTATTCCAAGCGAGGACAGTACAGGTAAGGAAAGGCCGGGTGATGGAAGGCATTTAGCCTGCGCTCTGACGAGTTGCGTTTGTTGCCCTGTTATTCAGCTACGCATTACCCCTCTATCTTCGAGCCCTTTCCCTCTTTCCGACACCCGATGCAAGTTGCCATGCCTTGGTCCTCATGTGCAATCTCTCCGAAGTATTTGCGGGGATGGGGAATTTGGAGGAAGCGGAACGATGGGCTCAAAAGGGTATCGAAGTCACGTCCAATCCCAATGTCGGAAAGACTACCGGTGATCGACCTGAATGTGACGAAAGTTGCGGTGTGATGCTCTTTAACTTGGGCATGATTAAAGAGGTACGTTTCATTAATTTCTCCTTTAACATACATTGACATTGACGTGAGCTCAGCTTTCCAACGATACTCAAGGCGCCATTGCGTACTACGAAAAGGCACGACAACATGGAAAAGCCTTCAAATTGCCCGAATGCGTACAACAAGCAGATAAGGCCTTGAAGCGCGTCCGCTTTAGAACGACATGAGATTTTGTATAGTATAATACGTACACTTCATTTCCATAGGGCGATCCTCGCACTACCTCATTTCATTCATCGTCACCGGTTTGCCCACCTTCTTGCCCACCTTCTTGCCCTTTTCTTCATTCTTGTCGCTCCATTGATCCAGGTCGCCGGCATCAAAGTATCCATACCCCGCCATCATGCTCACTTCTTGCTCCATGGTAGCACGGTACTGACGCGAAGATACACCGGCCGGGTACTTTTCACGCAAGAGGAGGGATTGGATTTCGAGGAGGTAATCGTGAATGGTTCTAATGAAGCGTTCTGTTTGACGATGCTTTGAAGACACACAGAGCTGGCAAAAGAAATGTGTATCAGCCTCATGAGCTTGGAAACAGAGTGCCTAACTTACCGCAATGCCCTCATCCTTGATAATATAGCCAATACCAAATCCACTACTGACCACGGGTCCAAACCCAAACATGCGCAAAGCGGGATTGCCACAATTCGACGTCGAGAGAATAGAAGCATTCAGGGTTGCGTATCCCCCGTCTGTAAAGATGGCAGGTTTCTTTGCACCGTCACGCGAATGTAGACGATGCCAGAGACATTCGAGCGCGTACAAGTGTCGGTCGACGCCCAATCCTTTGGACGCCAGCTGGGTAAGCTTGGTATGCTTGGCTGCTGCTTTTCGCAAGGTGGAAATCTTCTTGTCCATTGGTTGATCGGAGCAAAAGGTCTTGACAAAGTCCACCACCTCCGAGGTGACGGTTCGGATGGCCTCTGTGCGACCGTGTAGAAACGCCTTGGTCATGGCTGGTTCGTAGGTAGACTCTACTTTGCCATAGAGGCCATAATAAGCTGCCTGGAAGGCCATCTGTACAAAGGCATCGGGACTAAACTTCATACTTGTGATAAAGTTCTTGCCATACTCTTCAAATTCCAAGATTTCCAATTCGTTCTGCAAGATGAGATCCGAGAGCCGAGTTTCTGCGAACCGAATACCGAGTCTGAGTTCGTTGTTGAGATTCCATTCAATCTTGAGGGGATTGGGGTCGGACACGGATACCGATGACTTGTGTCGGTTATCGGCATCATTACTACCCTTGGAATGAAATAGGGATTTCGTCTGCGAATTGATGGTTTGCGCAAAACGTAGGATAGTGTCGGTATAAATGTCAGAGACGAAGCGAAGGACCGTGTGGCCGTCCACACCGGTATGCTCAAAGTTGATTCCTGCAGACCCATTCTCGCATACAATGATTTGAAGCTTGTCGTACCATCGGTTGGTGCACGTTCCAATCTGAACGCCTGCTTGAATATTGTACGTTCCACACAACATGTTGGTCGCAAGCTCGGTTGTGCTCTTAGGTGCAACATGATCCAAACAAACAATAAATAACGCAGAATCCACCACACTAAGCGCGTCGCGGTTCTCATCCGTCGAGTTGAGGACCTTGCGCAAACCAGCCCAAATCTTTCGATTCTCTGTCGTCAGCACGCCAACAGCTCCCTTGGCAATCTCATTGATTGGCGTTTTGGCAGCATCTTCCTTGATCGCTCGTAGGTTTTGCACAATATCACGATTGGACAGGCAAGGCTTGCCGTTCTCATCAAAGACCTCAAAATGATAGAATTGCGAATGGACCAAGACGACTATATGCCGGGAATTGTCCGAGGTACTCATCATGCATCCGTTATGCGTCGGAAGCCGTGATGTACCAAACAGGCGAGTAAACTGCGACATATCCAATGGTATGCCCTTGATCACATCGGGTTCCATCGCCTTATCGCGAAGCGCCGAAACGAACTTCAACGTAGAGACGATCAGTGACGCCGCTCGGACGACTTGGTCGTTACGTTGAGGCGTAGGATCATCCTCCAGAAGGAAGAAGGGGTTCAGGTTGAGAACGACAGGGTCGGTATAGGACAGATAACTGTCGTACCAAAACTCTTCGATATAGGATGACTTTGTGTCAGCATATTCGGTGAGTTTCTCTTGCAGTTCAGGACCTTCATTGGCAAGGAACTCTATGGCAGCAGCTTCCGTTTCTGCATGTTCATCTGCATCCTGTCACTCCATGAGGGATAGGTCATAGACGTGCCGTTTATCCTTACCTGGAAGGGAGCGACAGCCGCTAGGTAGCGTTGTATCGTGTCCGCAAGCGGAGGTATGGGTAAGCGCGGCAAGCTATCCTGATACTTGAAGGTCAGACCCCCTTCTGGGTCATCCGATACCGGCGACAGAGACGTGTTGTTGGACAGAGGCATGTGAACAGAAGACTAGAAGCCAAGAAGCGTTCCATTTTCCCCCGCATTTCGTCTCGACAGATTATCTTTATTAATTAAAATAGGAGTTCCAGGTCTCGAGATTCACGAGGAAGCCAAAGAGATCAGACATCTTGGAGCCCATCTAAAGAAGGAATAAGAGGCTAGAATTAGTTGCGATAGCGGCTTACCTTGGTCAACTCGCGCACAATCTCTTCCATCATGGCAATAAAGGCATAATAGGAGATGTATTTTCCATCATCTTGTAGTAGACGCCGTTCTCGGACCACCGGGAGATCCCGAATCTTGTGCATTAACCTTTTCCAGCTTTGTTGAGCAGGCGGTAAGCCTGGTGGTAGCGGCGTTTTGAGTTTCAAAGCGCTGGCGAGGGTGTAAAAGAAGAGGAGGACATTTTGCATCATTTCACGCCTTTCCGCATTGACTGGCAGTATGAAGTCACGGTGGACTTCAACGTTCATGGCCGGTGATCGAGACAAGGCAATTCGCATGGATGTGAAGCGATCCAGGATGTTTTGACATGAAGTAAGTAGCGCATTATAGGTTTCGGTAGGAAATGGACCTTTGAAGCGCGGTTCATGGGGCGTTTCCTCGAGGAGGGCACGCAACCGGAGTAGATCGACTTGTATTTCGCGTTCCAGTTGCCGTAATGCTTCTCGAGCCAGCTCAGCTTCTTGTTCCACAGTGACGGCCACCATATTATCGGATTCAGAGGTACCCCGCCCGACGGACTGCTGTCCTACCTTATGCGATTGAATGGCGACATGCTGATTGTACAACCATGCCAGATTGAGCAATAGATTAGACAAGCCTTCGCGAAGCTCTTCTCGAGCCCTGTATGGCCATATCCAGTACGTAACAGCCACGCCTGTGAGCACACCGATGCTGATGGCGATCAATCGATGTACGGCAAGATCGGTGATGCTGTAGTCCTCCACATCGCGGTAATTGTAAGAGCGTAGCATCGTCAAATTGTATGCCAAGAGGGTCATCCTTCCCATTTTTGGGTTATAAGACGCACAGAAGACGTACCAAAAGTTGGGTATCGAAAACAGGAAGGTCAGGATGGGAAGAGCGATGGAATTGCCTGGGAATAGAAGCCAAAAGGCGACGGCTGTGTAGCATCCAATTATAGTGGAGATGATGCGATAGACTGCTGATGACTGAGTACCACCGATCGTTGGCGTCATGACAACCATAAGCTAGCGAGCGCATGAGCACAGCCGCATCAACAATTCAAAGTGATACTTGCCGTAATTAGACACCACTCCATCCGATATTCACGGAAAATAGCCTTGGTGCTGTCTATGAAAGCCGGTGTGGCGACAAGCATGATGGCTAGACTTGTCTTGAGCGCATACTTCACAGTGTATGATTTCAGGCTCTCTGCATAAGACCAAAAATATCGAATGTATCGAGAGATCTTGTTGCCAGGAACCGGTGTATGAAGTGTTTCTGGCATATGCCTCTGGTTGGGAATAAACTTGGCGTTGTTTGTTATTGGAAGCGCAACCTGGAGAGTTGACGCTGCTAACAAAGTTGATCATAAGCTCATGGAAGGCTATTACCAGACTTACTTATGGCATCCGCGATATGCTGCATTTCATCGGCATGTTTAGTTTTGCGGGATTGGCGATACTTGCCCACCTGGCGTTTCCACTCTTGAGACCTGTCGCGGAACAATGCCATGGGTGAGGTGAGGAAATCAAATGACGAATATTGCTCCTCTTCACTTTCGTAGAGATCCCGTACTTCTTCTACCAGAACCAAAAGTTCTCGCGCAAATTGTTCGAAACAAAATACAAAGTAATATACCAAGAATACTTGCTCGCCCGGTCCAGTTTCGTAGGGTTGGCTGACCCGCACGTCTTCCAATCCATCCACTTTGACCGCGGTATCATTCGTTGGTGTATTTGCCGCTGATAGTTGTTGCTTGTACATGGCGGCAATAGCTTCCTCGTGTGTGTTTTCGAATAACTCGATTGCCTTGGCGAGATTCGAATGTAATTGTTGCAAGGAAGGCGTGTCTGTTGGTTCCGTACGCGTCTTGAGGCAGCAATGATGAAGTATCCACTCCAATGAAGTCTCTTGTGGTTTTATCAAACGTTCAAGATGCATAAGAGTGCGTTTGCAAGTATAACCCAATGACTTCATGGATGGACCTATCCCCGCCAGAAACTCAATCAATCCGCTCGCATCTTTGAGAGAAGAATTTGACGCAACAGAACCCAATCTGCCTTCAGCTTGGGCAGCTGACACCTCGTCGGCCGGTCTCTTCGGTCTTGAATTGGGAAAGGCGCCATGCTCCTCGTCTTCCACATCTTCCACAATGGTGTGCATATTTGATTTTGGTGGAGAGGCTTTAATGGTCGACCGCCGCCTGATTTCCTTTTGCATCTCATCTTGAAACTTTCGTCTTGTGTAGCCGGCTCTAATATTGTATGTCTCTTCTCTTTCGGTGCCCGGTTTTTTGCGCGCTTCAGGCGCTTTCGGATCTGACGACATTTTGCGAGTTAACCGTTCCATTCTTTTGCTGACGGACCGGCGTTGCCGTTGCGCTTCCTCAAGGACTTCGGGCGATAGATCCTCTTCCTTTAGCAGTTCGAATTGCACGCCACAACTACTTCTCAAACCACCGACATGTTGTGCAAGTCGTTGCAAGCTGTCCACAACTTCGCCATAATCCTTGCACTTTGACCACGTATCCAGCTGCATGATCTCTAGCTTGGCTTCGATGAGAGACTTTTCCATTGCAGTGAACGAAGCGTGGTGATCCTTGATAGCTTGTTGCAAGTTATCATTCGCCATGAATTGAGGGAGATCGGTGTCCAGAAGAAAAGTTTTCGTTAAAAGCTTCAATAATAGACGAAAAGATGCCAAGGATTTTGCGATGTCGTCTCTGCAATCCAAATGTGAACGGATATCATGGCTTAAAGACTGCGAGACTTACTGCAACTGTCTGCCGGCTGACTTGGGTAGGAACAGGAAACAGGTGACTACTGAGATAAGAAGACCGATTCCGACAGCCAAGGAAATGCCCTCGATACGGTCGGTTGAGAATTCGCCAGCCGATTCGCTGCCTTCCTTAACGATGACCGTGAATAAAATAAGAGCGCTTATCGATGCACCTGTTACGGGATTAGAATTACCCATAAGATGCAAGCCCAACGACGGATTTACCTGTATTGAAGGATGGCCGGTCAAAGTAGACTTTTGAAAGCTGAATCAAAAATGTTGAACCCCCTAGCCAGAAGACCAAGCTGACAAAATGTGCCCAATTCGCAGCGTCTCGTTCGTATAATGCCAATGTAGAGAGCATGCTTAAGCATGAAATAATGACTCCAAAGATGAAGTACAAGAAGGCGACTGAGATTGCCTCCACCATCCCTCCCAATGTTTTCGCAGGATGAAACCATACACTGGCCGTTGCGATCATGTGCGAACTAGTAGCACTGTCACCCAGAAGAGCGTTGAGCGCTGGAATCCACGTAAACATGCACGCTAACGCATAAGCAATGCAGCATTTGATGATGCTCTCTTGCGCCGATGAAAGTGTTAGAACCGTCAAATTTTGAATCGGAAAGTATTGTTGGATCCAACGCTGAAAAGGTGTCAAGGGAGTGTCGATCTCCTCATCGTCCGAATCCGAGTCGCTCGAGGAAGCACCATCACCGTATTTCCGTCTATGACCCTGCCCAAGCAAGGGTGTGTTTTCGGAGGCATTGTATTGGCTAGATGATAACCGGTAAGGAAAATATCAGCAGACGCACGAAAGCGAGGGGATGGGCTCACCTCCTACGGCTTCTCACAAGATCCAAATCAGGCAGTGTTGACAAGGATACCGAGCGATATTGGCTAGTTCCATCATCGAGGACGACTTCGACTCGACCGTAGTGAGGAAATTGTTGGAACACTTCTGTTTGCTGCTGACTCTCAGGAGACGCAGACATGATAGGCTGACTTGGGCTATAACCGTCAAAGTAATCTGTCATTTCAGGCTGCTGAGCAGGTGTGTTGACATCTTCAGAAGGCTGGTACTCCGACTCAGCCCGAAGGAATGCCTTCCAGCCGCTGTCGACCTCAAGACCGTCGCTGTTGTTCTGCTCTACCGGCTGCGCAGTGTCTGCGCTTTGCGGTTCGCTTTCCAAAGTACCAGTGTAGGACCGCGTGTGCGGAACTGACATGCCGAAATTTCAAGCAACCATAAGACGCGTGGACGGGACTTAATTGGGACACGACGATGACCTTTTATAGACAGGACAAGCAATCTTACTTTTGAGAGTTCCAATGCACCTTTGCTTCCAGGGGCCTTCGGAAACAGCCACGATGCTCGCAAAGTTTGCCGATGCCTTGAAGGTAGAGATGGAAGGCGGGATAGGATATGGTAAGGGCACACTGTCATCTATCCGCACATGGGCTGTCGGCGGGGATCAGCCAATCTGATTTTACTCCTGCGACAGGCGAACTTGGAACGACAGTCAAGTCAAGTCTGCATCATCAACCGGCTCATACATCTTGATGCTAGACTTGGGAGGGGTATAGGGCCGAAAGAAACTGACATTGAAGCCAGACCAGTAGCACAAAAGCCGTGTCCATTCCTCTCTTTCTGTCGCATTTTCGAATTGCGAAAGCGCTTCTGCAATTTCTTCGGCGATATCTTCGTCACTGTAATCGCCTTCTTCCTGTTCCAGCGTTTCGGTGTAAGCGTGAGTACATAAGAGAACGTCTACATCGATTCGTAATAATCGAGATTTTGAGCGGAAATATTGCTGTTGCTTGCGCAACGGCGATGACCACATCCCATGCTTCATATTCATCTAGGTGCAAAGTCCTTGTGCACCTTTGCACAATGACTAACACAAATTCGCAAACGACATGCCTGTAATAGTGTTTGTCTATCAGAAGAGACCTACGTTGCTCTTTCGCTTCCTCTTGCTCTTGTGACATCATCCGCTCAAGGACTTGCCCAGTCCAAAAGTCCAGCGAGCACTTATTTGTGTCATTGTCGCCTACCGTTCAGGTCTCCACCCGCACTGAAAAGCAGGTGAATGAGCAAACTTGTAATGCCACCTCGAGAGTGACACGTCGAATCATACACTTGCTATTCTATACTTTAAACCACTTGACAAAGTAAGGAGTCCAACCAATGCCGTAGAATAGCGGAGATTGCTGGTATCATACATCATCTCAATTGAATGTTGATCATATTCCCGAATCATGGACAGTGAAAGTTTGGAGGCGAGTAAAAGAGATCTCATGATATGCATTGTCGGAATAGGAGAGTGCATATCATGAACGATTGCCCAACTTTCAAGGCCATGTCCAACTTGAAGCTGGAGGATTTCGGAATGGTTGCTAAACAGGAATGCCCAGGAAGGACAAACTTACACTTATCTTACGACGGCAGGATAATGAAGGGGTAGTTGGCCGACACAGGTGATGTATAAAAACAGCCTTCTTCAGAGTTATAGATACAGAATACCCCAAATTCCATTACACCGATTGTCTTTGCGTATTATGGTCTCAGTAATATCTGCTTCAGCATGCTGTTACATCAGGAACAGTGTATTTCATCATAAATTGTCAGATTACTTTGCAGCTCTTGCGGCTTTCTGCGCCTTCACCTGATCGGCAAGATACTGACGGACGACGGGAGAATTAGTGCTACATAGATGAGTAGAAGACGCTGTTCCTACCTTTACACGTAGTTTGCATTCCTTCTTGGTGCGACCTGGCACATTTTCTGCGATGAGCTCCCATCGATCACCTGGTCCTTTGTAGCTAGGTGGGTATGTTTTCAAAGCCTTCTCCAAGTTACTCTGAGATGTTGGAGACCATGGTCTCGGTATGGATGCAGGGGGAGCCGGAATCTCAGTTGACTCGGTCGTTCCTGGCCCATCGTAGCGCAAGGTTGGGACATCCTCAATGTCTACCTTTTCCGTCTTCTTTGCATGCTGAAGCTTGGTCTTTTCCTCATCCGCGAGTTGCGCTGCACCTGCACCCCGGTCGCATGTGAGCATTAGCAGATTCATTTTTGCTTGATGACACATACCTTGCTTCAATGTCTTGCTTTTAGCGATTAGCTCATCGGAGGACCGTTGTTCTTGTCCACTGTGTACTGATATGTATTGCGCAATGACTTCCCATCGGCGCCCTGTACCGCCAGGAAACTTCTTGACAGCCTTAATGAGGAGTGAAAATTCTTCGGGCGTCCAATCGCGCGATTTAGTCTGTCCATCGTCAGCTGGTTGGTCCTGGTTCGTGCTTGACTCGTTAAAGGAAATGTTGCCTTTAAAGGCAAATTCAGTATAACGCGCCTCAAAATGTAGCTTGTCTAATTACCGGGCAACAAAGAGGCAACCTGAGATGGTCTCAGCTGCCCACTATCAGTGACTTTCTTAGCCCACGGTCCAAAAGCCTCCTTGCTCTTGTTTGCCTCGACATCTTTTCGCAGCATTTGAATGTCATCCAGTGACATCTTATCCAAAAGCAGATCTAGCTCGGCCATCATTCGAATCACCGTCTGCTTGTCCGAAGCATTTACGAAATAATGATGGTCTGAGGCAAATTGTCGAAGTGCTTTCTTCTCCTTGCGTGCCTGCTGCTTCTGCTGTTCACGCAGCCTTTTGGCTTCTGCAGATTCTTGAGCGGCTTTCTCGGCTTCAGCCCGTTTGCGTTTTCGGTCTTCCTCCTCTTTCTGAAGGGAAAGAAGGAACAACATCAGCCTTGAAGAGTACGATCTTCAAACTGTCTACACACCTTTTTGGCGGCTTCCATTTGTGCGCTTTTGGCCTGTCTTTTTGCTTCGCGTTGCGCCTTTTCCTCCTCTTTGAACTTTTTTAGCCGCGGATCAGCTGCCAGTAATGTATCTACATGCGCAATGAGTAGATATTCCTTTTGACGACGCAAAGATCTACCAATGACTTGTCTCAGGCGAGCGTTATCCTCCTTTTTCCGTCTCGCCCGCTCGGTTTTGTTTTTCTTCTCAATGTATCGTTTATCATCTCGGCTAGATTTTGACATTGAGCAAAGCCGTGCTTTCCTGATGGTTTGATGCATACTTTTCACCTTCTTGTTCCTCTTTATCGAGATATTCAAAGGTGCGCCATGAATCGAAATTGTACCTATGTTTGACGTTAATGGAAGCCAAAATTCGAACCCAACCTCACCAGAAGTCATAGAACGACTCCACGTCACGCTTACTCGTCTCCATTGTCCCCGGATCTGGAAAATTGTCGGCCTTTAAAAAGCTGTCCTTGTTCAGAACATACATTGAGCGGCGTGTTGTCAGGCTAATACAAACCGTCCCTCGAGCTCACACACTGCTTTCAAGACTTCAAAAAAGTTCTGCTTTGATAACATATTGTTGACACCTTGCGCGTTGTAGTCATCGACACGGGGGTCAACAGAATCGTACTGACGTCGCTTGAGCGGATCATACAAGGTCTCATATGCTAGGAAGGATGTGTCACACTTCAAAGTGATTGCACGCACTTGAGTTACTCACCTTTTTGTATACATTTGAAAAATGCGTCATCATTGACATTGCCCGATGCCGCCTTCTTGTCTGGATGATGCCTCAGTACCTTTCGTCGATCTAGCGGCTTAATTAGAAAGTATACGCGAGAGCAAAAACACTGAGGACTTACGAGCGGCTTTAATCTGGTGACGTGTGGCTTTGTAACGAAGCTTGGAGAGTCCTAGTACAGCATAGTGATCTTGTGCCTACAACGCGCCATGGTTGGACCAGTGTTAAGGCTGCATATTCCTCAATGCTTGCCTTCCACTCTTTTGGGTCTAGACGAAGCAGAGCGGGATCTTCTTCGTGATCAAATTCGCTGTCGTCCTCTGTGATCTCCGCCTCACTCACGTCGAGTTCAGTCTGTTGTTTTTCATCCTCAGTAAATGTCCGCTTCCAACGCTGTCGTCTCCAGTGAGCAAGATAGGCCGGACCGACAGCCTGTAGCTCCAACAAACGAGGTTCTACCAAGTACAGTGCTGCGTATCAGTCTAATGTTCATGCATACCTGGTCCTACATACCACTCAATGAAGCACATGCGTGCGTAACGCCCTTCGAGTCTTGCCGAGGGTGGGAAAGTTCCATCAACGCTTTGACCACCATTTTTGGAGTGGGTGTTCTTCATGGACACGGTGGACGATAACTGTGTGTCGGGTAGTCCACTACAGGCGCCAAGGCGGCAAAATGCGGCAAGTCTCGCAACATCGAGGCCAGAATCCACAATGTCTTCAACAAGTCGCAAATCGGTGAAGTCTATATGGTTTACCGAGGATGGCAAAGTAGACCAAGATCAACCACCTCTGCCGTCCCCCGGCCTCAGTGCAGTCCCTGCGTCTTTCCATGGTGTCGTTGGGACGCCATCCTCACATGGTGAAGTCATGTATAGTCGTGTGGATGCAGAGGAGGACGCGAGTCTGTCGGCCTCTCCAATATTTGATGTGGATGCCTTGAAGCATGTGAACGTAATCCTGGACGACGGGACGCGGGCGCGAAGGACTGTCACTTTGTCTACATTGCCTGATCTTGAACAAGTGCAGAGGAATGATAGCGGAGGGTAAGTGGAAACGATCGGTATAGGGCTTTTGATTCGCGCTAAATGTCGGATGCCGCAATTTTTGTCGAATGGCAGAAAGATGGACGATACCTCGCCGCTCTTGTCCTATCAATCGAATTTCAGCACATACTACGGCTCCGCTTCAGGATCACACACACCAACTTTAAACTCGGCGGATTCAGATTCAGATTCAGATGCCTCTGACGACTCGAGTATTACAGTACGCAGCTCTGCAGGACGATACACTCGGCAAGGACTCCTTCTGGAAGCCTGGCATGAGGTGCACAAGAGGATGAAGTTAACAGAAAAGCAGAGTGCAGTGTTAAAATGCTCCATTGCCTACGGAATAGCTTCCCTCTTCACGTTCATCCCGGCTCTTAACGATGTGATTGGAGGAAACCGAGTGAGCTCACATCTTGTCGCTACGACAACTGTATTCTTCAACCCCGCGAAAACACTTGGCGGTATGACGGAGGCTGCTTTTATAGGTTCGGGATATGTAACATTTGCAATTCTGGTGTGCTTGGGCAGCATGCTGACCACGGAGTACTTGTACGACCACAATCAAGCATTTTGGGCTCATTTCACTAGTCTCGTCTTGTGGTTGGGCATTTCGACCTTTTTGATCTCTTATGGAAAGGCGCGATACAGCGCGAAACCTATAGTCGCAACGGGTATGTACTTGACGATCGCGATGAATTGATGCTCATGTCATCCCCCTTCCCCCCTCCCAAAATCCAGCTTCTTCGCTTGCGTTTATTATTATTTTCCTCATCCTTGTGCGCGAGAGCAGTTCTAATTTTGGTGAATTTGACACAAATCGCATCGAGCAGATTGGTGCGGCGGTTGCTATGGGCATGGTCATCACGACATTAGCTAATATCGTTCTGTGGCCAAAGTCGGCAGGCGAAAAACTCAAATCGGACATTTCAACATCGCTGTCC
>MVBO01000079.1:0-65221 GCA_002261195.1 Bifiguratus adelaidae
AGTACAACACAAGGGCATCGGGTGTTAAGAAATTTTGGGACCGGGTACAGGTGGAATGGAACAAAATACCTGCCGATTTGTGTGCGAAGCTAGTATCTAGCATGCCTGATAGAGTCCAAGCTGTAATTGCAGCGAAGGGCGGCTACACCCAATACTAATAAATGGAGATTAAAGATTTCTGGTGGGTCGGGGACAAAACTGTCCCAAGGAATGGCCCGTCTTCTAGGTTTAATTGTGACGGGACAAGAAGGTCTATGAAGCTGTAAACCGAGCATATGATAGGCAAACAAGCTGGGGGTGGTTGTTGCGCAATGGCTGGTTAAAGCCAAATTAGGCAATCCTTGGGATGGTTTTGATTGCCACTGTACTCGAAGTTTAAGTGACAGTGGCATCCTAGTGAGTTTCTACGGATTTTCAAAAGCTAGCACCACGCTCAAATATGTTTGAATTTCCTAAGCCAAAAAGTTCTGACTTACTGTAAGATTTCTCGAATTTGCTTAGTCACTTCGTCCAATAATTCCTGTACAGTACATGTGGTGGCAGACATGCTAGCCGCCAGCCTCAGGCAAAAGAAAAGCGACCTAAATACTGTAATTGTTCATCCTAAACTCGCTTTCCAAGTTCATGGGGTACGTGGCAGCATTGTTTGCATGTGGGGACGCTCCTCCGGCAAAAAGGCTTCAGTAATAAAGTGGGAAAGGCTGAATGGCTGCGAGTATCATTTGCCAAGATCAGATTGGGTTTACCGGTGCCATACCGTGCGATATCTGAGGTGAAGTTCCCATTGTTGTCTTCGTACAATGCAATACCAGCGACATTTTGGGCTACTGGTCCGGGGGAAGACGTTGTTGCCCCTCGTTATGTTCCACAACGGAGAGTAGCAACCGCGTGGGATGGATGAGTTTGCTATCGGCGGGAGCCATGCCGGGCTGTCAAATCAAGAGCTTGCAAGCTCGACGTTTACCTGTATGCAGTCAAAAGCGCGATTGCGCGCTGTTTTCAGTATCAATGGCACTTGACAATGTCTGAGTTATGCGTTTGGATCTATTGGTACGTATGAAGCGTTTGTGAGTGCCCAATATCTGCTCATAGTGTTCGCATACGACGTCTAAACGTGACAGTGACTATAAGGTCCATCGTTTTTGAAACAAGTCGTACTTCCGTGCGATTGAGCCGCGAAAGAAATTGTTTGAAGGTCAAGCGGCGTTTGATTGGCCGTGATGGACATGCAAGCGAGATGTAACACTGTGTCGTATTTGTTTAAGTATCTCAACTTCTCATACTAAGATTGCATCTGTCAAAAAGGAAATACTAGCGAAGCTCTGAACTCCTTCGGGGACCATTGAGAAAGCGTTTGATAAATTAAGGGCGGACGCCCACCTAAGCGCTAGTATTTGTCGACTGATTTGATTGTGCGAATGACCGTCTGCCGGCGCAAGAGTGTGTCGTAGGCGTGATCTATACTTTCCCACATCCCTTGCCTTGGACGGCGATTGAGACCTAACTTTGCGCTGCTGAGAGATTGTGCAGAAAAACAGGATGGTGTCTTATCTCGTAACAAGGAAATTATTAGGCTTAGGCTTTGGAAAGAAGAAATCTGCTCGTTCTCCGACAGGTTTGTGAGTCACTGTACCACCCATTTATAAGTGAAGCCAACCGAGCATTGCATACCGTAGTTGTGCAAGATGCAACTGGAGTAACGCTACCATGTGTATTTCCACCAGAATGTCTTCATTCGCTCCAGCGAGCACAAAACAAAAATAAGCATAGAGAATGCGGCTTGTCAGATTCTCGGCAGAAGGGAGGGGGGAAAGAGATTTGCGTAGGCTTTGCACGTACAAGCTATCATTCAAGTGCACAAATGCCGATAATTCTCTCATAGAACTTGAAAGCCAGAACAAGAATGCATCGAGACAATCGAGCAAAAGACAACGCTCCTCTTGATAACCTGTCAAGCTGTGAGAGATCTAAGGATAGAGAGATACTGGAGCCGCGTGGTCAAAGGCAGCGAATAACATCATAGGTGCGCGTTCGCAATGAGATTGACATGCGTAGAATGATAACCTGAAGCGGATACTTCCGCGAAGGCAATCCCGTTTTGATTGCCCTGCACTAGCTTGAAGATATAAAGTTTCGCGACTTGTTTGAAAGGCGTCCCTTGCAACCGTATAAAGGCGCAAATATGACAAGAATGAACGCGCGCCAAGTCTCATGGTTAACAATGAACGCCTCAAATGCTCACCTGATGCAAATCGTGACCCGAATTTAAGGTTTCTTGGAAGATCAGACGCTGCAAGAGGGTCGACTCTTTTGACTGGTGACCGCGTATCGACTCCAGCTTGTTGCTTGTACCCTTGTACACTAGCTCCAATTACGCTGCTTCATTTGAGACCACCCGAAAGCCTCGAAATGACCAAGAGTGTGATTGAGGACGCGAGCAATGGTGAATGCACTGAAGTGCTCGCTGATGAACCCAAGAGCATCATCTTGGGCATCATTGCGCAACTGAGCAAAGGAGCAGACTTGCACCGAGTGACTCTGCCTACCTTTGTCTTGGAACCGCGAAGTTTGCTGGAAAAGCTTTCTGACTTCATAAGGTACGTTGCGGGTGCCTAGCGAGACGCGTTTTGACCAGACATTGTTGGCTGTTCCTACAGTCATCCAGATCTTATTATCGAGTAAGTGTCTTGCCAGTGGGTCTGGTATATGCTCATTGACAAAACTTCTCGGTTATTTAGCGTAAACAAAGTAGATGATCCTGTCGAACGCTTCGTTAGCGTCGTTCGCTTTTATTTGTCAGGTTGGCATATCAGGCCAAAGGTAGGAGCTTAGGCGCCACAAACTGCCAGACACTGAGTATACATGCGCTTTGCAGGGTGTGAAGAAGCCATACAACCCCATACTCGGCGAGTTCTTCAAGTGTCAATACTGCTATCCCAATGATACCCGTGCAACATACATTGCCGAACAAGTTTCCCACCATCCACCTATCTCGGCCTTTCACATGGCATCCCCGGCTAATAATCTCATTGTTCGGGGGGAAATGCGGCCCAAGTCCAAGTTCTTGGGCAATAGCGTTGCAAGCATTTCGGACGGCATCACGCACGTGGAGTTCACCGACAGGAAGGAGACTTATGATATTGCGTACCCCAACGTGTATGCAAGAGGAATTGTGTTTGGCACTATGATAATGGAGCTTGCCGATACTAGCAGTGTACGCTGCAAACAAACAGATTTAATTTGTGAGCTGGAATTCAAAGCGAAAGGCTACTTTTCTGGAAGTTACAATATGCTCTGCGGCGTTATCAAGCGGGTGTCAACTGGAGAGAAGCTTTACGAGCTCTCAGGCAAATGGTCCGAGATCCTATATATCAAAGATTGCAAGACTGGAGAAAAGCGGGAATTCTTCAATGCTCTCAAAGCCAAAATTATCCCGAAAGCTTGTCTGCCACTAGAAAAGCAAGACTGGAATGAATCGAGACGGTAGGTCTTTTGATGCGTTTGCGAGTCAACCACCGCTTACGGAAGTAAACCATCTCATAGGCTTTGGAATGATGTCACGACCGCGCTGAAGGCCAACAATATCGACGCGGCAACAGCAGCCAAGTCAGCAATTGAAGACGATCAGAGAGCCCGACGGAAAGAGCAGGAGGCGAACAATGCTCAACATGAAGCCAGATTTTTTAGACATATAC
Source organism: Bifiguratus adelaidae (assembly GCA_002261195.1). Taxonomy (NCBI): domain Eukaryota; kingdom Fungi; phylum Mucoromycota; class Endogonomycetes; order Endogonales; genus Bifiguratus; species Bifiguratus adelaidae. The sequence continues at coordinate 3,696 of MVBO01000079.1, forward strand.
CAGGAGTACTTGGTAAGAACTCGGGTCCTGGCGAGTGGGTATTGAAGTCGGAGGGGTGAGTCATTTAATCTTCGTCAACCTATTTTGCTGATTGTTCTCTCAGCCTATCAGACCTTGATAGCTTTGTCCAATTTTGACAAAGATTCGGTCACGAAGTAAACAGCACCGTTCCAGATAGGAAGGCACAAACTTGCGTAGCGTTTGGTTCTTAATTATCCTTTCATTTGCACCCAGGCCGGTTTCAAGATCTGGACAGGAAGACCTATTGTATATTCTAGGGCTACTACAAATACATGTTGACCTGATGGCGAACAAGCGTACTCGCAAATTACTTCCTGCCCTTCGAGGACTATGTAATGCGGACTGAATATATGTGCTTGGTCGAAGTTTTATCACAAGAAGTTGTTCTCTATTAGTCCCTATATACGCAAATACTACACGGGTGTCTCACACTGAATGACCGTCATGACATGGCTTCGCTAGAGACCTCTTTTGCTGATCCGTCTGTACGAATAGTCTCTTTGCTGTTGTTTTCTGGGGCTATTGGCTTCTCATCTCCGGTCGAACCCTGCAAATTTGCGCTACCGTCGACGTTCTCTGCCTTTGGAGGCGTAAAGCTATCCGACTCTTTGTTGTCCGGAGCATCCTCCTTGGTTTTCTTCTCCTTGATACCCAATGCTGCATCTTCGGCACTCTCTTGCCGTGGTCTTTTCTGCCCGTGGCTATCTTCTTCGCTTACGTTCATGTCTGCGGGGGTGTTCACATCCGGCGTTGCTGCCTGATCGGCACACTCTTCATGACTTGCTACAGCTTTCTGTTGCTTCTGAGATCCTCCAACATTTCCACCAGAAGCTATCTCCTCCACAATCTCCTCTTCCTCCTCTTCGTCATCCTCCTCTTCGCGATCTTGAACCTGGTTGCTCTTTATCTCGGTCTCAGCGCCCTTTCTTGACTTTTTATGAGAGACGCCCTTGTCTGACATATGTTCATCATCGGCGGTCGCATCGGCTTGTTCGACGGGATACCCTTCACCCTCGCTGTCGTAATCCTCATCCAACTGTCTCCGTTTGACATCTGCCTCACCGTCGCGAGTCTCAAGATGTGTGACATTGGTATACTCCGGCTTTTCGGCTGTTTCCTTTGACAACTCTTTTGCAGGTTCTGAGTGCTGGCCGATCGATTGATCTTCCGTAACCATTGGTGATACATTAGCGGCAGCAGCGGAAGGCTGACTCGGAGCTTCGACGGCGGCTGGCATGGTTTCCGTGGACATCGAAGTATAAGATGTACTGACATTCCCATTACGATCGTTACGTTCGCTTTTCGGAGCGGGTTTACCGGCATCCGTCTGATTCTGATCATGTCGAGCTTCCATTGGGTTCATCTGGATGCTGTCGGAAGGCGTGGGGGCCATGCCACCGCCATCGCCGATGTCAGGAATGCGTGGATGACCTTGATGATATCTAAGGGAATCTTGTGAAGGTTGCTGTGATAGGAGACCGCCCTCGGCGGGATGAACCTGCAAAATCGAAGGCATGAGCACACAAGATTGAAAATGCCTCTATTTTACTCACGTTAGCATCTTCCTTGACGTGAGAGGAAGGCAGCATGGGAGGCATACTGGGCGGAGGCTGATTAGGATGCATGTAAGGCTGACCAGAAGCTTGTGGACCCGACATATTTGATCCATATGCCGAAGGATCTTGTGGTTCTGGTATGGCTTGTCCTTGTTGAGGAGAATGCCCATTCGGTTGACCAGATGTGTTGCTACTCCCGTTCACACCTCCCCGCGACAGTATATCGATTCGCTGGCGAATGGCACCGTTGTTTGGATCAAGTTCGAGCGCTTTGCTATACGCATCCAAGGCATCGGAAGCCTGATTGTTACAACTTTCGTACAGAGTGCCAAGGTTGAACCAGACTTCCGAGATATACGGATTAAGTTTGATTGCCCGAGAATAAGCGTCGAGGGCGTCTCGATATTGCCGTATCTGATAATAAAGCACACCAATTGAACACCAAAATGTGGGGTTGCGAGCATCGCGATAGACCGCTTGCTGATAAGCTTCATAAGCTTTAGAATAATTCTGCTGAACCATATAGCATCGACCAAGGAGATACCATGATTGCGGGTCATTGCTGTCGGATTTCAAGGATCGGGTCAAGAAGGTGACGGCTTGTTCTTGGTTACTAAACGGAGCTGAAGGCTGATGGTACAACCATCCCAACTGCTGTAGAACTTTGGCATGGTCTGGCGTCTCATGTAGTACGCGTTCATATGCATCGCGTGCCTGCAAAAAGTCTTTTTGTTGCTCGTAGACATGAGCCATCTGAAACCATATATCCGTTTCAGTAAGGGGTCTCGGCGGATTGTGTAGAATATAGCGGAAGCACTGTTTTATACTTCTGATCAGCCAAAGATCGAGAGCGTGTTATGACTAGTCCAACTTACCGATAGACTTAGTTCGAGCTTATTCAACTGCTTGTATATTATGCCAAGTCTGAAGTAAATCTCATTTGCCTTGTCGAATTGTGGGTCCATTTTGATGACGGCAGAAAAGGCATCTTCCGCAAGTTCAAAAGAACCGTAACGGTCATAGAGTATTCCAATACCGTACCAGAGCTTAGGATCCTACATGCATTGGTCAGCACGACGTCCATTGCCGTGGATGCAGGTACGGAATTGCAACACGCTTGCGTACCTTTGGACTCTTCAAGTGATACAAAGCTTGTTGGTACGCATTGTAAGCTTCTTGGAGCTGATCCGTCATCAAGTGACAATGCCCTAATGCGCTCCAAATCTCGCCATTTGTCTCATTCAAATGCAATATACGCTTGAAGTATTCAATTGCCTGAGCAGAAGGAAGTAAGTCTCGAGCTTCATGTCAGCCAGCAAACAAGATTATTACCGCGCTGAAGTTCTCCTTGGCTCGAAGTACTCCGGCGGCGCCTTCAAGCGCTTGTATAGAGTAAGGATTGTGTCGCAAAGCGCTTTCATACGCGCTTAATGCTCGCTCGTGATCATTTTGTAGTGTAGCGATGTTGGCAATCTGAATCCAAGTCTGCTCGTTTGCTTGACTCAGCAACTGTAGAGGAGAGGCCTGCACCGGCTGCTGTTGTACCGGTGGAACCTGAGCATTAACTATCATAGGAGTGGTCGACGCATTGCCAGGAGGATGTCCGGCGGCTGGACCGGCTGGTACCGGAGGAGTGTCGTAATTATGAGTGGATCGCGCACCGACGGCGACGCCGCCAGACGATGACGGAGGAGGCGGCGGAGGATTAGCCGTGTGCTGTTGGGCGTGTATCATGGGTCCATAAGACTGCGTGACGGGGTATGAGCCAGCCGGATGCGGAGGCGGATGACCTGATTGCATCGGTTCGTGTTGCTGAGGTAAAAGAGATGAGGTTGGCTGCGCTTGATGACTACCAGGCACACGATCCAGGTAGGGCTGAGGCGATGGCGGAGCACGATTTGTCACCAAGGGAGATCGTCTATGTACAGGATGCGGAGAAGCGGACTGTTGATAGTGTGAAGGTGGACGCAAACCTGTTGCCATGCGATAGGGATCTAGGCGTGTCTGCGATTGCTAGCCGTCGACAATGTCAACGCGACTTCCGCGAACCAACTGAGAACGCTGACGTCACAGGCTTCAAAAGTAAAATAGGTGTGACGTCACACTCAAACCAGTTCAAATGAACATTTTCCTTTTTCTGTCAAGTTATCTCCCCCCTGGGTTTCGCATCCTTCTGTTCGTCTGTCAGACTCTCTTTTTGTGTATATTCGCTCTTTCTCTGCTGTGACTTATAGGTGCATGTCCACTGCACCCGTTAACGAACAGTCTGCCTTACTGTACGAGGATATTCCTTTGCGCCGCGAATATCCCCAGCCACCTATGGAACAAAGTACGACCCCTTCCGCTCACTCCAACGCGTCGCCACCTCCCGAGTACCAGAATCGGCAAGAGAATGATCCAAATGATGCATACTATGAGGAAGAAGTCTACAAAAAGGAGAAAAGGAGATCGTTTCTCTATCGCGGTATCGTCTATTTGAAGAATTTATCAATGATTACCCGGGTTGTCTTTGTCTACATCATCCCAGTATGGATCGTGCTGGCTATTCCGATCGTTCTCGGTTTTGTATTATTCCCAAAGGCGTTGATTGGTGGAGTGCCTTTGGGATGGTGGGGAGTGTATTTCGCCATCTTTTGTACGGCGTTCTTTGGAGCGCGGATTCCAATGCACTATGTTCCTAACATCATCCAATGGTTCTTTGGAACGCTGGACATCCAGACCAAGACCTATATGGGTAAGTGACTGCTACTGGTGGATCAACGTCAAACTGACGATGAACGGCGATTGTTTAGACTACGCACGCTACACGCAGACATACCTTGCTTATGTCGTGTTCGCCGTCATTGCGAACGTTGCTTACTATCCGATCGTCGTCGTTCACAATAACCAAGGCGGTAGATATCAAAGCTACGACCAAATAATACAAAAGCTGCTGGGAATTATGCTCATTGGTTCGGTTATCTGGGCGGTGGAGAAACTCTTGTTGCAAGCATTGGCACTCACGTTTCACAAAAAGCAGTATCGCGATCGCATCGAAACCTCAAAGTTTCACATGGCCATCTTGACTCGTCTAAATCAAACATCTGAGAAGATCTTGCACTACCGTGCCCAGCAAACAGTGTCCAGTTCAGGACTCTCTACACCCATGGCGGTCATGGCAACGCAAGGAGCAAAGAATTTGCTGTGGACTGCCAGGATGCTGGCTGGTAAAGCTGCCTCGACAATCGGAAACATTGCCGCCGAAGTTACTGGCAATTCGCTTGAAGACGATGCTGACATTTTGAACTTTATATTCTCCACTGCTGACGCACGCCGCTTGGCGCAACACATTTACCGGGCGTACGTTCCCAAATCGCGTCAGTACCTTCTTCTAAGCGACTTCCTTCCTGCCTTCGATAATGATGAAGAATACACGGAGCAGGTGTTCGCGGCCTTCGACAAAGATGGCAGTAGGGACTTGACCAAGGAGGAGCTCACAATCGCTGTCGTTGAGATGTACAAGGATAGGAAGTCGATTGTTGCCTCCATGCGTGATCTTGACTCGGCTGTGGGCAAGTTGGACTCTATTCTTATGGCAATCATGTTTGTGATTTTGATCCTGGTCATTGTTGCGTTCTTTGACGTCAACTTCGGCTCCTACGTTGCAGCCGTTGGATCGACAGTCTTGTCTATCAGTTTCGTCATCTCCCCGACAGCGCAGCAAATCATGACCGATATTCTCTTCCTCTTTGTCAGTCATCCATTCGATGTTGGCGACCGCGTAGACATTGACGCAGAGTCCTATACGGTGAAGGAGATGGGCTTGCTAAACACAATCTTCGATCGTTCGGATGGCAAGGAAGTCTACTTCCCCAATTACATACTTGCCACCAAGCCGATCCTTAACATTAGGCGTTCTGGCATTATGGGAGAGGCTGTGTCTTTGAGCATCAACATGGACACGAGCTTTGAACAAATTGAACAGCTCCGTCTCAAGATGAACGCATTCCTAGAGACAGAACCCAAGGAGTTCTTTCCGACGACTGATATAACTATTGCTGATTTCGAAGATTTGCAATTGATGAAGATTTCGATCGCCATTCCTCACAAGAGCAATTGGCAAGACATCGGCAAGGCGGCCCAGCGCAGAAACAAGTTCATGTGTGTTCTCAAATCAGCGATTGCGGAGCTTGGTATTCAGTATCAGCCAAAGACTCTTCGCTATCGCAAAATGACCGAAGACACCGTTCAACCAGCACTGATCTCAACTCCAACGCAGCCAGCATCTGGGGAAAGAGATAGCTCCAATGGTGAAGGTACCGTTGAAGGTACCATTACCGTGACAGAACCACCCAAATACACTGATCTTGGCGTGAAGAGCGATGCCCTGGATTTCGTCCAAGATGCTATGGATGATCGTAGGAACCAGCGACTCGAATCCATAGCGGAGGATGAGGCGATTACATCAGACCGTGACTACCTCTCTCCTTTAAGTAACATACGCAGTCGCAGCCAAAGCATCAGGCGCTCCAATTCGCGCAGTCGATCGATCAACCGGTCAATCGGCCGTCGTAGCAATGATACGACCCGAAGCCGAGGCAAAGCATCTGACCATGGTGCCACGTATGAAATGATGCCAACAATCGAGTCGGGTAATCTTGCGCGCAACAGTAGTCTTCGCTACCATCCCAGTTATAGAGCCGGCAGCGGTCAAAGTGGATCACGCAATCTCGGTGAGGGAGCAGGTTCCCGGAGCTTGAGCAACGATGTCGGTAGTCCATCCTCAGGAGATTATTTCTCCTCACAAATGGCTGTACAAACTCAACAACAGCAAGCGGTCTCTAATGCTCAAATGTATCAGGACATGAGCAACAACATGTGAAAGTCGACACACAACATTCTCTTGATCGCTGATGTTTAAACACTCTGCATTTTCGGGAGCGTCTCGGTAAGGACCTACCCATATTATATATCTGCTTCAGGTCTTCGAGCTGGTCTCGTTGCCCGCCCCTTGCAATCATTCGGCCCATTTGTGATTACTCCTCACATTCGCCTTCCAGTCGCTGGTCGTCTATATACATAAATGTGATGTTCAAATACCCGATGGGAAATAAAGAACTATGCTCTGCGATTAATTATCATTGATTACACCGACTATTGGTAAGTCCCACTGCGTCATTGACACTCCCCATTTCACACATATGTCGATTTTAAATCGTTGACCCCACTGCAAAGCTGCGCCGTACAACAGTGTCAAGTTCGTATTCGTGAACGGCATGTTCTAAGCCAACAAATAGTCGACGACTGTCCGGAGTGAACGATAAACCGCTAATGTTGACATCGAGACTACTTTCATCTGGAGCTACGCGAATGGATTGTTGAGCATTGAACGTTCGCGCGTCGACGATGTGGATATAGGATTCGTGCTAAACAGAGAATGTCTGAGAATGGCATCGATGCGCAATCAACCTACTTCTGTATAAGCCAATAGGTCTAGGGAACCCGAGGATGAAAATTTCACGCAACGCGTCGCGTTTTTGGAATAGGTTTGCTGCCAAACGGAGTCTTAATGCCACTGATAATCAATCCAAGCATGTTAAGTACCTCTCGTGTCCCTAGCTCGCAAATCTTGCGCATCGCCTTGATGTCGTACACATTGACAATCCCATCCTGACTTGCGACGGCGAATATCTCCGATCGCTGATTCCATGAACATGAAAAACTGGATTCTCGGGAGCCTAACAATATGCATGAACACGTTATTGACGCACCATGCATGCACGTACCCGTGAACGTGTGGCGGCGAACGTAGGACCCAGATTTCGATACATCGTACAAAAACACTTGATTGGTATCTCCAACGGCCACCATGTGTCGTCCGTCCGGGCTCATCGAAGCTAGGTTACACGGATGTTCAGCATCATGTAGGAGAGGATGACAAGAATAAGCCTACCGCAATTGACTGCTGTAGGAAGGGCAATTGTCGCTTGCTTTTGCATGATGGGTAAATCATATACTTTGATCGTTTGGTCATTGTTGCAAACCATCATTTGTATCTTTTCTGGATACCCCGGATTGGGTGTGATGGCAATCGAGTTATTGATGGATCCGCCTACACACGTACTGATGGCCCTATCATTCCAATGAGACAACAAGATGAATCATGCCTTTCTAGCCTACCAAGTTGAATTTAAGTCTCTGACAATCAGTTGACTACGGTGGCCTCCAGCCGCCAGGTATCCATGTCTACATCAACGACAATTAAAAGACAGATACGTGTACCACAGGCTGATTGTACTCACGCGCAAGCCAATGCTGTGGGTTTGAAGGATAAATCTTCCAATAACCTGTACACTCGCTTGGTGGTAACATTATACTGTACCCATGTAAGCACCAGTTGCCACAACCCAAGACGACCTACTTGGTACACATTGTTATCGCAAGGGTAGATGAGTTTCTTGTCGTCGGTACAAAGCAAGAGATCGCGTAATTGCCTGGAGCCAAATCAGCCTCGTGTAACCTGGAGAACAATGGGCCGGGGGCTTACCAGTGTTGTATGGTGATGCGGAGGGGATAAATCTTGGGTGGAGCGCGCACAAAGACGCACTCGTTGCTATATGACGCGTCGGTGAATTTTCCACCGTTGTTGGTCTCGAACCGATGCAATATGATCACCTACCCTATCAGCGGTTGGTGTACTGAGATGGTCATGTACTCGTACAAGCTCTTGTGTTGTCGGTGATAAAGCTGACAATCACCGCCTCAGCGTGACAAGGTTGTCGAGATTCCTTACTCGCGGCCGGCAAAAACTGTAGATACGTATAGGAAAAAGTAAGGCTTCGATTTACAATGAATGTCAGGATGTTTGGGCGATTTCACAAGACTTGCTCAGTCCTTGGTTCATGTCCACTGAATGTCCGAGACAGAATGTTTGCCACGGTTGCCGAACAAACATCGCTGAGATGACGTGCATCGACTCTGCCTAATTATGTGATGGGCAAAGGCATTCATGCAAGCGACTGAAATTCAAATGTCTCACGTTTGCGCAGATGGAAAATTTTGAACAATGGGTTGGGCCGCGTGGTTTATGATCTAGTTACACTCCGAAATTGGAGTCCATTCTTCTCGCTTTTGCCAATATGCCTTTACGTCGATACGAAGCTACGAGATCTGAAACAGATGTCTTTACCTTTTTATAGTCGTGCTCATGGAGAGCCCTGTGAGACATCCAGATTAGACCCATTCGACAGTAATGTCCCGATTTGCACTTACGTTGCGAACGCCTTCAAGAACGTTTCCCTTTCCTTGGTTGTCAGATCGGCTTTCGGGAACTCTGCGATGACTGTAATAACCCATTGTCCGGTTTCAGCCGGTAGAAGCTCCGCTAGCAGCCGTAAGAGGTATGCTCCATCGGTCACGCCTTCATGAGGGAAGTGATCGATGAGACCTTCGAATATTAATCGACAAAAGTCATATCCGTACACACGGAAAACGGACTGAACGGCAGGTTTCAAGACCGCATCAGGAGTTTCGCGTAGCTCTCCAGAGTTACTGATCTCTCCCGGAGTACTTGGGGTTGAAACGGGCGTGCGGGCTCTCGAAAACGGCTTTGTAAATGGCACACTCAGAATCCGTCGAAAGAATAACAAGACAGATTCAAGTGCATTAGCCTGCTCAATAGAGATACCAGCCAGCCCAGCTTGCACAATAGAAGAGGTGATGTTTGACTGAACAATGGGTGCCGGATTTTCTTCGATGACGGCACCTGCCAATCGAAAGTAATCTTCAATGACTATTGAACACATTAGCAGGGGTTCTGAATTCTGTCGACAAGTACTCACCATCCGGTACATCGCGGAACTCCTTTCCATTGAGAAAGGAAAATGTGCTCGCGCTTAAGTTCTCGAAAAGCGAAACACAAGCTGGTGCCGTCTCCATATCTCGAACGCCATGCTCTCTGACAACATACATGCCAATCCATAGATAGCAGCTGAGATGAGACCGCGCGAAGGCGGATGCGAGCTGCTCCATCAGATTGGGTAGCAGTGGCCTCAAGCGAAGTTCGTATGTGATGAGTGCATGCTTGAATAGGCGACATGCGCTTTCAGAGATCTTTGCGTTGTCGCCGTAATTGGCTATGACAAGCTCAATGACGGGCCAGATCTCCGTCAAGAAGGCTACACAAGGATGTGACTCCGCCTGTGGTACATCGGGACGAATGATGCGCAAGAACAATGTGATGCGCTCGATGACGTCTAAGCAAGGTTGAGCGAGTCAATGACAGGCAAGTGCCGCGTTAAGCTTACCAGCAATTTCCTTTTGCTCCGCCTCGGATGACGAATTAGCATCTTTGGATGCAAGCTCATGAAGTCGTTGTGCACTTGGGAGCACAAACCATTGCAAGGCTTGCGCAATCTCGTGAATTGGAACTGCTGCAATGACATGTGCAACCGCTTCGGTCACTTCAAATGCATCTTTTGCGGGGAGGGACTTCATGAGATTAAGGTAGAAGGGATGAAGCTCGCTCAGGTAACCGACCAAGAGCTGCAATTTGAACGTTAGCGGTGTTCAACATCTTAACTTATTGCACACCTTTCCACAATCTTCGCATAAATGTTTCAGAGCGAGAGCACTTGCAGCAGCGACTTCTTGGTCGTCGAAGCCAGCAGTGACAAATTGGAGTTGATATGGTATATAGGTGGGGTGATAGCTTGTCCATCGGGTATAACGTGAAATAAGGAGAGTGGCTGCGTACCGAATCTTTGGATGTGGGGGTAGTTGCTGAAGAAGGTCCATAATTTGAGGCATTAATGTATTCTCGTCCGTGGGTACACGCGCTCCCATAGCGCGTAAGGCAAAGATTGGAGCTTCGATGGCCTGCCATGTCACAGGCGCCTGTTCTGTTGTTGGCGTCGCCGGTAGCGAGCTGGCAGGTGTCGATACGGCGCTAGATCGCAACAGCCTTGTCAGCACCGCGCAGGGTTTCGCCAAACACTTTTCCGGTCCAAGCACATCACAGCAGTCCTTGAGAGTGTCGCCCATGACATGCCGGAAATCTCTAAACTCATCGCGTTCTTCTGCTGTCCATGTGGAAAGATCTTCCGGATAATGGCAATGATTGATGATGGCGTCCACGAGGCGTGAGAAGACAGGTTCGAATTTCGGTACTGCTCCGGCATTGCGTTCGTTCATGAGCGCGTCGGCGAGCTTGTACCAGAACGGAAACGTCATCGGCACGATATCTAGGTCGTGATAGGCTGTACAATCCGCGATACCGTCCACAATACCGATAAAGGCATCTGCATGCGACAGAACAAGGGTCAAATAGCTTTCGCCGGCTTCGGTAAATATTCGGCAGAGTCCTCTGACGGTGTCGGAATCCTCGTCCGCAGAACATTGGCGTAGCATATCACGTAGGGGTTGTAATAGTGGATAGATTTGTTGAATGAGTTGCATGTAGGATTCGACTTCTTTGGACTGGTAAATGATCTCGCAGATGACGTCCACCGCCACGTCAAATAAGGCCGGCACCGCCAGTGACTGAAAGGTCAAGGGGAGTAATGGGTTTGCCGCAAGATCGTTTACATCCAAATCACCGGTACGCAGCCAGCTGAGCAAACATGAAAACACTTTGGCTTGCAGATCTGTGCTGTGTCCGGCCGTCTGCATGTACATGACCAACATTTTGAGTACCGCATCCGAATTGTTCGTTAAAAGTTCGGAGGAGCGCTGTTGATAGACGTCGTCGGACATTGGTATGCGAGAACTCGCGTTGATCTCCTCCGGCAGGATGGTGAGAAACTCTAGCAGACAGATGGCTGTCTCTGGCGTTTTGCCATAAAGATTAACCATATCGGTCAAGACATTCTGCCAGCTGGTGAACTGCAGAGCCAAGTCTGCGATGCCCAGACATAACTGAGTCACCACAAGTTTAGGTCCGGTGGCATATTGACTCAATAAGGCAAGCAAACTGTCGCGTAAGCTTGTACGCGCAGTCTCGTCGAGATCTTGAAGGTCATAGATAATCTACGTCTGCCCCGTTAGAACCCCGACCATCGCGATCAGAGAGCCCGTAGCCATCCTACTTGCCTTTTGACGTAACGTTTGAGCGGCAAACAGCTTCGCCTCCTGCTGTGTATCGCGTTGCTTGAGCAGTAGATCGGCCGTCGTCCATGCCTCAGGCTAAAACCATTCCGAGTCCACAATCGGTTCATGCATGTCACCCACGCCGGCCAAAACACTTACACTCTTTTGAAACTCTTCGAGCCATTTGCCCGCTTGCTCTCTGTGAGCCTTATCGGCCGAGCCATACAGAGCTTCCAGCGCCTTAACCATCTGCGCCGATGCCATCGTCAAGGACGATATATTCGCTGATGTCAATGAGATGGATGAAATTTACGTTCCATGTGTAAGAGTGCCTATATGACGGCATTGAAAAGGTATGAATGATGGAAAGGAGAGAAAAGAGAGAGAAGACGATGCTTGGATCCCAAGGACAATTCACTTGGATGTCATGGTCCTGGGTGGAAAGAGAGAATCATGATCCACTTGGCAACGTGGGTATCACACATTGCAATGATATGCGATCAAGATCGTGATGGACACAAGAGAGACACTAACTACACCGTCGCTAACCCCCATTCATGCTCCGTCCTAGTCTATCATCTATCCTATCGATTCGAAATTGTTAGCTTGAACAATGGCCGGATCCAAAAAAGGGTGACGTCGCACTGCAGCATGACGTCAGTGTCAGGTGATACATGTTCCAGTGGGTTGAAGGTGTGTTCCCAAGTGCGCTTCTTTTGCTCTCTTCATACGGCAGATTAACCGACCATGCGTCTATGGGTGGTCTTGGCCCTTGTGGCCTATGCAAGCGCGTTGCCTGTTCAAGACTTTTTTGGTGGTACTATCCAGTCTGAGTCCATCACCATCTGTGGCACGGAGGATGACTTGCTGTCGTAAGTACGAGGCGGAGTTCAACGGAGGGTGACGCAGGCATAGATACTCACCGGGTTGGGACCCTTCACGTAGGATTGAGCATATCAACTTGTACCCAGACCCACCGGTCAAGGGAGAGACCTTGTCGGTCGACTTCAAGGGTTATCTCAAAGAGACCGTGGAAGAAGGTGCATACGTTGACGTCCTGGTCAAATATGGCGTCGTCAAGATTCTGCAGAAACGATTTGATCTCTGTGAGCAGGCCGGTCAAGTTAACAAGTCATGCCCGGTCGAGAAGGGCGATTTCACAATAGATAAGGATGTCGACCTTCCCAAGGAGATTCCACCGGTAAGTATAAAACGGATCATGGCATGGAGAAGGGGGGTGGGGTGGGGGGACAATCGCTGATCACCTTCATTCGTTGCAGGGTCGCTACACCGTCAATGCTCGAGTCATGACCAAGGACAATGAGCAAATTACGTGCATCAATGGTTTGGTCAACTTTCCGCGATAAGCGCAATCCAACCGCTCCTAGCAGCCCAACTGTGTCTCTCTCTACCCGTGTATCCGCCTCTCCCACATATACAATGTAGCGCTTTCTTGTTTATAAGCTATCCAATAACAGTGTTCTATAGCAATTAGAGTTTCGTTCGGTTCCGATGAGCTTTTAAAACACTCGCGTTTTGCCCTTTTCAAGTGAGTGAGTGAGTGACAACATGGTAGGTGAACATGAGCCCGACAGCGCGTGGATGACCTCACTCAACACTATCACTAGGTCGTTCAAGTCGGTGATACGGTAAGCAGAGGGCGCGCGCGCGCGCGAGTTCCCTTCTCGGTTAACCAAAAACACCTACAGCTTCCCAACGTCAAACTCTCCTACGTGCCCTACGACCCATCGTTGGAATCGTCCAAAGCCTGTGGCATTCCACAACCGCTCAAACTCCGCGAGTTTCTCAAAGGCAAGCGAGCCGTGATACTCGGGGTACCGGGTACGTTCTGCTGGCGTTGCGTTGAATAGGCAAAGGTGCGGTATTAAGGGGTATCAGGTGCGTTTACGCCTGCGTGTACACAAACGCACTTGCCTTCCTTCGTGGAAAACCATGCACAGCTACGACGAAAGGGCATTGATGTCGTCATTTGTGTTTCCACTACCGACGCCTTTGTCATGAGTGCCTTCGGACGGTGGGCTGGGGTTGGAGGTGGGTGATATACTCATTGGAGGCATTGGTTCGATCTAATGTCGGGATTGGATAGACAAGGTGATTATGGCTGGTGATGGGAATGGAGAGCTGGTGAGTGCTTTAGGATTGGATCAAGATTTGACCAAGATGGGACTTGGAAAAATGAGGGTAAGGTGACAGGATGTATTTCTGGGCTTCTGATACGGAGCGCGCCACATGTAGAGCAAACGCTTTGCCCTGGTGGCCGATGATCTTAAGGTGACTTATGTGGGCGTAGAGCAAAAGTGAGTTGTGATATGCCTTGGCAATGCCATGGATTGCTTAGTGATGGATTATTCGATAGGCCTGGAGTGACAGTATCCGGCGCTCCTGCAGTACTTGCAAAACTTTGATTCTAAATGTAATATACAGTCATTGTACAAGCATCTAAGGGCTTGGATTAAGGGGATGGCGCAACGACATACCCTAGCGTCTTGTGCAGCATGTCAAGTTGCTTCAATAGAGATGTTTCGTGGAGATGAGGGTTGTCTTGGAGAAAGTTTGCAATTTGGTTTATAGCATGTGATGTGGCCTGTCGCTGGTCAAGATATGCGAGTGATTTCAGGATAACCGAATTGTCGATGGCTTCCTTTTGCTCTCGACGATATGCGGCAATGTCGGATGCCTGGAGATGATGTTTAGTTGCGAACTGGGGCTTGCGTGTTGCTTACCTTGATGTTTTGCGCAGCCTCGGCGTGGGCAGCAATGAGTTTGTTGTCGTTCAGCAGTTGCACGGTGTCCCAGAGAGCGGGTGGCACAATCTCTTGCAACCTTTCCATGCCATTGGTTCTCTGCAGCTTTTTGCTCTAGAATGCACGTTGAGTAATCTTTCTCTTGGAGACTCCGTAGGGCTTACCAGTAGCAGACATATCTGAAAAAAGCATGCCCAATCATGAGCTTCCTGGACCAATTCATTAAAGTCAAGACACACAGCGTTCATAATCAAATACTAAGCCGCCATCATATCAAAATCGATCCGTGATGTGTGACATTCACCACTTACGTTCTGCTCATCCCGCCGAACGGCATCATCCATGTCATACACGGTTTCGATGATCAGATGAGCTATTGAGATGGGACTGATCTCGTGCTTTGAGACGCCATTGAGCTTATGTATGACACTCAGGAGCTGTGTGCACGTAACATCAATCGGATGTCCCAAGTCTCTTTCAGGAACTCACCTCTATCCTGTCAATGGACGTGTACAAGCATAATGACAGTAAAGCTTCCAAGAGTTGAGAGACCTAACTGGATGATTAGAATTCTTCTCATCGACAACAAATTTGGAGGCCATACCTTGCTAATCGGGTCTAACGGACTCTCCTCAGCCTCGCAAAGCATTGCAATCAGCTCGACCGAGTCCCGGAAGGTATTGAACGTCAAGTGATCGATCGCATCGTTGTGATCTCCATGCGCGATAGCAAAGTGTGCACGAGTCTTGCGTACATTGCTTAGCGCGAGTACTGGTAGACTCTGTCGAATTGGTCAAATCAGCACTGACCAGGGCAAATGGAGCCCGGCTCCATACTCACCATGGCCTGCAGTATATTGTAATCTACTGAACCATTGCTTGCAGCCATCAGCCTTCCAAGTTCTTGCCACATTTTCATCGATTCGGCTTCTATGTGCAAGTAAAGCTAAAGTGGGCATCAGCAAATGCTATGTCTGTCATGTAGAATCAATATACCTGTTGCAAAATCCGTGGATCGTTCACAGTCAATACCTCGAGCGGAAACCTTGACCACAAGTGAAACACTTGATCCATCCCAAGCGGATTCACATTGATCCGCAAGCGTGAGCAAAGGGCAACCTGGTTAAACCACGTTCAGAAATGTTTCTGAAAAAGAGTAATAAGGACCAACCAACCTTGTACGATTGCGAAAGTTGAGGCGTGCAATGTGCGATCAACGCTCGGAGACGCCAAACAACCGTTGCATGTATATCGGTCGTTTGTAGCTAGTGTCCTGTGAGATGGTGGATCAACGCCTTGGTTTCACTTACTATCGACATCAACATATACAGAATGTCAATGACATCCTCTTCGTGCATACAGTCCAGGCATTGCCACAGTAGCTCTATAGTAAGCCTTGCCGCAAAGTCTGAAGTACTTGCCATGGTGAGCTGAATGCAAGAAGAGAGAAAGTGGGTTTGAGTTTGATGGTCTGATTTGGCGAAGAGCGTCGCATGTTGGTGGAGGATGTCTTCCAATAACGAGGAAGTAGTCTCCATAGCTTCCGGCGCATGATCGTGGATCGCTGATATCCGGTCTAGAAACAACGGTATGTAGTCTAAGAGACTGGTGAGGGTAACATGTGTGAATGATGAATTGGGTGTTTCGGATTCCAATGGCATATCTAATGAACGAAGAATGGCCCAGTAGAAGTAGAGCTCCGGCGTACCGTGTGCAGCGTTGTTTTGTAGCGCAAGGCCATGACAAGCTTCCATAAACTCTTTGATGAAGATTGACGTGTTTGAAGCTTCCAAAGTCGTCCTTGATGTGAGGATCAGGCGTATGACATTGAAGAATGTCTCTTCTACCGCTTTCTGCTCTGTTTGAGCTTTCGTGTCTCTGTCATTCGAGGACATGGGATTTTCGAAGAGAAATCTCCATTGGCAGATTAGGTCCTCATCACCGCCGGGCAATCTTTTAATACTTACCTTGCTATCAACACTGTACATGAAGCGAACGCGACTTTTGATGAGTGCCCTTGCCGCTTCCAATCATTCGTGAGCTCCCTGACAAAGGTGTTATACAAAGTGTGTAGATGAACGAGGTAAAAGCGAGTCAATCGAAGATGCTTGGCATCGATCTGAGTGCTCTCTGAGGGTAAAACGTCAATGATGGCAGTGGAAATGTGCTTTGACAATGCATGTAACTGTCAGTGTGTGAGTACGTGAAGGATATGTTGGACAATCGTCCATACCTGCACATGCCGGGACGGATCTGTTCTTTGGTATTGAATGAATAATCTGACGGCATACTTCATTGCAATATTTAAGCGCCGTATGTCGTTCAGTTCCCCTTGAGCGATCTCCAATAGCAAGGTCACAGCTGAAAAGTGATGGCCAATGAGAAACCAATAAATGGTTCATGTATGATCTACCATACCTTCTGCAGAAATGGCACGCGTCACATGCGCCAACTCGGTCTCCATGTCGACAACATCTTTCCCAAGATTCTCAAGTAGCCCGCCCAGAAACGTTTCCAGCAATTTGTTCACTGCCAATCGCCATTCGCTCGCTATTTCTGGCGTCAACTTCTTTTGTACTTCCTGTTCAGGTACGGCATGTCAGTCCTCGTTCGATAATTGGGACGTGGTTCATACCACAGTTTCGCTCGCAACGTCTGCGCAGGCCTCCATGACACTCCGACAAAGCAATCGCATCCCATTGCCCCCATTCTCAGTCTTGCATTTGGCTAAGTCCGTAAATCGATGATGCGTGAATTTTGGGGAATACAACCAAGTCATCAGCCCTTCTTGGTACGAGACCAGAATGGTCATGGAGGTCTTAAATGATATTTGTTAGCGTGGATGCTAAAGACGACGGCAATTACCCCACCTTTACGTCCTCCAATTTGGCATTCCTCTTGCTCAAGCGACGAATACATCGCTTATGAAGGGACCCAAGCTGCGCATATATGCGTTAAGGATGGTCAGGGAGAGCCGCGACTTTCAAGCTTACCTGCTCAACCCTCTGCAACACGTCTCGGACATTCGTTGACGGTACGAGATCAAGCAAACCGCCATTGGTACTCTGTGACGCGGTTGACATGGCTATACAAGCGAAAGCAGGGCATAAGCAAGCGTGGTATATCGAGACATCAACAACTCAATGCCTTACATGGCCCGGTCTTTCCGACCATGACACGAGGTTTACGTGCCGCGGTGATGAAGAGGATTAAATAGTTGCCCTAATTAGGCAGAATCGTGGTTTGTGCATTGTCTTTATGGCACGCGGTTGGCTTTCCTAATGGATACAAGCCGTATTAGAGGTACGCAAGTGCGTTCTGGAAGGTAGTCAAGTACACAAGAGGAATTGCTTGGCACGATTTTCTGTTCAGGCTTTCGATGTAGGTCAAGCTTCGAGCGAATCTGTCCAACAGCATATCCTGTGCGATTGTATGTGTCTCAGCATGCACAATGATAATATCTTCCGTTCATAATGCCAACGACCGTAATTCACATGTTTAGCACCCATCCTGCGAGACCCTCTGCTTTTAAACCAAAGTGGTGGAACATTTGAAAACATTGTAGCCTCTGGATGATACTCGAGGCTGCCAAAAGTATGATTCATTTCACCGCCTGAACTGTCTCTTGTCTCGAACTCTTGCACCCCTATTCGAATTCCTTTAGAGGTTAAGTCGTGCTTGCTTGGAAGAAGATACAACAGCTGCCGGAATAGCTTTAAGCAGCTATTCACGCTAACGTTGAAGTGGACGTCTCGGATGGTTTCGTATCTTTGTAGTGCAGAAGGTTTTCCAAAAATTTAGCGAACTGTGCATCATTGGAAAGTAAACGATAGGCCACGAAGGCCAGGTTTTGACCGGCTCTTCGCAATAGCGGTCGAAATGTAACCAGATCTGCAACTTCAGGTAGTTTGGCTGTCCTTCTTACAGCTTCTCCAGATGAGCGTCTATCGGAAATGGCTTCTTGTAAACGTGCTTAGGGCGTGGCCATTCCCATAGGCGTGGCTTCGTTGCAATAGATTCGCAAAATATCTTCGTGGTGCAATTCGCTGACGGTTCTTTGATTGTTGCGATCAAGCTTACGGTTGTGCCGGTCAAGGAGGAATCTTTTCATGGACCACTCAGGGCTAGGATACCTCAGAATCTTGTCATTGGCAAGAAATCATCTCGACGAATTTATATTGGAGTTTATCGACCTTGTCCTCGAAATTCATTGAATAATAATTTTCTGTGCGAATCATCAGTAACAACATTGATTACTTCATGTATTGAGTTATTTACCTTCGGAAGCGTAGAGGTATGCATCCGCCGGTTCCTATCGACTAATCGATTTGTGGGAGCTCATAAGGCTTGGCAAACGCATGGTTTTCATCGCTTTGTTTCGCCTTGCCTCCTCTTACCTCGAAAAATGCCTGATCAAAAGATCTCTAGTGCGCACTTTCGACTCTTTCAATTGATCGAGTTTGCGGGATGATCCTGGTCCCGGCAAGCACTCCCGGAACATCCGTACCTTAACTATCAGAGAACGTCCTTTCACGGCAAAGCTCACATTTTGTTACACCGGACGATCCCCCGTACTCGCTGGTCCCTCACGGCCCATTGTACAGCATTATCCTCTGCATCGAAAACGGAATTGTTGGCGTTGTGTGTTACGGCAGGCCGGAGTTACCTCCTGCAATCTCACAATAACCGTTCAGGAGGCTAACAATTGAACTGTTTCATCACATCCGCGGGAGATCAAGTACATGGACCAGGAATTACATTTGCCAAAACCCAGATTCACGAGTTCGCAAGGAAAATCTCGGACGAGGCATATATGCCAAAAATGGGCCCCCACCGAATCTGCAAACGCGGCAAAGGTATTCAACGTCAACAAAACTCCATTCACTAATTTAATTACGCCGAGCCGGCATTCTCTGCTTTGGTAGATATTAGGGAAAACGAATAATACGAAACCACATTAGCAGCCACCGTGAGTTCTCCAAGTAAATTCACAACTTCCTTGGAGTAGAGCACATCTTGCGACAGCGCTGGGAAAGAACTCGGGAAATACTACGAATGCGTTAGCTGTGGTTTGACAAAGCCATGCATAAGTGACGCACCTTCTCTTCCTTAAAAGCAGTATGAGAACGCATAAGAATATGGCAGATGACGAAGCGGACAATGAGCTGTCTCAAGAAGTCATCCTGTAGGAAGCGACGAACGAGATTGTCTGCAAGTTCGTCGATATTTAGGAAAACGCAGCAAAAATAAAGTAAGAAGTTATATACTTACTCAACGAAGGGCTCACATGGAGCTGATCCGTAACCTTGTTCTCTGCTTGAGCAATGATTCGGTTGCATTCCTTCCACGTAGCCGGATCCATTTCAGCAATGTCTGAAATGAAACTGAAGCCAAGGATAGGATTGTGCAGGAATAAAGTGAACAGACTGCCGATCTCTGTGACATCTGAAGAGCAGCGAGTTACAACTGGAAGCTCATCAATTGGCAACATACCTTGAATGGAGGATGGATATTCGGTAGGTGAGGACAAACAAAGGAAAGGCTGATTGAACGCGTTCGGCAGTTCCTAAAGCGTCTCGAGTTATAGGGACGTATTCCGCTGAAGAGCTGGGATGAAACTCACTTGGAATGCCCGACTGCTTGAGCTGTCTACAATCAAGAACAAAGGTTTCCGTGTACAAGGTAACAGGTCCAGTGGGTAGAGCGCGTGGTTCGACGATCGGTCCTTAATTTCTTCTTTGTCGCTGCTGGACTTTGAATAGCTTAAAGCAACACCTTCCTGATATCCTGGGATAGTAATCATCTCCGCCTTTTCACTGGCGGAGTTCCGCGTATAGCCATCAGCTGAAATATACAAGAGCAGGACCGAGTTTTCATCAATTTCCTAAGGCAAGTTTTCGTATCAGAGCCATTCTGTAACTTTTCACAAGCTGGCGCTTACTTTGAAGGCAGCAGCCAAATACACCATAAGCTGACTCTGAGTCGGACGGTATAGGAGGTACTTGTGAGGGTTTGCGCGCTTGATTGTGCGCTCAGGTGCCGGCGCTTCCTCCGTGCTATTGCCAGCCGTACTCTCTTTTTCTTTGCCATATGGTTCGCGCTCTACATTGAAAAAGTGATGAGTTCCCAGAACATCCACTACGGTAACCTCAGGAGCCTATACGTACCCAAGGATTGAAGCATGCGGTACATATCAAGGGTGAGCTCAGAGAATTTGATCTGATGCTGATGATTGCCAACCAAAATAGCTTCTTGCAATTGCAGTCTGCCCTTGCTGTCCCTATCCGGTGCAGTCGAATTTTCCAGCTGCAGTCTCCCCAAGACAGGTACTGGTTTGCCATCTTGACCGATAGGAATAAGCTTCTTTTCAGCATCCATAAAGGTCGAGATCTCCTGCAACACATTTTGCCATTGCGCTGCATCTGCAGGTTTGAACATTTTGGTGTAATCGTCCACTTGCGTCTCCAACTCCTTTACTAATGTCTTGACGACATCATGCTGGTTCAGAAGTAAGCAGACAACGATATATCGAGCATAGAATCGCATATTCTTGATTCTCAATGCGGGACTGCAAGGACAAGTTGAGACGCTCTTCGTTTCCGCTTTGAAACCAAAAATCCTTACTTTTGGCTGTCTAATATGTCCTTGAAATACTGCCGGTCTCTGATGGCTCCATAAAAGACGTACGCCTCCTTGAGGTAATTTGTTTCGCTTGTCCGGAGACTTAAGAGCAGCTCTGTTAGCATACGTTCGATAATCGCGAGCGCCTACACACTAATAATGATAATACAGCTGACCGATCTTGCTGGCAATCTCACCGACTTCCCACCGTTTCAGACCATAGTTGTTCTTATCTTCAAGGATAAATCTACGCACGCGGAAAGGTCAAGCTCGAGTCTGAGGGGTGGTAAAATTGCCTACCTATTGTACATTTGGAATTGCCACAACTGCTCGTAGCAAGAGCGCCAAGCGCATGATCAGTTCCTTTCTTATACGCTGAGATAACCGCAGTCTTACCTTGGTGTAGACTTCAAATGTTTTGTGGAAATACTAGGCATTAAGTGAGTCGCCAAGCACATCAACCACGATGCTGCTCTTCGACGACTTACTGGTTGCCATTGACGACTGCTTCCTGTGGGAGGTAAGTCTCTGCAACATCGCAAAGTCAGCCCATGCTCGTACACTCCAAGCCATGCGCTCACCTCAACCTACAAAAACACAGGCAATCAGTAAGCGGAACACAGAGACATATGCGCCATGCAACCTACCCAGCAAACAGCTGTTGACTCTTCTCCAACAAGTATTCAAACTCTTGAACAACGTCCTGAACCTTCAACGCCGCCTCCTTGACGTCGTTACCTGCATCCACACCTCCGGTAGCTTGCACTTCCATAGCATCCGACTCTCCTCCGTTGTTGCTCTTGTCAAAAGTAGCTACTGTATTTAAAGACCCGCTAGGTCCTTCCACATCTTGCATTGGCTCCATAGAAGAAGGCAAGAGTGAAATGGTCCCCCAGCCGCGTGTGACTACTCCATAAAAGGCATTCAGCGTTTGAGAGCGCGTTTAAGGTTTTTGATGTATGGATAGCAGTCTACGAGTGCATCCATGACACGGTAGTAGGCAACACTATGAATACAAAGTTGGATGATGAAGCTTATGAATGTTTATTGGGTCGATGGAATGAATGATGCTCCTTTAACAAGTTTACAATGGAATTCCCAATTCTGGTTGTCGCCGTCTAGTCAATGCACCTCTCAATCTCCACCAGAGACTACCTAGGCCATGCAATGTCAACGCTCTGCGACTAGGTGAAGGGACAACACTTTCAATTCTGTGCTCGCAAACGTGTCCATGTTGATCAAATTTGTAAAGAAAGAGGCCTTCGTATTGGCTTCGATTTTGTGGCAAGCTTGGGGTCGAGGAGGTGTCGGGTAGCAAGAGTAGTGTACGTGGCGTGGCTTCCAACTTCCATCGTACGTACAATCGTACAATTTTGTCGCTGCTCTTTGGAATTGTGGATAATGATCGTTGATTGTGTTGAAGGGATGATAGGATGGATGAGGTGGGCAATGACATATGTGAGAGTTCTATAGACTGACTTGGTCCGGGAATAATACTAGGTAGAGTCGAAGAAAAGCCTTGGAAAGCATTGAAATGCGTTACTCCACCACCATCCATGTCATCGCCACCATCTTCTTCATTCTCCATATACGTCCGTATTTTGGTCACACTGAACAGAATGTCATCGAACCATAACCCGAGACTCCAGCGAAGCATATTTGAAACTCCAATGTAGACATGCTTTCCTTCTACGTGCATGCCGGTGTAATGCGGATCATACAGGATAATGTTGTTTGAGTATATCGATGTGTCGGCGAGTCCCTGGTCAAAGAACAAGGGAAGGTCGTTTTGTAGTGCGCTTATGGCTGATACAGTAACTCGTTCAATCTAGTGCTACACGACTGACAGCTATGAAAGAAACTTACCACGTCCAACGTTTAACGTATAGTCGTCCGCGCCTTGTTGATCCTCTTGTTGTTCGCAACGTCGCGTCGCAGATAGAAAGCGGCGGCTACTAGGCTGCACTAGTGGTAAAGAAGGTCTGCAGATACAGCGCAGTGTCGAAAGCTCTCGGCATGACCTTTCTGCAAGCTTTGAAGCCATAGCGTGAAAAGTAACCTTTTGTGACTTGGTGGTGAAAAGGCACGGGGGCCAATGCAGGTGCCTTCCGCAGTCGAGTTGGAAGAGGTGAGCCAACAGACGGACGTCATGCGCAGCAGTTGATGAAGCGACAAGGTCATTGAGCGACTTTACAACGCGACAGACCCGAGCGTCACCAGCCAAGCACAGGAGCTCGTTCAGCAATGGCAACGCGATACATCGGCATGGGACGGTGCAGGGCAACTTCTGCACTCTAGTGTGCGTATTGACTGGTAATGATCTGCTTCTACACTCGTACCTAACACAAGTTGTCTCGCAAAGTCCACCAATGTCCAGTTTATAGGTGCGCACACCTTCCTGGTGAAAATCACCCGAGACTGGTAGGTTGCGCGCTCAGGAGACGCTGAACGCGAGCACGGACAATGGCTGAACGACGCGCTTGGTATTACAGGGACACCTTAAGCCCGGATCGATATGAATGGCTCAAAGGCACGCTCATTTTCTGCATCGTCCGATATGTGGGGCCGAGTTTTGTGGTCACAAAGCTCTGTGTAGCGGTGAGAATCCTTCTGATAAATGTCTAGCGAACATTGACAACTCATCGACCCTCGTATAGCTCGCCGTATATGCCTTCAGAGTTCCAAAAGGGACGTGGCCTCATTTTGTACAAGATGTTTGCGAACTTGTAGCCTCTCAAATCAGCGAACAGCCGCTTAACCGGGACAAACTGTATGCAAAGTTACTCGACTTTCTCAAAGTTGTTCCAGAGGAGGCTACTGCCATAGAATTGCCTCCAGGCGACAAGTAAGCGTTGATTCGACGAAATTGAGTTCGATCTCACGAAATGGCATTGGCTCTATAGGTCCAGAGTGAATCAGGCGCTATTAGAGGGCATGCATCCGGCCATACAGGTGATACAGACTGCCCTACACGTAGGAGAACATGGTCCAAATCCTCTGGCGTCGGCCGCTTTAACCTCGTTGCAAAGCTGGATACAGTATGGACTTACCACCGAGTACGTCTTGACTCGTGCTTGTAAATGACTTCAGCTAACGCGCTCATAGTTTACTTCATTCCCTTCTTCAACCAGTAATGCATTTGATACCCCATGAAGAGACATTCGAAGCCGCAGCTGATGCAATGAATGAAATCATGTCCAAACCTTGTAAGGAATCCATGAAGGAGATCTACAAGACCATGTTACAGTTCACCACGTCGGAGTGGATTCAGGCAGAGTATCGCAAAGCCATCGAAGGTATGTGATGTGGCTGCCTTGATGTGCGCTTGGACAAAACTAAAGCTTGTAATTGCAGAGGAAGATGGAGACAAAGCAAGGCAGTTATGCCGCCTTGTCATAGCTCTTGGCGAAAACTACGACCACTATATCGCCGATTTTCGGTCAGATAGTGTTCAAGCATACTTGAGACTGACCATCGACTTCATACGATTTCCCGGTTATTTTGCTGCTGACCAAGAGGTTAGCGACCTGCCACTAAATTTCTGGTCAGACTTGCAAGAGATGCTATACGATGAAGGTCGATTACCTTTGACTACTTATGACTATTGGGACATCGCGATGACAGAGTTGTACTCCAACTTGGTTGAAGTCTTGGTTGACAAGATAACGTACCCTCCGCTACCGGTATTTGGGGCTTGGATGAAGGGTAAGATACGCTTACGGATACGCTTACGGAAAAGGAATATTTATTCAATTTTGAAAAGATGTCAAGGATCGCTGGCGGATATTTCGACGAGATGTTGGTGACACACTAATGTGTGCATACTATATCCTTCAGCATCGAATGACAGACTATCTGCTTCAGTTGGTCCACAACAGCGTTGCTGAGATGTCACAAGAAGGATCTCCGGCTACACTGAAGGTAATTCTGATCACTTTTCGAAAACGGCTTGCGCTTACTCCATCGTCATATTTGCAGCTCGAAGCGAGCTTATACGCAATCAAGTGTTTGTCAGAGGGTATCCCATCAGCCGAACAAGACTTCCTCCAACAATTATTCACAAGCGACCTTTTTGATTGCGTATCCGCGGCACCTGACGTCCGGTTGAAAGCGACTTTAGTCAGTCTCGTTGGCGCCTATACAGAATGGTTCCGAAATCATCCCGAATACATCGTCCTCACCCTCAACTACGTTGTCCAAGCCCTTTCACATCCGCAGACCTCAGTCATTGCCGCTATGACCTTCAAAACAATATGCGACATGTGTCGCAAACCAATGGTGGACCTCATTGGCTCTCTTGTGCAAACATACAATGCAGTGAGCCGCTCCATACAGGTCGGTTGTTCTAGCTGGTCAAGAGATAATGATGCATTCTACTAAAACCATTTGTGTAGCCCCTCGAAAAACAGAAAATCGTAGAGTCTGTAGCGGCTGTTATTGAAGCTGTGCCGCACGAGCACATGCTGGGAGCTCTTGTTGTACGTAAAAGATGTTCGGCAGGCTTTCTTCAACTGACCTGACATTGGTAATTGTAGGAATTTACGCAAGAGTTCTTTGACGAGATCGCGCAGGCGCTTTCCGTGGGCAAAAATGTAGGCGATGTCAATCTGCTTCTGACGTGTATTGTCACTAACGTCCGAATTGACAGGAGCAAGCAAAAGCGATAATCATTGATAACTTCAAGTATCTTACGGGATGTTGTCGGGGCTTGATATCTCCAGAAGATGAGGGTGCAGTCGCTGAAGTTTTGAAGCCGGAAAGCGAAAGAATAGTCGACAAAAACGGATTCTCGAAAGATGCGCATACTGCAAAGCTAGAAGCCAGTATTTACGCCGCTGCAAGCAACACCTTATCCATATGGGTGGATTGTGACGATGTTGTAACCGTAAGTATTGTCATCATGCCTGCTACATCGGCGTAATGTTGCTTTGCAGGCCACATGCCAATTTCTGATAGACGGCCTGAAAACGGACCATCTCGTGCTCGCTGTACCTCTTGAACCCCTTTGCCAACTCATCTCTGATATCTACAACCATCGACCACATGTGCCGCTATTAACAACTGCAGCAGTCGCGGTTGCCACCTATGGCAAAACGACACATACCCGACCCACTCTCCTCCAACTCATTAATAATGTCAGCGTCAAATCCCTGCCTGGAATGCAGACAACAGAAGGTAAATGCCCATCTGAGATATTATAAATTTCACGTTAAGGCTAGACGATGTTACAGATATCGAGCAATTCCCCGAGTTTGCTAGCGCGTATTTCGGTCTACTAATGCGGGTGAGTACCGTGAACAGCAATATATATGAAACCCGCAGAAACTTACCCTCTCTAGGCACTTAAACAATCACCACAGCTTGTTCTTCACCTAACCGACGATCTCCTGGACGCCATCACCAAAGTCGCCATCACCGGGATGCTCGTTCAAGATCGACTGGCGCTCAAAACCATCCTTGCCTTCCTCGCCGATTTGACGACACTTACCCTCGAACAAGACCCTACCTTGGAAAACAAATACGACGCACTTGTGAGGCATTGCGCCGATCATCTCATGCATACGCTCATTCTGGACATTGGTGGACACGCACCTCGCTCCGTCCTCGGTCAACTGATCGATTTTCTCTATCGGTTCGTTGGACGACACGTTGAATTATCCAGACAATGCCTCTTCCATACTTTACAAACACCTGGCTTTCCGACGCCCTATGTGGACAATGACGACAAGGAATTGTTCGTAAAAAGTGTTCTGGGTACGCGGTCGCCAAAGCGATTTAGAGAAGCTGTTCAAACATTCAGCTCAAAAGCTAGACAATTGCATGGAACCGCCTTTGGCTCAGCTGTTTAGGAGAAAGTTAATTGCCTGTCAATAGTATATCATATACAGGGCGTGCTAATACATAAAACGTAACAAAGCACCGCCAAGACGCTCTACTTTATGTATCTATGCAATATAGCGGAATCCAGGGGCCTTATCAAACTTCTCGTATACATCAATGCCAGCATTGTCTTCAGGTGCAGGACCTTCTTCGCGATCTCTTCTGCGGTTCTCAAACTTGAGGATAATGTAGAGTGCGAGACCGAGAATGGCCGTGACGAGAGAAAAGGCAAGGTTGAGAGACATACCGGTAATGAAGATGGGTGTTTGTGAGCTCGGGAAGACGAAGGAAGCCAAGACTGAGAAGCATTGGCCGACGGCGTTGAGTTGACCAAGCGCGACGGCACGAGCCGATTCCGTAGCATTATTGTTGGCCGCCCATGAGAGGCACAATGGAATGTTGGTGAAGGTAGGAGCGACGAGCAGAAAGGTGGCAAATTATCGGACGCCCTGATTCTGTTGAACAGTAATCAAGATGATGAATCCGATAGCGGCAACCATGCCGTTCATGAACACAAAAAGACCACGAATCTTCAATCGGTCAGAAATATTGCTGACGATGGTCATGTAGACCAAGGCGACAGCGTAGGGAGGCACAGTATAGAGTTGTGCATTGACACTGGAATATCCCATGGTCTTGATGATGGTGGGCAAGAATCCTGAGATGGAACCAAGGGTCAGGTTGATACCGAGGTACATGCATGCCATCATCCAGTTCTTGTAATCAGTGAGGGCATGACGGAGACTGGGCCAGTGGAAATTTCTAGGTCCTTCAGCTAGACCTTGGCTGTTGAGACGCGTGTTCGCAATTGTTCTTTCCTCCTCAGTGATAAATTTACTGGTTTCCGGACGATCGGGCAAGCAAAAGAAGACAACAAGTGCAAGTAGAACGGTAGGCAAGCCTTCAATGAGGAACAGAATGCGCCAATCGGACAAGGAAGCACCCTTGATAATATCGACACCATAGGCAATCAAACCACCAAAAGTACCCGCCAACGCGCCGCATCCAATGAAGAGCGAAATGCGCGTAGCGATCTCGTTGCGTTTGTACCAGTAACTAAATACGGCAAATATCAATCAATGTTCATTGTCCATTGGCGCTCAAAGAAACCACTCACGAGTAGTAAGAGGCACGGTAGGACCGAAACCGGCTTCACCGATACCAATGAAGAGACGGCAGACAACAAGACCCGCGTAACTCGTAACGGAAGCTTGACAAGTAGCGGCGATACCCCAGATCAGACAGGCAATAGACAAGGCGGCGGCAGGTGGGAGAAACTTGGCCATCATATTTCCCGGAATATTGAAGATGATGTAGGCAATGTAGAAGGAAGCAAGACACACATCATACTTGATATCATCATTGTCCAAGACTTCCGTTTGCAATCCTTGCAGACGAGCATTGCCCATGTTACCACGATCCAAGTAGGCAGACAGATACATGCACATGGTCAAGGGCAGAATAACCATATCTAGTTTTCGAACAAGCTTGCGTTCAGCCTTTCTGTATTCTTGCAAGTGAACTCCACCACCAATGGACGAAGCATAAGCAGAAGAACCTTTTTCCGTATCGGTGACTGAGGTTTGATGCGTCAATGCATTGTCAAAAGATTCGTCAGACATCTTGGCCCTGGGAGCACCCTCCTCCGTGGTAACTTGTGCCTTCTCAGCGTCCATGTCTCAATGAACAAGAGATATGGAAGAACGCCTCTGTATTTATACGCATTGTAGATCTCGGGGTAAAAAGTGGGGTATTTCCTTGGAATGGCAAAGAGTTACTCCGGATTTTCAATCCTCGACCATCTCCGTCTTTGTATCACTACCAGTTGAGTGGAAAAGTTCACACACTGGATTTGAACAAAACATCACCTGTCCGCGGCTCCACATTGACTAGACTTAAAATGGGTGAACAAGCCCGGAATTTGTAAACTCCGCAGCGGGCACTCGGCGCGCACCTTCGCGGTCACGTTGATGCCCGGGCGCCCTTATCTCTTTTCTCCATGTTTGTCAATATGACCTGGTAGCACCCGGTATTCTACCATTGAGTCAAAACCGGCCTAAAGGGCAGGGCAAGGGGAACTGGAAGGACCACTGCCGAATTTGGGTGGCTTAGGTCAGTCAATTTTTCCACGTCACCCTTTCCACGGTCAAGAGCTCTTCACTCTTCGTCGTGATAGATCGCTGCATACACGCCGGTCTCTTTCTTTAATCCAGAAAACTTTTCAAAAAAGAGAGTTAGGATTCGTTATGTCTGATCCTTCCACCCCTACGCAAGACACCACTCCGGTTTCGTCTGCTGATCACTCGCAGACTTCTTCTCCAGCACCTTCTGCGACTCAACCGGCTTCGACCTCCTTGTATGTCGGCGAACTCGTGAGTATATGCGCTGCATTTCGGCGGAAGAGAGACTAAAGAGGTCCCTTTCTGTAAGGATCCGTCCGTCACTGAGGCGATGTTGTTTGAAATGTTCAACATGGTTGGACCGGTTGCTAGGTAGGTCAAACGTCAGGTGGATCAACAAGATTCACAAGAGCAATGTAGCATTCGAGTATGCCGCGATGCTGTGACGCGTAGAAGTTTGGGATATGCTTATGTCAATTATCACAATGCCGCTGATGGTCAGTGTTTGGCGCCCGCGTGTTATGATGTGTCTCATGTTGCGTACAGGCGAGCGTGCATTGGAGACGCTAAACTATACTTTGATCAAGGGAAAGCCTTGCCGCATAATGTGGTCGCAACGTGATCCTTCTCTCCGTCGCACTGGAGCCGGAAACATCTTCATTAAGAATCTTGATACAGCCATCGATAACAAAGCCTTGCACGACACATTCTCGGCCTTTGGACCTATTCTCAGCTGCAAGGTCGCAACTGACCACGAAGGAAACTCTAAGGGCTATGGCTTTGTCCACTACGAGACTTCTGAAGCCGCCGAGCAAGCTATCGCCAATGTCAACGGCATGTTGCTCAATGATAAAAAGGTCTACGTGGGCCATCATGTTCCGAGAAAAGAGCGTCAATCGCGTTCCGAGGAGTTGAAGCAACAATTCACAAACGTGTACATCAAGAATCTCGACACCGAAGTGACCGACAACGAGCTTGAAGAGCTTTGCAAAAAATTTGGTAACATTACGTCTGCAGTCGTACAAAAGGATGACGAGGGTAAATCCAAAGGATTTGGTTTCGTCAACTTTGAAACCCATGAAGCCGCCGCCAAGGCTGTCGAAGAACTCAACGAATCCGACTACAAGGGTCAAAATCTGTTTGTCTCCCGCGCCCAAAAGAAGAGTGAGCGCGAGGAAGAATTGCGAAAGCAGTACGAGGCACAAAAAATGGAACGCCTTGGCAAATATCAAGGTGTCAATCTCTATGTCAAGAACCTGGATGAAGATGTCGACGACGATAAGCTTCGCCAAGAATTTGCAGTGTACGGAAACATTACAAGCGCTAAGGTTATGAGAGATGACAAGGTAACCCATTGCATTCCCTATTCACTTGGTATCATTTGCTGACAGACCCTTTTTATTATTTGCAGGACGTTTCCAAGGGCTTTGGCTTCGTATGCTTCGCTTCCCCCGATGAAGCCACTAAGGCTGTCACAGAGATGAACGGAAGAATGATTGGAAGCAAGCCCGTTTACGTTGCTCTTGCTCAACGCAAGGAAGCTCGTAAGAGCCAATTGGAGGCCCAAATGTTGCGCAACCAACAAAGAATGCCTCCTATGGGCATGCCCATGGGCGGCCCCGGCGGTTTCGTTGGAGCCCCCATGTACTATCCTCCTGCTGGTTTCATGGGTCCTGGACAACGTCCCATGTATGCACCTCAACCCGGTATGCACATGATGCCTCGTCCGCGATGGGGCCAACCTGGTCAAGGCATGGGTATGCCGCCAGGTGCATATCCCCAGCCTCCGCAACCCTACATGCAGATGCCCAACCGTCCGCAACGTCCTCAAGCTAACAATCTCCGCGGCAACTACAAATACAATCCTCAACGTCCTGCCCAACAGTCCGCTCCTAGCAGCGTTGATAATGCAAGCAATGGCGACGATTTGGCCTCTACCCTTGCATCTGCTCCCGAGGAGCAACGCAAGCAAATCCTCGGTGAAAAACTCTATCCTCTCATTGCTGAGAAGCACACCGACATGGCCGGCAAAATTACCGGTATGCTGCTAGAAATGGACAACACCGAACTCCTACACTTGGTGGAGGACTCTGATGCCCTAGACGCCAAGATCAATGAAGCCATCGATGTCTTGAACCGACACAATGCCGCCGTTGAGGAGACCACTGCATAATTCGCATTGCCCCATCGAATCGTCACATTTGTTGCACCCCATCTGAGCAGGGTGCTGGTCACTTGTTCCTGCATTTTCAATATCATCGTAATAAAGTCTTCGAAATGAACATGTTTGCATCCATATTGTCTATGCAAAACGAAACGCATATTCTACAAGAGCTATTACATCTGCTTAATCTAGTACCCATCTAAGGACAAAAATGAAATCTAGAAACAACGAGCAAACTGAAGCAAAACATCTATATCTAACCCTTTTTACTTTCGCGTGCCCGGATTGACGGCGCACATCCAAATGCGCGTCTTGTAAATCTTGAACAGTTCACGCACGAGTTCTCTGAAATCAATGCGCCGATCGGCTACAAAGTAGAATGTGAGTTTGCGTCGGTCCCTGAAAGAAGGTCAATGGATCTGGCTCGACAGGCTTGCATCTTTTCCTACCATTGATACTCAGCGTCCACAACATCCATCATCATGGTTCGCTGAACCACTTTGGATTGGCAGAGTAAAAGTGCCTTTTGCTCGTCCTGATTCTTTTGCATCAATGCACCGATTTCATGTGGCGCAGCGAAGCGATAAATCTTTTTGGCGTGAATATCCTTGGGTGGGCGGTATGGATCCGCAGACGCTGCCTGTCGCTGAGCTTGGAGCATGTGGACTTGAGGTGGTGTCAGCCCATCGACAGTCACCTTACCCAAATCCTGTCCACGATCAGCCTCAACAATCACCAAGTCGCCGCGATGATATGCAGCCGAAGGATACTCCATCCCATCAGGATAAAAGAGGTCCGTTCTGCCCGCCTTGAACTCTACAATGTACAATGGTGTGTTTGGCGGAAGCTGATGAAGGGACACTCCTTTGCCCAAGTCACCAGGAGGTGGTGGATTGTTAGGATCTGCGGGCTCCTCCAAGGAAGAGAAGAAGGCCGAATTCGCCATGGCTAATTCTGGATTATACTGATCGGAGCTTTGATCGTCTCCTTCCAGGTTGAGGTGTTCAAAGCCCTGCATCATGGGCTGAAAAGAGACGTCAACAGAAGGTTGCCAGTTGTATTGAGAGATGGCCAGGGAATGACGCCGCTGTTGCTGTTGCTGCTGTAAGCTGGGATACTCATTTATACTAGAAAATTGAACGATTAGACAAACACCGGATATCGCGCTGATTGTGTGTAATACGTACTCATTGCCATTGTAAAGGGAACGCGAATTGCGCGCATTGTCTTGTATACCCTGCTCAGAAAATCGTCTACCGCGCGAGATGTTGATTTCATTGACAGCTTGCTCAGAAGCTTGATCATCCAGAAGCGACGAATTCGTTGAGAACAAGGAACCCTTACGAAAATTGCCGGCAGACCGCTGAGCGGACCAACCATCGTTGCCGTTGATGTCATTCCGAAAGGCCCATGATGCTGTGCTTGATCTTCGACGAGACGAGTCGGAAGCATCGCTAAAAGCTGAGTCGGAGGGAAATGATGCTCCCCAAGGAGATCGGGGGTTGGAAAGCGAGCTTCCCGTATAATTCCAATTCTGTGCACGCCCAATGCTAGGCAGTTCAGAAGCTCTTCTGAAAGCAGAGGCCGGCGAGTCGTGCAGGTCATCTTCCAAACCCGCGGTTTGCGTCGATGGCTCGTTTGAATGGATATTCCCATTATACTCATCGTATGGGTGACGGCTTAGCAATGGCCCAAAAGCTGCAGCGGATGATTTAGATCTGCTTCGAAATTTACCACCGTTGGCCATGAAATCGTCATTGACTTCGAAACCGAAAGGCGAGTGGTTTCCTCCAAAAGGCTGCGCAGCTTGAGGAGACAAGGCTGGTTGATTCGTACTAACACTCTGAACATGATCTCCTTGAGCGAATTCTGCATGGTCATCTTCCTCCTCCATAATCGGTAAGTTTAGACGGAATTGTCCGGTCGCTCTTCCGTCTCTAGATACAGATGTTGTCTGTGGTGTACTCTCCTCGGCATTTGCTGATCTAGTTGTATAGAGCGGCGATCGATTACCTTCGGTTGGACGCGTAGATTGCTTAGAAATTTCATTAGGTGCTGTTTTCGGTGAAGTAGGAAAGCTGAATGGTGGCGGCGTCATTTTGGTGTTTGACTGAGTTGGTGACAAGGGGCTT
Organism: Bifiguratus adelaidae; assembly: GCA_002261195.1. Taxonomy (NCBI): domain Eukaryota; kingdom Fungi; phylum Mucoromycota; class Endogonomycetes; order Endogonales; genus Bifiguratus; species Bifiguratus adelaidae. The sequence goes on from MVBO01000079.1 coordinate 37,019, forward strand.
CTCATCGGCTGAGACGTGATAAGGCTATTGTTGCCGGACATGCTTTCGCTCCAAATAACAGGGCCTGTCCATTGCAGACCTCCCATAGATTTCCATGTCTTTCGTTCTTCCGCTTTAGGCTGTGCATCTTGTGCAGCCGGGGACGATACGTCGCTGGTAACAGAGGAGTATTGTGAGCTATCCCAGAAGCCTGGGAGACTGCCGGCTCTTTGTCGGGAAGCGCCGGCGTTGGTCCCATCTCCGTTCACTCCCTGTCCGGAATTGGACGGCATGAATGATTGCATGTGCTGCATGTGAGCAAAAGCTGATAAGGACGGAGACGTGGAAGGATTTGGCACCGCGCCCGAAATGCTGGATTTACGCGGAGGACTGCCGACAACTCGCCAAGCATCGTTGGTGGCAACTATAGCAAAAACGTTATGTTTGCAGACCTGCAAAAGGGAAAGATGATATATACCTTTACCAGTTGGAATAGGTGACGAAGTGGACGGAGATGGTGATATGTCGACTGCTGCTACATCCTTGTGGTCCTAATACGATAGTCAGACATCAGAGAAGAATCGTAAGGTCATCAGGAGCCCTGTTGAGCAATGATGCCGGATATATGACTTACGCCTGTCTTTGAGGCGAGAACACTACAAGAAAAAAAAGATGTTGAGTTCATGTTGTAAAGCGATACCCCAAGACCTCTTACCTGGCAGCAACTTGACTTTCTTTCTTGTCTGAGGCCATTCTAAATGTCTCTGTCTATAATAAGGTGGGAGTGAACGGTGCTGAAATGCGTTCTCAATGTCCTAGGGCTTGACGGATAAGCGCGCACGCTAGAAGATTTCAAACACAAGAGAGAATAGTTGGAGTATGAGAGAGCAAACCGAGATAATGCGACGAGCGAGCGGAGAGCCTTGTTAAAAAAGCTGTGTCGGCGGCAATCCTAGTCGAGGCGATCCGAGTTGCACCGTCAAAGACAAGATGTGAAAGATGCCGCAATTGGTCAAACTACAGTGGCTGTACGCTTGACTTGGCTAAGTTGTAAGCGCTAGCGTGACGCTTTGGCCAAACTGTCAGTCAAATCGCGGTAAGCAGCAATCTCTAAATGTACAGTGAATGTGTCGGAGATTGACAGTGGTGATGATTATGCGCAAACAACAGTTGTCTGTTGTCTAGTGGCGAGTATCTCCGTGTGAAGGTGTATATGCTGCTTGTATTAAGAAAGCGCCATACCCACGTATGCGCGCACAGCAAGTACAAAATTCAAAGAGATTTGATGTCGACGACAATTAACTGCATGTTGGACGTGCAGGCGGCTAGTTTGTCTCCTGACGTGTTAAAATGGACTTCAAATATACCAGCAGCTCCCTTGTGAGCTCTTGTTAATGCGCCATCCTATATCGCATGGTTTGAGAGAGATGAAATCAGAATTGAGGAGACTTACCTCGGTGTTCCAAAGATTTAGCGTATTGTCAAAGCCGCCCGAGGCCAGATACTTGGAGTCTGGGCTGAAGGTTATACTGTAGACAGCCTCGGTATGGCCACTTAGAACGCGTAAACACGTTCCATGTTCAGCATCCCATAGCCGTATTGTTGCGTCAAAGGATGCGGTGGCGAGGATGGGTACGGCTTTCGGCGTGTCACCGTGGTATCCATTGGAGGAGAGTGATGCATCAGGCTTGACGGCGAAGGTTGTTGGTGCCCATTGTAGTGTGTATATTTGCGAGCGATGCCCTCGCAAGTCATGGATAGGTTTGTCGGATGACATGGACCATATCTTGGCGGTTCCATCGTCTGAGCACGACGCCAGATATTTCTTGGTGGGATCCCAGCGAACGGCATTGACTTCGTCTTCATGCATTGTCCACGTCTTCACTGGGTTGTTTTGGCCGAATTGACAGACTTGAACCATCTTGTCTGAGGAGCAAGACGCAAACGTTCGATCATCCATCCAGTCCACATCCAAAATGGCCACTAGCCGTGGATTAGAAGAGTTCTACAAAGTCAAATCCTGTACTCACAACTATGAAATTCAAACTGCTGCTGTACGTTGCCCGTCTCGGCATCCCAAACGATAGTCGTGTTATCCGCACTGCCACTTACAATTGAGGTTCCCGCTGGATTCCACTTTACGGAGAAAACGGGACCTCGATGCTGGCTCATCACCCAGCGTAATTCGCCTAGAATAATATCAACTAAAGCACCACGAGAGCTTGGCAACTTACCCCTTGGCGTCCATATGCGTGCTTGTCCATCGTACGAGCCTGTGGCTAATAATGTTCCGGCGGGCTATGTCAAAGTGAGCAGAAGGAAAAAATTGCGCCCATTAGCGAAAGCTTACATTCCAGTCGAGCGCTGTAACATCCTTTGTCTCCGCCAGGGATGGCAAATGGTTGAGTACTATTGGTGGCCCGACCGCTCCACCGGATGTCGCTGGTACTTGCCAAAGTCGCGCAGTACCATCAGCAGACCTATCAAAAGGTTTCAGCGGCTGCACCCGATGCCCTAGACCCTTAGACTTACCCTGATGCCACCATGTATGGCAAGACTGGGTTCCATGAACATGAAAATACTTCATGTTCGTGACCTTCTAGCACGGTCAGATTCTCTGGGCCTATGACAGCCGCATTTTGTACGTTCTTGAGAGCCAATTTTCTCTGCCCTTCTTCGATAGCAGATTCTCCTCCTGGAATTAGTTTGTCCGATCCATTGATGCTGTTGGTCTCGGTAATATTAATCTCGATATCGGCTCCGCCCACACTGCCACTGTCGTCCACATCCATCCTGTCTATCGCTGCATCCTCTCGTGTTCGCTTCCTTTGAGATTTTGAGGAGATTGATGGCGTGGGGTTAGGGGAGGCGGATGTGGCTCTTTGCTGATCCTCCTTCATGCCATCTGCCTGTGATATTACCCGCCCTCGACGACGATCCTTATCTGTTTTGCCTCGTTTTGCGGCATCCTTCTCTCTTACGTCGCGCTCCTTCTTGAAGCCATCTTCTCGCTTCGTTGCCGGCACGGAACGATCAATAACCTCATTTGTCCCGTCTTCGGCCAGGATATCACAGCGGTGTGGACCAATGAGCGTTAGAGGGACATTGCAATCCGTTTGCGATCCATCCTATCATCTTTTTAGGTTCTGGAATAAAGCAGTGGTACACGCCACTACTTACCTCGTTGAGATGCGCTTCAACGTCCATGTACTGTAAGCCCTTCTGCAGCACTCGAATGAGTGCACCAGGTTCTACGTTGGCATTTTTGTATTCCGACTTGTGAATATGCGACTCGTTCTGAAAGGTGAACGATGTATGTACAAATCCTGCATCAGTTGTTAAAGAACCCATTCACAGCAACCACAGATAGCTAGATCTTACCAGACTCGAAAAGGTAACGGTATATGAGGTAGTTTACTTCTTCACTGGTGATGCTCATAGTGATTGCTTGTGCGTCGCAAAGTTATAATGTGCGCTAGATTGACCAGTGTCGCGTACGTAGAACGATACGCGCCGACTTCTGGCGTGTATACAGTAGTACACGCCGAGATGTGAGGCTATAAAGGCGGGTAATGTAGCGTGTAAGCAAGTGTTAAAACCTGTATGTCCAAGCAGAGAGAAATTTGTGCTCTATTCAGACTTTGGCATTCTGGTGCACTGTCGGCTGTACATTGACTACGGAATCCAACAACTTGGCGATCACGGTATCCTTATTCTCTGCGAACGCCTTTCTAATCTCTGCTATACTCTGCTCTGTCTGTTGTTGGGTTTGAGCAAGAGATTGATCGGTTTCTCCAGAGTGCTATAATGTTGTGGTTAATTGTCTGTTGCAATACATTGATCAACATGGCGCATGGGATACTTGCCTCGGCTTCGTAAGCTTTGTATTCCACATTCTTTTGAGCCTTCAAAGCATCAATTTCTTTCACTGCTTCCGTTCGGGCATCTTTGAGCCTTTGAACACGATCTGAAACCCATGGTCCAATCAGCATGTGTCAATGGATTGACGAGAAGACTGTGGCTGCTTCGCCTCCCAGCTAACCTTGCGGTCACCAGAGGTCTTGCCGAGCGTCTCTCGACCCAGCCGTGAACTCACATTGCTTGGCCTTTTGAACAATCTTTGCCGCTTCCTTTTCCGCTTCTAGGAGCGTAGATATACCTTGTGTGCTGGACTAGATATTATCAATGCGTTAGTCTAAGCATCCCCAAGCACTAATACTACCATGATGTTCTAGGGCAGCCCGCTGCAGGGACTGCTCACGAGCCTTGACACCCATTTGTTGACGTCATCAAATTTCGCTGCCGCGGTATTTTTTGTGGCTTCTGGCTTCCTTGCATCTTTCTCTTTTTACCCATCCATTGGCATCCATCGAGTATGGTAAGTTATCGTGCAAGGAGAAGCGTTGCAGAGCAAGACATGTAGACAATTGGCATGTCAGAAGAGTCGTTTGACGGTGACAGAACGTTTTGTAACGATTCTGACAGCGAGCTGCGGGACAGTCGGAAGGACGAAGTGATGGGCATGAACCTATGCTAATCGTTGCTTGTTTTGTTTGCTTGTACAGTCTCATCGTAAATTCGAGGCCCCTCGCCACGGTTCTTTGGGTTTCTGCCCCCGCAAGCGTGCTGCTAGACACAGAGGAAAGGTGAAGTCTTTCCCCAAGGATGACAAGTCTAAGCCTGTCCACTTGACGGCTTTCTTGGGTTACAAGGCCGGTATGACTCACGTTGTTCGTGATTTGGACCGTCCTGGCTCCAGTAAGTACTCTTAAAGTGTATACACGGTGATCTGAATGCTGATCTCGAATCCTTTTCACAGAGATGCACAAGAAGGAGATTGTTGAGGCCGTTACCATCGTTGAGACTCCTCCTATGGTCATCGTCGGTGTTGTTGGATACGTTGAGACTCCTCGTGGTCTCCGCTCTTTGACCACCGTCTGGGCCGAACATCTTTCCGATGAACTCAAGCGTCGCTTCTACAAGAACTGGTACCGCTCCAAGAAGAAGGCTTTCACCAAGTACGCCAAGAAGCACGCCGATGGTGCCAAGGAGATTCACCGTGAACTTGAGCGCATCAAGAAGTACTGTACCGTTGTCCGTGTCCTTGCTCACACCCAGATCCGCAAGGTCAACATTGGCCAAAAGAAGGCTCACGTTATGGAGATCCAACTTAACGGTGGTTCCGTTGCTGACAAGGTTAACTGGGCTTTCGAGCATTTTGAGAAGACTGTTGATGTTGCCTCCGTCTTTGAGCAAGACGAGATGACCGATATCATTGGCGTGACCAAGGGTAAGGGTTACACTGGCGTCACTCACCGTTTCGGTACCAAGAAGCTTCCTCGCAAGACTCACAGAGGTCTTCGCAAGGTTGCCTGTATCGGTGCCTGGCATCCTTCCCGTGTCATGTTCTCTGTTCCCCGTGCTGGTCAATCCGGCTACCACCACCGTACCGAGATGAACAAGAAGATCTACCGCATTGGTTCTGGCGAGGACAAGAAGAACGCCTCCACCGAGTACGATCTTACCGAGAAGACCATCACCCCCATGGGTGGCTTCCCCCACTACGGTATCGTCAACGAGGACTACGTCATGATCAAGGGTGCTTGCCCTGGTGTCAAGAAGAGAGTCTTGACCATCAGAAAGTCCCTCGTCAACCACACCAAGCGCTCTGCTTTGGAGAAGGTCTCCCTCAAGTTCATCGATACCTCTTCCAAGTTTGGTCACGGTCGCTTCCAAACCATTGCCGAGAAGCAACAATTCTTGGGTACCCTCAAGAAGGATATCCAGTAAAAATTTGTCGTTTAATAAAGCGCACATTGTATCATTCACTTTTTCCTTCATGTCTAGTCATTCCTCTAGACGCTCTACACTGTCTACAACACCTCCCTATTCTTATAGTCCGGCCACGTCAAGTGCACCTTCATCACCCGATGGACCCCGGGCAAAATGTAAGTGAAACGCCATTTCGGCAAAGTTCGGGCAGATTCCGAATGCTCCGAAGTATATTGCTGCCATGACCGTTCGGCTGCCACAGAACGCTTCTCTAACACGATATCCTTTCTCTAGTTGTGGTAGGCGTATGCGCCATGGATACCAAGGCAAGGTCAAAGCCCATGAGGAACATTCTCAACCGGCTTTTGGAATATGGAGACTTCAAGACATTGGTATTTGGTGATAAAGTGATTTTAGACGAAGGTGAGCCGAGATCGAGCGATATTCGTCCGATGGCTCTTTCCAAACTGACCTTTGACGGCCTAGATGTCGAGAAATGGCCTAGATGCGATTTTCTCATTTCCTTCTTTTCCTCTGGATTCCCATTGTACAAGGCAATCGAATATGTCAATTTGAGACAGCCATTTTGCGTCAATGATTTGTTCATGCAGGAGACCTTGTGGGATCGTCGGGTTGTTTTGGCCATCTTGGATGCTATTGGCGTTCCCAGTCCGACAAGAGCCACCGTAAATCGAGATGGTGGACCGAAACTCACGGAAAAGACGACTTCCAGGTTGCATGCATTGAAAGTCGATCTGGAGTGGATGAAGGAGACCACATATCTTCAAGTTATAGACGACGATACGATCAATGTTGGCGGTCAGATCATGAAGAAGCCATTTGTAGAAAAACCAGTGAATGGAGAAGATCACAATGTGTACATATATTACAGCAGGGCTCAAGGTGGCGGTGTAAGACGACTCTTTAGAAAGGTGAGGCTTGCGGTCATGTCGTCACGGGCCATCTCTAACGTCTGTCTCAGGTTGCCAATAAATCGAGCGAGTACGATCGGGAAATGAGCAATGTGCGTACAGATGGATCATACATATATGAGGTAGGTGCAATGGTATGTTGCAATTCGCACTTGTTTCAACCATCATTATATAGCAATTCATGGATGTCGACAATGCCGAGGATGTGAAGGTGTACACCATCGGCACGGGTTTCGTGCATGCCGAAACACGCAAGTAAGCAGTTGCTTGGACTGCCTGCAATACAGCACACCTAATATGCTTTTAGATCACCTGTCGTGGACGGTCTAGTCCGGCGAAACACGGATGGCAAGGAGATTCGCTATGTTACTGAACTCAGTGAGATTGAGAAGGAGATGGCACGCAAGATATGTCAAGCTTTTGGCCAAACCGTGTGCGGATTCGACTTGCTACGTACTCACGGCAAATCATACGTGATTGACGTGAACGGATGGTCCTTTGTGAAGGGCAACGACAATTATTATGACAATTGCGCTCGTATTTTGTGCGAAATGTTTTTGGACGCTTCTGCTCGTCAACACATCCAAGCCAAGCCAGACGAGCAAGATGCGTGGTTACTGAAAGGATTCTTGTCCGTCTTACGACATGCGGACAGGACGCCCAAGCAGAAGATGAAATTCTCTTTCAAGTCACCTTTCTTTGCCGAATTGCTTAAGGGAAGCACGGAGGAGGTCATTCTTCGCCAGGAGCATCAATTGAAGCTTGTGGCAGCCGCCACCAACAAGGCTTTGGCTCTCGGTGTTGACGACAGGAATAAGCTGTCACAACTGAAGGCAATTTTGGATCTCAAGAGCGATCTGCCGGGTACTAAAGTACAGTTGAAGCCTACGTTTAGCAAACGTGATGGACAGCTACAAAAGCTGCAATTGATTGTCAAGTGGGGTGGAGAGGTAGGCATTGAAACGTTCAAAATTGAGATGCTGATTCACACTTGCGCAGTTTACGCATGCGGCTCGATATCAATCGCGAGATTTGGGCGAGAATTTGCGCAAAGACAAGATGATTCTCAACGAGGATGTGCTGAAGAATGTCAAAATTTACACCAGCACAGAACGACGTGTCCTCGCCACAGGTATCATGACCAAATGGCATTCCTGCATTTCTTTCGAGAACTCACACCACTTTCTCTTATAGCCGAAACGTTTGCATATGCCTTCTTGGACACGAACGAATTGCCGCCAGGCACAATCGTCAAGAGTAAAGCCTTGCTTGACGATAGTAACGCAGCCAAGGAGCTCACGGATGAGGTCAAGAGAAAGCTACGAAGATTGCTTCAAGACGAGCATCCCGATATGCAAGACTTCACCTCATGGCCCAAAGACTTACCACCGCCCTCGGTAGTTGCCAGGGAAATCGTTAATCTTCTCCGGCCTTTGCGCGATATTATGAACACCAATTTCAAGCTCATGGACGTGGAAAACATTCAATATCGTTGGTGCTGCAATGAATCGCCGTTCTTGTTCAGGGAACGGTGGGAGAAGTTATTTCGCGACTTTATCGATATGGATCAAGACCACTTTGATCCGTCTCGAGTATCGGAGCTCTATGACTCGCTCAAATATGATGCATTACACAACCGCACCTTTTTAGAAACCATCTTCACCGTCGCTGGTGCTCACCCAGGTCAAGCAGGAAGCTTTGATTATCTAAAGAAGGTGTATAAGAAGTCAAAAATCATGTTTGACTTTATCGCTGCCCTCGAATACGGCATCACCAAGAAGGAGAAACATGAGATTGGCTTGTTGACGACGTTACCTTTGATCAAGAAGATATTGCAGGATCTCGAACAGATGCGAAACGAGGATGATGCGCGTACGCGGTTGTATTTTACCAAAGGTGAGATGGTTTGGATATTCTTTGGTTTGCCTTTGGGCTCATACCTCTGCTTTCTTTAGAATCTCACGTTCATACATTGTTGAATGTGGTCTTTCTATCCAGCGCCAAAATTATGCGTCTACCCAAGGACGCCCTGCCGGAATTAGATTGTAAGTCAGCTTTGGCGATCAAATTTGCCTCTTCTCATGCCTTCCCTTCCAGACTTGACACAAATTACGTTTGAACTTTACGAGCGCAGAACCTCCATGGGCGATAAAGAGTACTCTCTCCGCCTCTCCTTTAGCCCTGGCGCCAATGACGCCAATATACTCGATCTTCAAATGGATGCCAAACATTGCCTCAGTGTAGCTCCAAGAAGAAGCCTCACGAGACATAGACCACTAGACGAGGTACTCGCTTCCTACAAGGCTCATCTCAATAGCCCAAACATCAAGGAGATTGAGCGACAGATTGAAGAAAAGCGATATCATTATGCACAAGAAGACGAAACCGATGAATTGGCTGACAAGGTCATCACTGGGTTAGGAAATATTGTAGACGAAGGCATAGACTGAATGAATAGAATGGACTGGCAGCAGGTGCTGCAACGCAACACCCGTTATGCATCTCATTGGTTCTCCCTCTTCCTCATCAACAAGATATATCAGTCTACACTCCTCATTCTTGTCTACAAGGCATTCAAGCTCTCGTTACGTCAAGTCACCAACACCACCGAACTCTCACGCATATGTTCGTCTGCAGCCTGGAGTCTTTCGCTCTCTGATCACTCGTTCACACCTATAAGCGCAACGGAACTGATACAGCATGGAGACGAAAAGGCGATGTCGGTCCAAGACTTGGTACCGGTTAGCGTGGAGACGACATACCGTGTTGGTAAGTTGTGGAGTGGGAGACGTCTATGGTGGTCTCAGAACTGACAGAGCCTAGATCGATCAATCCTCTATTCTACTCAGCTTGTGGTAAGTGTCATGGAGAGCTTGTCATCGTTGGTTGACGACAGATGGTAGTTGGAACGAAGAGAACTCGAAACAAAAGCATGCAGTGTGTCAATGGTGACCAAAGTTATTCTGCAGAAGAAACGGTTTCCGCTCAAAGCGTCGCTCGAGAGGTAAGTAGTGGATCGAAAGATGCAGATACTGACGATTCATGGTCTAGTTCTGCCGCGCAGGTGCTCTATACATGTCTTGCCCATATTCATAATTCATACAAACTCGTCAGTGAGATCAATGCTCGCGCTCATGTACAGTACGATTCAAGCAATAGAGCGCATGAGCGAAAGCTTCAAGAGGTACGTCATGGATCGTCCTCCAGGTCACTGACACGACCGTAGCTGTGGGACTTGTATATGCCCGACACAAAACTCGCGCATCGGCATTCTGCGCAATGGCAAGATTTGGGATTTCAAGGCAAAGACCCGGCTTCAGACTTTCGAGGAATGGGCATTCTTGGACTGGAGGATTTAACGTATTTCTGTCGAAACTATCCAGAGGAAGCTCAAATGATCTTGCGTCAATCCTCCATGCCCGACTCTTGGTGAGTGGTGATCCGATCAGAAAGCCATGCCCTTCTGACCTTCGCAACAGGTATCCCTTTGCTTGTGTTGGTATCAACATCTCCGAATTTGCTGTACAAGCTCTACGGACACGGCAACTGCAATGGTTTCTCTTCAAGTATGGCACCACCAAGGACATGTACCACGAATTCTATTGTAAGCAGCCATACCCATTGTTTTCAATCCACACTCATTCTATCCCGTAGGTTACCTCTTCTCCACCTTTCACGCTTTTTGGATGTCGCATCATGACCCTCCACTCAATGTGATGCAGTTTGAGCGAAAGTTTAAGGAATTCAAGGTGAAAACAGACCTAGATTTGCTGATGCGCACAGTGTATCGCTTAGAAACCAAGAAAAACGTGTGACTTGTAAACTAGAGTATTCTGATGGGTAGCCGACCTGAAGTGAATGCCGTGCTGACGGGCTTTGAGGTAGGGTGACAATGCGTGTGCGTTGCAGACGCTGATCTCTCTAGCCTTTTGCCCACTATGAAACCAATCCCTCATGGGAGGTAGGCATTCGCGCGGTTGACCCCCTTTTTTTCCGGTCATCTCACACCTATCACATAGGCGGGCAAACTGCTTTCCGGCAAGCGTTTTCAGCTTTCGGATGGGTCCGCCGTGATCCTGGATACCCAAGAGATCCCCGTGGAGTACGTACCGGTCCTCAACACGGTACCCCACTTGCACAACAATGTGAAACGATACAAGTATTACTTTCATGTCGGTGTAGGCAATACCGGGAGTGTCCGCATTGAACAGCTTGCTCACCGGACCGGATATACGAAACCCGACAATAGCAAGTACATTCCAGAGAGCCACAATGTCGATGGCTATGACCACTATCCCGATCAACAACGTACCAAGGTCGATGTAGCTGCCTTGGTGAACCATTTGGAACAACACAGCCGACCCGGACTCGTGGCACCGAGCGTGGATGCGGGTCGTTATCTCTGCGAGTACATTTACTATGTGAGCATGTCTGAAGCCACCGCTCATCCACACGACGATCCCATTGTTCTCTTTATCCATGTTCCGCCGGTCGGTAAACCATTGCAAATAAGCGAGATGCGTGACATTCTAGAAGAGATTGTCGATTGGGTTGTACGACACTATTAGCTTCATGGCGTGTTATGATGGAAACCAGATATATATTACCCATGGTCAAGCATGGATATCCCTAAGTGGACAATGGCCAATGGGATGAATCCCTTTACCCCGCGCGCTTTGGTCCAAACTATACCTATTATCCTTTTATAGAACTTTGGTGAGGAGCAATGGTGCAGATGACTGGAGTATATAACTGGCGGGGTTACTACATCATTGAACATCATGGACCACTCCAAGACGGAAACGAGAACGTACGAGAACACGCAAGGGGATGCTGAGAAGGGTGGAGACCATCCATTGACGCAGCGGGCTTCCGTGGATATAGAGAAGGCGTCCACGGGACATGATGGCTCTGTGGGTGGAGCTTATTCAGCTGAAGCGCGTCTCATTGAACGTAAACTCGTACACAAGCTGGATGCCGTAATTCTCCCCATAACCATGTGCATGTATCTCTGTGCATTCCTGGACCGCGGTAACATGGGAAATGCTAGATTACAAGGTCTGGAAGCAGAAGTGCTCGGTGGAAACGATCTACGCTATTCCGTCTGTCTTGCCATGTTCTATGTGACTTACATTGCCTTCAACGTCCCCGGCAACATGTTGGCCAAAGTGCTTCCTCCCGCCAAATCGCTCGCTTTAGCTACTTTCGTCTGGGGTGTGGCCGCCACTTGTCAAGCTGCGGTTAAAAATTATGCCGGCCTCATTGTCTGTCGATTGTTCATTGGCATTGGTGAAGCAGGATTCGGCTCGGCTGTAGCGCTCTATTACTCGTAAGTTGACTGGACAATGACCATAGGCGGCATCCACTCAACAGCAGTTAGGATGTGGTATAAAAAGAATGAGATTGCGACGCGGCTTGCCTTGTTCATTGGATGTGGTGCTCTGGCGGGTACATTTGGAGGTCTGATTGCCTATGGTGTCGGGAATATTCAATCCAGCTCACTCTCTGATCGGCAAATCCTCTTTCTGATCGAAGGCTTACCTTGCCTGTTTCTCAGCGGCATTGTGTTTCTCTTCCTTCCTGATCGTCCCGAAACCAGCAAGTTTCTCACAGAAGATGAACGTGTGGTGGCGAATACACGGTTAAACAGTCATGCCGGTCCAGCGGAGGGACCACGTCACTTTGACATGCGTAGCTTGCGTCGTGCCTTGTCGGATTACAAGAATTGGATGATTGCCTCCATGTATCTTGGTGTCAACCTGACCTTGGGGTACATCTCGGGATTCTTGCCCACCATTCTGACGACACTCGGTTATTCCAACGTTAATGCCCAGCTCTTCACTGTGCCTCCCTACGCCGTTGCATTGGTGTACATGGCCATAGTCAGTTTTGTATCGGATCGATTCAAGATTCGCGGTACGCTCGTGTGTTTTAATGGCTTGGTGGCAGCCGTGGGCTTCATTATCCTTCTCGCCGTTCACAACAACTCGCATGTGCGTTATTTTGCTACCTTCCTGATCGTCGCACCCACGTTCACCAATATTCCCATCTGTCTATCTTGGGCATCCAACAACAATGCGACCGAATCCTCACGAGCCGTCGCCTTGGGCTTGGTGAATTCTGTTGGTCAATGTTTCTCCATCCTCGCTTCCTTCTCCTTTCCATCCAGCGAAGGTCCACTTTACATTCGAGACATAGCCCTTAACCTCGCCTTCTCCCTCGTCACAGCTCTTCTCGGCATCACGCTGTACACGATACTCAAGGTGGAGAATAAGCGACGGGATCGGGCGGAAGGACCGCCTTCGGAAAGCATTTCACGGATTGATACGGCGGAGTACTTTGACAAGACGCCTGGATTCCGATACGTGGCATAGGTATCTCAAATGGTACTGACAATGGGTACACATGCATGTTTATATCTGGATTGGGCTAAAACAATGCAATAATTCCTACACGGATTCCATACACATCTTATACGTTGACACTCTATCTCAGCCTCACAATCCATGGACATGTGGACGAATTAAGCGCTTGCTGTTGACCAAATAACTGTTCCGGAGGCATCAAGCACTTCGATCCACGGCGCCCGGTTCCTGAAAACGAGCTTCTTACCCTTGCCATTCGTGTAAGTCTCCCACATGGCCTTTCCATTGGCATAAGTTACCAGGTTTCCATCACCCTGAAAGACCAAATCACACGTCCTTCCACAAGATGCGCCATTCGGCAAGGTGTGTCCCGAGGCCCACTCAGGAATCCAACTAGCGCTGGAGGTATTGTAGACGACCAGATTATTGTCGGTCTGATAGGTGATCAAAATATTGTCGTGCAGCTGAGCGACCGTGCCTGGCGCCATCGAGAGACCATTGGGGCCAAATGTTTGAGTGGAGGGCAAGGGGCCGGTGGGGCAGATAAAATAGTAGGGTTCTTGGATAGCCTGGACAAAGCCACTCTGGAGCGAGTACGGACTCTTCAAGCCGGCTTTCCAGTAAGAGAAGTGAGGGCTCTGATTGAAGAGCAATTGGGTTGCATATGGGCACGAGGCATCATCCGCAAAAGCCGCATTTGGCGAATGAACTATCGCACCAAAGCCTTTGTTGGTGGATGATGAGGTGAGCGTGTTCTTTGTCACTCTTGTGCCGGGCGCGCCAAAGATTACGATGCCTCCGTCTGTGCTCCCGGTGATCTTTGCCAATCCATGTCATTGTTAGTCCGAGTTGTCGATTGCGCGCTAATGCCTACCTTATTGCCAGACACGAGCGAGTGTGTACACGCAAACGATATACCATCAGCCCACCTGCCTTGACCAGCAGCATTGGTACCCTCTTGACCGCAAGGTCCAATATCATTATTGGTCACGGTCGCATTGGTACATACATTGGACGATATTCCTCCTTCAATAATATGGAGGCAACTCCAACCCCGTGGATTGCGCGATGCGACGTGGGAAACAACCAGACCGTTTCCGCCCCCTCCGACCTCAATATTGGCCCCTCCACCTAAGGTCACCGTAGGGGTCAATCGATGCGCAACCGCAAAAAACCGCATGGAGACGAACACGTACCGCTGAGAAACCCATTTCCGGCCCGATCTCCGTCCACTTGGATGTTAAGCAGGCGAATACCACTCAGGTAGGATCCAGAGATGAGCGTACTTGCGTTTCCACCTTGCGCGTTGAGTTTAATAATGGCTCGGGTATTGTCAGTAGGATAGCCCTGCGTCGACAATTCCTGGTGATCTGCCGTGAATTGAATGGTACCCGTGATGGTAATGACAGCCGTTGGACACAACTGAACCACGGTGCCTGCACCGCCGGATTTGAAGACAGAGTTGATGGTCCTTTGATCTCCTTGGGAGATACAGGAAGCTGCCGCCGAGGCAATGCACCCAGCAATCCAGAGGATGCGGCTGATCATGGTCCTACGTGATTACAGGCAACATAGTTACAAGGGCACACCTCTACTTATACGAGCACACCATCCAGGCACGCACTATGATTGCGGTTCAGGGACCATTTGTATGCAATAATATTGTGCTACATGACGCGTCGAGGGACAAAAGGCTTTTGTGGTAATTCTCCTTACCGGGAACATGCCGAACGGGAAAAGACCGTAGCGGTAAATCCGCTCCTGTTAGGGGCCTGTCGTTGGAATACGATACTGTAACAGAGTGATAGATTATCAGCTATTATTGTGGTGCTGCGCAGGTGTGACAGGTGACCGGCTGAATGGGTCTCTGGAAGACTTCTAGTTCGCGTTCCATGTCACCTCTGGCGACATTCAAAAAATTACTTTTACTGACATTGAAAAGCTTTATGACCAAAGGAAAGACTCATACATGGAATTAGACAGCAGAGAAGACCCATTCTTGATGTCCAGAGGCATCATTCGAAGAATGTATACTGACTAAGTTGGGATCAGAAGCACTGCAAGAGGCCACACCCATATACTTTCCACAGGTGTCGCGTCCTCCAGCTACCTGAACGGTATAGACACCTTGCTGACCTGGCACAGGTTGGACAAACCATTCTTGACGGCCTGATTCATCGTCACCGGCCACTCCGGTGCAGGAAAAGGCTGTGCAGTCCGACGCGCCAATGAACGTGTTGCAGCCAGACCGGCCTCGAGGAACCTGGAAGTACGTGTGAGCATCTCATCCAAGATGTGATTATCCAGCAGTGCGTACCGAAATGGTATACATGTTCGTCTTGCCCTTGACGGGTGTGAATTGGAAGCGCTGACGACCCGATCTAAAGACGCGTTAATTGACTAGACTTGCATTCCTCCTTTGACACTTGCCCATCGTCGCGTTGATACACTTCCAGACGATTACCCCAACTGCAGGGAACAATGCTGAGATACCTATAACATCCTTGACGTCCATTGGCGATAAGATGATATTGTTTGCTGGTGTCGAGGGGAGCAGCAACTGTGGTTGGATCCGTGGGCCATTGTTGAAGTTGTGCGTTCTTGCCGGTCAAGGTGACGGTGAGCTTGAGCCGCGCGTTAACGTCGGCCATGAGCGTATAGGTTCCAGCATTCAACCATTTGTTTCCGTTCGTATCCACGGTCATTAGAGAGGCCAGAGTAAGGTTTAAGTGAGCTACTTGGGTTGCACCAGGGGCAATACCATGCAGACGGGTGTAGGCGACCAATTGTTGGATGGATTGGCCGTTTCCACTGGCCTTGGCAAACAAGAGAACCACATGATCCGAAGTAACCTTCCCTGTATTGGTGACAGCGATGGAGTAGGTAGCCAAAGGTGCCGTATCGGTGCGGTTGGTGTTTAGAGCAGGTGCGTTGCTCAGCAATTTACTGATATGGAATGAAGTTGGGGGAGTACCTTGCCAAGCGTAGTTAAAGGTGGTATAATGCATGCCAAAGCCAAAAGAGTAGACGGGTGTATCAGTATACCACATGTAGGTTCGGCCGGGATTGTTGGTTCCCGGACGCAGGTTCATATCAGTCATTCGCATCTGGTTGGCGTAACTGGCTGGATATTGAGTCACCGGCAAACGTCCGGCCGGAGGTACCTTGCCGCTGATAATGTCAAAGATGGCTTGACCACCGGATTGACCAGGATAACCAGCCCAGAGGAGCGCATTGACTGAACTGTTGGCTTTCAATTCGGTATCGTCTACTTGACCACCACCCATTTGGACTACAATAAACTTTTTACCGAGCAATCCAAGTTGACTGATGAGCTCCAATTGATTGCCTGGCCAAGCAATGCCCGTACGATCATTGCCCTCGGATTCGATACTCTCGTCGATACCACCTAGGTAAATGATAGCGTCTGCCGCCTTAGCAGCGCTAATGGCGGCAGCGAACCCTGATGTAGAGCCGGAGTTGATGGCTGTACCGTACTCAAAGGTTACAGTGTATCCTGCCTTGGTTGCTCCTTGCTCGGGGCTGATAAGGAATGGAGCGCGACCGTTGTAATTGCCTTGCATTTGCGTCGTCGCATTGGCCCAAGGACCGATAAGTGCCAACTTCTTGATAGAGGAGGAGAGCGGTAGGGTTCCATCGTTCTTTAGGAGAACAATGCCTTCCCGGGCAGCGGTCAAAGCCAACGCTTGGCTACTCGCCGTGTTCACATCGGACCAGCCCAAGGAACGATAGGGCTGTGAAGATGCTGGATCAAAGTATCCAAGTTGGATCAGGGACGAGTATTGATTGATGAGCGCTTTCTGCAGGTCGGCATTGGTGATCAATGACTGATTAAATGCACTGGGAAGGTTTTTGCTATAAAATGTGCCACAATCCAAGTCTGTTCCGGCCCGCAATGCCCCGGCAACAGCTTCTTGTGCTGTCGGAGACCAATGATGGTTGTTGTAAATGTTGGAGATGGCATCACAGTCAGAAGTGACCCAGCCATTGTAAGTGTCAAAGCCCCAGGTGTCTCGCAAGATTGTTTGCAGTAGATAGGTATTCGCGCAGGACGGAACACCGTTGACGGCATTGTAGCTGCATATGACGCTACCGACATGAGCATCGCGGACGCAGGTTTCAAAAGATGGTAGATAATAAGAGACGAGATCTTGCAGAGCAACTTTGGCGTTGAAGCTGTATCGATCGGTTCCATCAGAGTTCTCCATATCGTACGCCGCATAGTGCTTACAGTCGGCAACCACGCGTTTGTATTTCGGATCAATGCCGCCTTGCAAACCAGTGATGAGCTGATACACGTAGGATTTTAAATGGAATGGGTCTTCTCCCGGTGTCTCCTGACCACGGCCCCACCTGGGATCACGGAAGGGATTGATGTTGGGTGTCCAGAAGTCCAAACCGGCTCGGCCGTAGTTGTTGAAAGCCCTGGCTTCGGTGCTGACCACCGTCGCGACCTGGTTGATCAAGGGATCATCGAATGCGGCGCCTAGAAGAATCGGCATAGGGAACGAGGTCGCCGAGCTAAAGTCACCAGAGGAAGCAAAGTTTACACCTGGGCTGTAGGCGACACCATGCAATGCTTCCGACCACCATTGGTATGGCGGTAAACCCAAACGTGGAATGCCAGGAGATCCGTTGACGGTATTGTTGATCATTTCTTCGGTTGTCATCAAGGAGACCAGAGCGGTTGCTCTGTCAAGGTAGCTTGCCTTTGCGTTACAGACCGTGTTGCTTGCCAAAGGTGCCTTCGTGCAATCTGGAAAGGCAGCCATTGATAGACCGGCCAAGACCAATTGTACGGCCAAGGTGACCGAGATTGAGTAACGCACCATGATTGGTAGAGTAATCCACGCAATTGCTTGCCTGATTCTTCTAGCCGCCCCTGATCGTGCCTTTATATCCCCGGACCGCTTCATCTTTGGACCGTTCCATCATCATGATCTGACAAACGCGCGTAATTCCGCTTCAGGTTACCTCAGCGAATGGATCCAACTAAATGGAGAAATACCGACATTGACAGACCCTTGGACGTCCGTCGTTTATTTCTCAGATCCTGTTATTCCGCTTACTATGGCCAATACTCCGTGCCGCGGGATGTGGGATGTGCACAATTGCGGGGTAAGATAGGAGGCGATCATTTATCTTCCGCCGCCACAGGGACTTCTCCATAAATGGATATTTCCCTGAACCGCCAGAAAGAAAACGGTCAGCAGAGGGTGCCTTTTCCCACTAAGTGGTGGTATAAGGAGACGTGTTACTGCTTTCCAATATCCTTCAGAGGATGCCAACAATCACGACGTGCCTGACCCAATATGCCATGTTATCCATCAAAGGGATAGTCTCTTGGCATTTCTATGCGTGGAGAGCCCATCTTGTCCAACATGTTCGGGAAATATCAACTTCCAGAGCCTTGCCTTCGTTGCGTGATGAGAAATTGCCCGTGTCGTAAGACCAAATTTCCCCGAAAGTTGAACAGGGCAAAAGGTCCCAAATATGGCAATTTGACGCGCGCAGCTACTTGTAGACCGGCAGCAAAGGATTGCTATTGCGTTTGCTCTCTTGTCCTTGTCTAGAGATGCAGCATGGCCAAATCCTTTGTACAGCCCTAAACACAAACAAAGCGACGGTCCAGCCAGTTTACCCCAGACTCATCATGTTATGGAGATGCAATGCAAAATACATGTATAACAGGATGCCTCTCTGTCCATCCGCCATAACCACCCATGCTCTCATCCTCACACTTTGTCGTGCACTGCCTAGTGCTGACAACAGCTCTTTACGTAAGCCGACCCCCAACAATCAAAGGTGAATAAGCAAGCAGTCACAATCGAACGCCTCCCCAAATACGCTCAAATTGCGCCTTCGTCGGCGTCTTCTCACTCTCTCTCTTTCTTCCTTACAACATGGATCAAGTACGCAAACAAGTCAATGAAAACACAAATGGATCATTGACGATCGTAGGTAAGTGATTGACCGTTGATAGGGCTGGTGCTTGGTTTCGTTTTCGGTGCGGTTGTGCTCGGGTCAAGGGTACTCGGATAATCTAGAAATGATATTCCGCACCTATCTGCGGTTCTCCTCGCTCGGTCGAGGTGCGTAGGGGTGTCGATGGATGTATCGTACTAGGTTCATCTACTACTACCCGCGTGTATGGAGCAGCAACGTGGGATCGACGGGCATGTGGATCATTTCGGCATCTGGCGCCGGGGAGCCGCAGTCACCGATTCTTTTGGGATTAGTATGCTCATGACGGTTTTGTGGTCTAGTTCTTGGTGCCTCTGGTGACTTGGCCAAAAAGAAAACCTTTCCGGCCCTCTTTGCCAACTATCGTAACGGATATTTGCCCACCGAGACCCGGATCGTCGGCTATGCTCGTACAGAGATGAATGAGGAAGAATTTCACTCGCGCGTCAAGCAATACATCAAAAACGCCGATCAACAAGATCTCAAGGGCTTTCTATCCATGTGCACCTACATTCACGGCGCTTATGATAAGGACGAGAGCTGGCAATCGCTGAACACGTACATCAACAAGCTGGAAAAGGAGGCCAACACGTCGCATCCGAACCGACTCTTTTACATGGCTTTGCCTCCGTCAGTGTTCATTCCTGTCGCTCAAGGTCTAAAGAAGAATGTGTACAAGGATGGTGCCATCAATCGTGTCGTTATTGAGAAGCCTTTCGGTATGGACTTGGACAGCAGTCGCGAGTTGGGCAAAGCCATTGGCGCTCTCTTCACGGAAGACGAGGTAAGGCGTGCACATGCATCATCAATGACCATGACTGATAAACCCTGGATAGATTTATAGAATCGATCATTATCTCGGCAAGGAGATGGTCAAGAACATCATGTCACTCAGATTTGCCAACGTTTTCTTTGGTGCTCTGTGGGACAAAACTTATATTGAAAACGTACAAATCACCTTCAAGGAGCCTTTCGGTACCGAAGGTCGAGGTGGTTATTTTGACGAATTTGGCATCGTCAGAGACGTGATGCAAAATCGTAAGTTGACCGTTGTCGTCGAAATGCGTTGCTCTGCCTGACACTTTTGGCCGTAGACTTGTTGCAAGTTGTCTCCCTGATTGCTATGGAACGACCAAAATCATTATCTGCTGAAGCCATTCGAGATGAAAAAGTCAAGGTATTAGGTTGCATACCCCCGATAGCGCAAAAGGATACACTTCTGGGCCAATATACAGCCTCTCCAGATGGCTCAAAGCCTGGATACCTCGACGACGATTCGCTCAAGAACAAGCAATCAAAGACGCCCACCTTCGCCACGCTCGTCGCTTGGATCAACAATGAACGCTGGGAAGGCGTGCCTTTCATCATGCGTGCCGGCAAGGCTTTGAACGAGCAAAAGGTCGAGATCAGAATACAATTCCGCAACGTTGCTCCTGGCCTCTTCTCTGATCTTCCTCGCAACGAACTTGTCATTCGCGTCCAACCTAACGAGGCCGTCTACATGAAGTTCAACAACAAAACGCCCGGTCTCAGCTTCAACACGATGCTCACCGAACTTGACTTGACCTATGGTCGCCGATACTCGGATTTGAAGATCCCCGATGCCTACGAGGCCTTGATTCTCGACGTCTTGAGAGCCGATCATTCTAACTTTGTGCGAGATGATGAACTCGATGCCGCCTGGAAGATTTTTACTCCCTTGTTGCACTGGATCGACAAGGGTGAAGGTGTCGATATCAAGAATTATGCCTACGGCTCTCGCGGACCGAGCGAGTTGGATGACTTTGTGAAGCGTTATGGTTTCCGTAGACATGACACCGAGTATGTCTGGCCTGTGCAGAAGCTCTGAGCTTTAGCAGATATGGATGGAATTGTATAGTGTGAACGAGTGGCTCTATGGTGTCTAGTGGGATAAAATACAATACAGCTTATTGACAATTATTTTACACACGATATCTACAGTCTATCCAATGGTGCCCTTCTTGATTGCCTCACCGTACCGCTTCATCACCTTGAGACGTTCCTCAACCTCTTCCAATACCCCTTCATCCTGAACGCCCGGCTGCGCCATCCAATCCAATGCCCATTGCTTGAGTGCCTCATCATCCACCATGGCCTTCTCCAAAGCCCCGTATCTCAGCAGATCATCCAGATAGACTGTTTTGCATGCGTTCATGAGCGTCGCTATGAACTGATGTGACTGCGCCGGCGTGATGGTGATGGTTGCCAACAATTGCTGTGTCGGTGTGAGCGTTTGTGAAGCATTCGATGGCTTGGGTGACGGCGTCCCCTTGGCCTTGCCTTTCTGCGGCTTCTTCTTCTTCTTGCCCTCCTTGTCTTTCTCCTTATCCTTGTCCGCTTTCTGAGAACCGTACAGTGCATAGTCCACATGCTTCAATGCGTCCCCGTGCAGCTTCTCAAACTCTTGCATGGCTTCCTGCAACTCGTCCATGCATCCCCGAACGCGTTCCATGGCCTTTTCCAACGTCCGAGCCTGCTTGACCATGAGCGCGTCATACAAACTCGTTGGAAAGCTAGACAAGATTGACTCGCTCTTTTTCTCTCTCCATTCCATCGTCTCATGTCGCTGCAAGAGTATATTGTGTATGGATGAGAGATGAGCATACAAATGACCATGTATCCTCTTCACCCCAGCCGTCAACCCCATCGCCCGCGTCAATAAGTGTTCGGAGCGTTCCATAATTTTCTTGTTTACTCTCTCTCTCTTACTCTCTCTCTATGGCCGTTCCTGTTCCTTACGCAGACTTGGGCAAAGCTTCCCGCGACTTGCTCGGCAAGGACTTTCCTACCGGTGCTGTCTTGCTCGAGGTCAAGACCACTGCTCCTAACGGTGTGGTAAGTTTTGTTCGCCGTTATGGTCCGGTTCCTTTTCGCTCACCTCGGCGTTAGAGTTTCAAAGTCAACGGTGCCAAAGACGCAAAGACTGGCATCATTGCTGGTAACCTCGAGACCAAGTACAGCGACAAGAAGAATGGTTTGACGTTCACGGAGTCCTGGACGACCTCGAACCACCTTTCCGGCAAGGTCGAGTTGGAGAACAACTTGGCCAAGGGCCTCAAGGTTGAGTTGAACACTTCCTTGTTGCCGTCGGTTGGTGAAAAGTCTGCTCGTCTCGGTGTGACCTACAAGCAACCCAACGTCCATACCCAAGCTGTCTTGGATGTTTTCAAGGTACGGTCCATGCCGCTTGATGGATAAGGAGCGCGTGCGCGCGCAGGTACTCATGGATACTCTCCTTTTCCCATCCCATCTAGACTCACTTGGCCATCAACTCGGTGGTTGGACACGAGGGTATTCTCGCTGGTGCCGAGGTCTCTTATGATATTCTCAACAACAAGGTACGTTTTTCGAGGATTACGAGGGCCGCGAGCGAGCGAGCGTCGATCTTGATGGTAGTAAATAGGTCACTCGCTACAACACTGCTCTCGGATATACTGCTTCTGACTATGCCGTTGCTCTCCATGCCACCAACAACCTTTCCGTTTACTCTGGTAAGGCATCATTCGCGCACGTGGAACGCGTGTGTAACCACAAAGATTGGGGTGTTAACCACTCGCGCTTTAGCCTCCTACTACCACCGTGTCAGTGCTGAGGTAGAAGCTGCCGGTAAGGCTGTCTGGGACTCCAAGGGCACAAACGCCGTCGCTCTCGAAGTGGGCGCCAAGTACAAGCTCGACAGCAATGCTTCCCTCAAGGCCAAGATTTCCAACTCTGGTGTCCTTGGTCTCGGATACACTCAACTCCTCCGCCCTGGCGTCAAGATGACCCTGGGTGGATCTATTGACACGACGCGCTTGAACGAGAACGCTCACCGCGTTGGCTTGTCTTTGGTTATGGAGAACTGAAGAGCCAAAAAGTCTTGTGATTGCCATACCTTATTGATTTGATCCAGCCTTGGTCTGCTTTATAGTTCTGGGGGTAGGGGGAAAAACGCTCTGTTTTTGTGAATCAATCCATCAATAAACAAAAAGGATAGACGAAAAAGAAGGTAACAGCCAAAACCAGAACACTATATACGTACACAAGTGCGGGAAGGTTGCCACTACTAACGTCCCACCGTCTCCGTCGTGTCATGCGTCAACGAACTCTCCCTTCGCAACGAGACATTGGAAGGATTAGAATGCGGTATATTGGCAGGTGAAGGATGCTCGACGCCCACACTTGTGCCTTGACCGGCCTTGCACAATGCGTAGTCGCCCGAATCAAAGTACTTTCGGTCCGCCAATTTCTGAGACATGATGTCACGTTTATCAGGCAGTTTACCGTACAGACGTAGAAAGCGTTGTTCTTGATCGTCGAGTGACTGTCTGGGGTGTGAGTGGGGTGGTTGGCAGTGTACGAGGATGTAAGACTTACCGAGAGGTCCATTTTCTTGGCTTTAGCCGGAAGCATGATGATGTGGTGTGAAATTTTGATAAAAGCGGATGTGACGATGTGATGTTGGTTTAATAGCGAGCGTCAAGAGACGACCGTCCAAGCGAACGAGTGCCGAGCTCTCCAAAGGCACAATGATATCAAGGGGGAAAACCAAAAGCTAGAGACAAGAAAGGGCAGTGGGGAAAAAAGAGAGTTCCAAAGGGCACAAAAACGATTTTGACACTGCATGAAGCCGAGGAAGGACCCTAACCCTAAATGCAGGAAAACCCACTTTAGCTCTTAATTGCAGGGCAGGCGCATGGTTGGCTTGCAGGGTTGGCCCTGAACGCCTTCCACGCACGGATGGGTATCCCTGTCAGTGGAATTAATTCGGTTGACGTATTCAATGGCCCCTCAAGAGACATGGACATGGTACACAGGGAAAAATGAGCGTCATTGAACATGATTTGCTATCTACCATGTTCCAGTATAGTAAATCGAGAATAAAATTCCGAGCTCGTATCATGCAAGCGGCTTATCCTGGAATGACGGGCTGTGACTATGAGCAAAAGGCATCCTGGCAAACCCGAACTGTGGCATGGTCTGGGTGTACGCTTTCACGAATCGTCCGGTGTGATAGGGGTTGGACGGCTACGTTGCTTTGGAAGAGCGATCAAAGAAGGCTACCTATGGTCAACGATGGCCTGATGATAGGCGTAACATGATCCACGGGCCTGGCAAAGAAAGCCGCCCCAAATTGATTCAACATGCGCTAGTCCTCTCTCTAGGTCCTGTTCTACTCTGTGATCCTGGCGGTCGTCCCGAACTCATCCCACCCTCAACCACACATGACCCTAATGAATCGCAGTCACACCCCACACATCATGGCATCGCAAGACACGGCGTCTATCGCTGTGCCTCTTCATCGGTCATTCAAGACCGTGCCTACCGAAGAATCACATTTGTACGAAGTTCAAGAGAGGATATGTCGGATAGGTGACGAGGGACCTTCCATATTGTGTGATTCACCGGTGATTCCTTCTGACTTGCCTCAATACCAGCCCAGAGATACACCGGTGAACATGGCAGAGGAAGGGGAGAAGCGTACGGACAGCAATGGTCAAGATGGGGTGCATAAGTCTACCGAGGTCGTCAAGCAAAACGTCACTGGCCATGAGGAGGGTTTACCTGCCTTGGAGGTTGCATCGCGTGAGACAGAGCAGCCCGAGGAAAACGACGCCAAGAAGGATGTACAAGGTGATGTAGCATTGACCTATCAAGCACACCAACAGACCCGTGTCAAGCCGCGCAAGGTTCTCGGCAATTATACACTCACAAAGACACTTGGGGCCGGGAGTATGGGGAAGGTCAAGCTTGCTGTACATTCCATCACCGGCGAGAAGGTGAGACGAGGAGGGGGTGTGACAGAACTGATGAGCTAATACGACATTAGCTTGCTGTCAAGATAATACCTCGGTCACTGTTATCGTCTTCAAACGAGAACATCTCCACAGAGCAGGAAGAGAATGGAGCAAATAGGACAAAGTTGGAAAATAAGGAGCTTCGAACGATACGAGAGGCATCCATCATGCTGCTGTTACATCACCCCTATATTGTCCAGACCAAGGAAGTGATGGTGCTGCCGCATCACTATTACATGTTTTTCGAATACGTTGGGGGTGGACAGTTGCTGGATTATATCATTAGCCATGGACGCCTCAAGGAACGTCAGGCTCGCAAATTTGCACGCCAAATCACCAGCGCCTTGGATTACTGTCATCGCAATTCTATCGTACATCGAGGTAAGGACGCACCGTTTGCAGAGCGCGTGCGGTATTGACGTTTGGGTGTGCAGATCTCAAGATTGAAAACATTCTCATTTCCAAAGCGGGCGACATCAAAATCATCGATTTCGGTCTCTCCAACCTTTATTCACCTCATTCTCACCTGTCCACCTTTTGCGGTTCGCTATATTTTGCCGCTCCAGAATTATTGAATGCCAAATTATATACGGGTCCAGAGGTAGACGTATGGTCACTAGGCATCGTCCTCTACGTGTTGGTATGTGGCAAGGTGCCTTTTGATGATCAAAGTATGCCTGCCTTGCATGCCAAGATAAAAAAAGGGGTCGTGGACTATCCATCCTATTTGACGAGTGGTAAGTGACGTTGAGATTTGCGAAACGTGAGGCTAATGTTTTCGCCAGACTGCAAATCAATTCTTTCACGGATGTTGGTGACGAATCCAGCTCATCGAGCAACCATATCAGAAATCATCCTACATCCATGGATGAACAAGGGCTACGATTCACTAGTACAAAGCTTTGTCCCTCACCGACCGCCACTAACGTTACCCATCGACATGGAAGTTGTGCGAGGCATGACCGGTTTCGAGTTTCCTAGCGAAGAGGAAATCAAGGAGCAACTAGAACAAATCGTCACATCCCCCGAATACCAAAAAGCAGCCAAAGTCATCGCCAAACGCAATGCTGAATCGCATCTGAGCCGCGTACCGAGCGGAGGCGGCTTGCATGGAGGATTGTTGCAGAGAAAAGGATCCTTCTCCCTAGCAGACGACGATCCACAAACGATCCCGGCCGCATACCATCCCCTCGTCTCTATATATTATCTGGTGCGCGAAAAGATGGCGCGCGATAACGAGGATTTCTCGCGGGCAAGTTCACAAGTCATGGAAAGATACTCTCCCGAATCCTCTTCCGAATTGCTTTCCCCCATTGTTCCAATGCCGCCCATGCCCACCATCTCCAAACCCGAAACAGCGCATGCCCCTGACATTAAGATCACCGAACGGCCTTTCCATCGTGAGCAAGGCCTGTTATTAGGCAGACAAGGACGACGCAGTATTCTTGTGGACGAGGGTGACCGGATTGTCGTGGAAGAATATGAGTCATCGGATCGCTCTCGACGCAATAGTCACAAGGGTCAACACGAAGACAGGAATGGGTCTGAAAGACCAGGGCCCGGGAGCGTGCTGCGTAAGCTGAGCACAGCGCTAGGCAGAGCGAACGACGACAAGGCCGACAAGACGGCCCCAGAGTCCGACCATGCTCAACGTAAACCTCATGTGCGTACCCACAGCGTCAGTTCAACACTACCTCAAATGGCCACCACCTTTCAAGAAAGAGCCAACGCATTCATCAATTCTCATCAACCAGCTCATTCTCCCAGCAAGCCTCATGCTGAACGCCGGGGTTCCATGACCTCCGCGAGCTCACCCAACACCTCATTGAACGGTCGATCCAAATCTGAGTTTGCTTCGCGCTTCAACACCATCCTATCGCGCACACATAATGCTCATGACACCGACACCGTCGCCAGTCATCGGTCTAGCTATACTCCTGGGGTAGGCGGCAAATCCGTGCTTGGAGGCAAGTTTGGAAGCAATAAACACCCAGCTTCAGAGCTTCCCAATACGCTGGATGAGCACGCTGGTGAACACGAGGATGAAAAGGAGATCGATCTACCCGCTTACTTTGACATGTCTCTCGAAGCCAAAGACACGATATCGCGGGTAGGCAATGGCAACCACATTCGCACCACATCACTTGGCGCTGAAGATCACGAAGAGGACTATGCTCAACCGTCCCTACCTGTCTCCTCTACCTCCGGCACCGCCGACGAAGCCATCAAACCCGTCTTTCTCAAAGGACTCTTTAGCGTCACGACCACCTCCACCAAACACCCTTCCGTCATTCGATCCGACTTGATCCGGGTCCTTGAACGTAGTGGTGTCAAGTGGCGGGAAATCAAGGGTGGATTTGAATGCGTGCACATACCCTCCATCGATGTCGGTAATGCCGAAAGCACCGTACCGATGCCCGACCTCGTGGTACGTTTTGAGATCTATATTGTCAAGGTACCCTGGCTCCTGGGCATGCACGGTCTGCAGTTCCGCAGAGTAGGAGGCGGTGTATGGCAATACAAAAACATGTGCAGTCGTATATTGGCAGAGCTCAAATTGTAGATTATGATACATCCATACGAAGCACTCTAGCTAGTTCCGCTATTTGTACAGGATCCATGTCTGCTAATCCACACACCTCTCGCCACGCTTCTTGTTTTACCTTTTCGAATTCCGTGCGCGTGAGGATGCCTTGAACAAGTACGAGAGCCAGGCTCCAGCGTAAAGGACCAGGGGCAAGGAACTGGGTGGACGAGGGAACGGCAAGCGTGTGAAAGAGGCCTTCGCACGGTATGAGCGCGTCGCTGGATAGCTCAAGTTGCAAACAAATCATGTCCAATCTACAAAATAAATCGCATGAGATGATTGTCATATCAAGATATGGGCAAACTTACGTCTCCTGCATGCGCTCGCCAAAGAACTGCCTCCGCACGACCATGGCTTCATCCGCTTCCTTATCAACATGCACATTATCGGCTTGATCGTTTGGGCCAACGTAGCCCAGGTCGCCTTCTTGCAAAGATCGCATATACCGCTTCGTTTCTGGGGTCATCATGCGGTCGAGCAGCGTAAAGAGACGGCCGAAGGTGCTCATGGTGGGTTGGTATTTGGTTGTTTTCTTCTTGCTCTTGGCTTCGTTGACTTGTCGTTGTAATTGTTGCGTGATGTCTGTGGAGGAGGTTGAGGGGATGGGTGGTTGTGCGACGGACGTGTTGGTGTTGCCAGAGGAGGCAGAAGACGTGGCAGGACGAGGTTCCGACACAGACGTTATCAAGGCGGTTTCGCTTGGCGTCCGTGTTGACGGTAACGATGAGATCTGAGCGGTGGATGTGGAGGTAATGGTTTTCGAATCGAAGCCTTCAGGTTTTGTC
>MVBO01000008.1:0-53989 GCA_002261195.1 Bifiguratus adelaidae
CGCAATTACGCGTCAAAGTCAAAATAGGCAATTCTTGGGACGCTTTTGACTGCCACTGTACCCCAAGGAGTGGATTAGGATTGCTAGCTTTGTTGATATCAGACGAGGTATACTGTACAAGCTACTGAGTTAATACTGTATATGCGCAAACAGTAAAACAGCTGAAGACATTCGCCGAAAGATGTGGTGGGTTGGAGACCACACCAAGATTTCTGGGACCAGAAAATCCAAAGGAGAAAGATGACGCAACATAAATGGGATGTTTATTCCGCATCGTCAAAATAAACAGGGCAAATTCTATTATGGATTTCATTGGAGCAGTTGAGATAAGAGTCCTTTCCTTTCTTGTGGACGGGTAGTCCTCTTCTGACCTCCGAACTCTTCTGAAGTTTACTATCTCCGCGGAGCGTATTGCAAGCTTTTCGCTCGTGTGTACACCCTCTATTGTGCTATCCCTTGCCCCCTTAGTTGTTTTTCGTCCCAACAACAACAGTTGCTTCAGGTTATACCACTTGGGGGTGAATGCCAGATTACAGTAGATCCCTAGTCTAATTTATCCTTTGGCCCAAGATTACCCCACAATGATTGATCCGATAGTCAAGAGACCAGATGGCATGCTGGTAATGATGGCAGTTGAGTGTTGATTGGTACGTAGATATTGCGGTTGACGTGCTGTGGAACAAGTGCTTGAGACTTGGCTCCTGTGTTGGAATAAGTAAGTGGTCAATTCAAGTTCAGACAGTGCTACAGAATGATGGATTGTGCTTGAATAATGATATATAGACGAGGGGTGTACGGTTGCATGGTTGTCGAGATCGAGACGAGCAAAGATTACTCGCAGACAATTAATACCAAAAGCCGTAATACGAATTTTCGGCTTACAGTACAATGCCTTGGCAGTCATCCATGGCATCGAGACTTGACGGAGAATGCTGCCAGATGTTGAGACTAGAGGACACGGCCAGGACCAAGAGTAGACTATAACGAGTAGCTTCGTTATAAGACAAGAATACAAGTTCTAAGGTCCAGAGTTTAAATGCATTGCAAACTAAGAACAGGTAATACAGCCGCCGAAAGACAATTGATACGACAGATGGGAGTCCGGATGATATACTGCTACTCACAGAAGCTGAACTGTAATTGTCTCTTGCGTGACGCGCTTGATACAAAGTCGGGACCAGTCGTTGAGAGCTTATGTGTCGGAATGAGCAGACGTCAACTTCACGTCCGCAGTGCCCAATGATTTGTAATGCATATAACTTGAATAGGTTATTGTAATGAAATGTATCGACGCACCATGGCTGCGTGGTTTTCGAGAGGTATGCATATAAAGATTGGCCGAGAGCAATGCAAAGTATGAGGATTTTGCGTGTCTTAACACTATGCGAGCCATGACATCTGTTGTGTTTGCAATCCCACCCAGTATTCGTCTCTCCTATTGGTCGTCGAACAGATTTCGTGTCGCTTATGCTAGGGACTTCTCAATTTTTCTATCCAGATCCTGCGCTTGTTTGATTTGGTTGACAATTTAAACGCAATGGTTAAGGCCAGCGGATGGCCACTTGGCCAACCATGTAAGAGTTCGATGTACTCCGAGAATAGGGACAACGCACTGTAAAGGCTATATACAAACTAGTTTGCCGATGGAAAGGTCAATTTGCGGGGCGAAGTTTCGGGGCAAAAATAATGATATATCACGTATGTGCCATTAGAATGTCTGATTGACTGGGCATCCTGTGCAGCAATAAGAGCTCATTGCAAGTATACCTGCCTGAGATATATTGAGGAGCTTCGTTGGAGCAGATATGCGAAAGAATAGGTCACGACATGTCCATGCAATTTGTGGCAAAGCTTGCACACCATGTCGGCCAAAAAGATCGAGACAGACTTTAAGAAAGTTATCCTTAGAATTCAGACCGTGTGCGGGTAAACCTGGTTTGCCAATCAAAAGAGAGGTTGGTGTTTATAAAGTTGCTCGTGAAAAGTATTCATCGAAGCTACATCGGCATCATGGCCAATAATTGCCAGCGACTCCTACGTATTCGCGACGTGATATAACGAGAGTTTATCACTACCTATTAAACTTTCCTTCAGCTTCACAAAGCACTCAAATGGACCAACTCTTGAAGTGTCATCACCATAGCAGTACTACAAGTAAGGGTAGTCTATGTAAAAACTTCATTGGTTATATTACTGAAGATCCGTTCATCGGAACCTTTAACCTGCAGGGATTCGATTTTCGATCTGTAGAAGAACGAAATCGAAGCATTCTTATAACGCAATGATGGATTTTCGCTCACTCAGATCCGGCTATTTTGCTCTGTTACTTCCAATTCGTCCACTTCCCATCACACACAATGCCATTGCTCCCAACAGGCATTCCACTGTTAGCTTACTTCAGCTTCGCCTTATATTCACATGACCTCACCTCACGAGCAACAATTAAGTATATGACCTAACCATGTCAATGTGTGGCAGCATGTATTTAGGATACTCATACTGAAGCTCTGTCAGGATTTTATCAGGATGCGAGCGTCTACGAGGATGACACAGCGTGATTTCCGGTGACAAAATGCTGCTTATTCTGGTTTCGTCGCTTTCGACTTGCCAGTGCTAGAGCTCGTACTCTAATCTCTTAATCTGCAGATTCATGATCTTGTAGACTTCATTCACGAAGACCACCCCCTCATTCAGGATCGTACTCTGTGTTCATCCCATTTTCATTGGAGACATACACTAGCTTGATAATTCTGTGCCCATCATGGCTGAAACTTTGTCCATATCTTCGCTTGGTTCCAACCGAAACCTCCTCGACTTGACTCGTACTTCATTTGAATTGGTTCAGAGCAGCTTCCATATGGTTGAACATTCGCGTGGATTCTTATAAATATGCCTTGCTAGGCCGCGTTGAAAACGGGAGGACCATAGGCATTCCAAAATCTTTCGACTTCCACGTGGGCTTATCCGCGAAATGGGAAGTCCACAAGCAAAAAGCTAGTTGTGTCTCTCTCCTTCAGTTAACCCTTTACAAAAGCATTTTCCGCGTTGATCACGAAGGCCATGATAGTCTGCTACCGAGTAGGAAGGCAGTGTCAGATCGCGTTATTACCGATCTTTGCATATCGTATTCCATTATCCTGGAAGGAAGGCAATCCACAAGTGCTTTATCCTTACCTCTATGCCCTTTAGAAGACCTTGCATGTATACATACACAACTCCAGATGTGTCGTTTGCGTCACCAACCATTTCTCATCTCAGAACGAATTGCTTGTAGCTCAAATTTCGGTAAGGGGTTATCCAAAATAAAAATGCTTGCAGCCGCCAATCATCAGCCCCGTCAGTTGATATGCATGCCTACATTCCGCGTTGCATTGTTAACCTTTCTTAGAGTTGGAATAGCTTTAGTTGTCTTCGAGACGCGTTGCTCTAAAGGCTGAACAGAGGCACTTAGCTAGTTTTATCAGGATGTGACATTCACAGCTTCTTCTCCGTTGCAGGCCAGTCGTCCGAGGCCACCTCCATCTTTCGTTCGTCGCAAAATCCAACACCACTGGCTTTGTCACAGTCTATCCAGTGCAATGGCTTCACAGACGAACTTTTTCCGGGGAAACAGTCATGCAAGATGTTCACATCGGCGGAATTCAAATCTATACTGTACCCTGTTTCAACTCCAAACGTCTGTGAGATCGTTCAACGTTTTCTAGTTCTCTATGCGAGTGCGCGTATAGTTTTGCCTAGATACTATGCTCCTCAAAGTGTCTCGGTTATATCCATTGCTGCTCAGGGCTAGACTTTCGACGCGGTTACCTTATTAGAGTAGGGAGCAGCTTGAAACAATTACGCTTTTGCCAGTGTAGCGCTACGCGAACGATCGTCATCGCAACGTGTTTAGTACTTGGCTGCGCGTGCACCTCGCTCGAAGGTGGCAAATACTTCGTCGATGGATCGTCCTTTTGTCTCGGGCACGCAAAACACGGTGAACATCACTAATTGTAATAAATATGGGCACCAAGGGCAGCTCGCCTATCACCTACCTGAGAGTGCACCAACAATTGCAAAAATAATGAAAGTCCAGCTGCCGAGTCCATTGCTTATAGTAGGGAATAGCAAGCCGATTATGAAGTTGCAACTGTTGAAAGGAAAGGCATGAGTTGGCTTTGTAAAGTATAGCAATTGGCAATCCTGTTCGTGCCAGCGCATGCTTACGTCCAATTGGTACATATCGCTACAGCGCCGGCGGAAGCAGCAGCGTACGTCGGTGTAATCTCAGAAGTCAACATCCAGGCAATTGGACCAAGGCCAATGGCAAAAGAAGCAACGAACAGAAAGACTGAAACGCTTAGCGGAGAGACCCATATCGTGCGAAAAACCACTTGCCTGCAACGACCACCAGGTAATCCAATCCAAAGGTACTTCCAACAACCATAAGGACCGAGAAAATACATATACCGCCACCAGAAAGAATCAGTAGAGACTTTCTGCCAACTTTGTCGATGACCAAAATGGAAACAATAGTCATGACGAAGTTAAGGCCGCTCGTTCCGATGGTGATATACTTTGAGTTTTGTTGATCGAACACGGCATTGAAAATGTTGGTTGAATAATACATCACGCCGTTCATACCAGAGAATTGTTGAAGCATGTGGATCGCCATGACTGTGAGGGTCAAACGGAGAAAGATAGGATCTTTGAACAGATCCAAGATACCCATGGTGGCTCGAGCTGTTCCCTCCTCAGCAACCTTAACATCAACGTCGCTAAATGCTGTGTCTGCCGGATCATCGCTGATACGTGGTCCCATCTCCAGATTGTCTGTTGATAGACTAGCGTCACCTTCGACAGCAGACTTAGCAGCTGCAGTTCCCATCTGATTTGCGACGATCTCGTAAAATTCATCGTCAATGATTGCGTTGCTACGAAGACGCTGCAAACATAGCCGAGCCTCCTCTACACGATTTTCGGAGACCAGATATCGTGGGGACTCTACGCACGCGGGCATCAAGAAAAATTGAATAATAGCTGGCAATGCGACAAGCGCATAGTTTAATCTCCATAGAGGAACGTTTGCTAAACCGAGACCGACAAAATTTGATAGAAGAATACCAATCACAATAAAGAATTGATTCATGGCACCCATTGCTCCGCGTGCCGCAATTGTGGATGTCTCACCAACGTACGTCTATATGGTGGCGTAAGTGTCTCCGCGTTAGCCGATCATGCATTCTAACTTACTGGAGTTGCGATACTTCCGAGACCGCAGGAAATACCGCAGCATATACGACCAATAATGAACATGGCAGGGTTGACAGCCAATGCTATCAGTACACCGCCGATAACCCAAGGTATCGTATTAAAGATGATGACCTTTTTTCGTCCAAACCGTGTCATAAGTGGTCCCCCTGCTAGACCACCGACAAGACCGCCCAAACAGAAAGATCCAACTGCAAAACCCCTATAGTATCTGCATAAGGACATGAACGCGCGCTGGTGCCGGTAAACTCACCAGAGCAGATCATCCATAGGCAGACAGTCTGGGAATGACGGATTATTGACGTGTGCATAGCCATTTTCACAAGCTTCAGTCGCATCGCCGGCAAGATTGGGTGAACCAATCACGTATCCGTTCGCCATTGAACCAATGCAGGCAATGGTCACGCAATAAAGCATGTACGTGGGATAAGTCGCATCTCTTGAGTCCATGATAATCAAGTAGAACTTAGCGCTATGAATATCGGACGCGCTCGTTATATACCATGGTCTTTAACCTTAGGCCCTTGCCCTCAATTTGCATGAATTGGCTGTTCATCCGTGAATTTCCAAGACCGGGAGCTTTTACGCGAAAAGAATTGTTTCGGATCGGTGGAGTTGCCCAAACAAGCCGATCCGGGGTGTCGCCCATCTTACAAAAAGTCTAAATGGTGTTTAAGATCCCGGAGATGCATCCGGAAAAGCTCGTCATGCTGCCTTTGCATACAATGCCAATGCCCCGGAGAACAACCTTCCCGTTGTTGGCGCGCGTGACTTTCAATTCTGGATTGAATTCTTTTTCTTGGGTGGCTTATTCTGTGTGCTTTTGATCTGCGATGATATCCTCGGTGCTTTGGCTACGCAAGGGGGTCGCTGCTCGGCAACCGGAGAAGTATGAGCTAGATGACAAGGAATACGAGCGTATTAGTGCTTTAGCACAAGAACAACTTGACGATGCCCGCACTGATCTCGAGGAAGCTCAGGAAGGCAAGGCCGACAAAAAGATTAAGACAACGGATGGCGGCGAGCGCTCCGACGACGACGACGACGATTTGTCCAAGTACAACTTGGATGACTATGATGAAGAGAATTCCCATACGATTAACAAAGGCGAGTACAACATACGACGGTCTTGGCTCCTGTTTTAGCTTACACAGTTACCGACAGATATCAACATTTTTTCAAACATAAAGGGCCTGACATACCATACTTCCAACAAGGAGGATCCATACATTACTCTTGATGATGCTGTGGATGATGTCGAAGACCGAATGGACTTGGAAATCTTGCCGACCGATAATCTTCTTATGGCAGCCAAGACGGAGGATGACGTCTCGCACCTCGAAATCTACGTATATGAAGAAGCCGAGGAGAACCTTTACACGCATCACGATGTCATGCTCCCCGCATTTCCTCTCTGCCTCGAATGGCTGGACTTCAGACTTGGTCGTAAGGCAGGTTTGGAGGGTACCGGAAACTATGTTGCCATAGGTACCTTTGAGCCCGACATCGAGATATGGGATATCGACACCGTTGATAATATGTATCCCGACGCAATCCTTGGTCAGTCTAATTCTAAGGAAACTTCGGCAAAGAAGAAAAAGAGAAGCAAGAAGGTGAACAAGGCTTATCACACAGACGCCGTCATGTCCCTTTCATGGAACAAATTACACCGCAATATTCTCGCATCGGCTTCCGCAGATACAACTGTCAAGCTTTGGGACTTGTCAAATGAAACTTGTGTCCACTCGCTGCATCATCACAGCGACAAGGTCCAATCAGTTGAGTGGCACCCAGTAGAATCTACGATTTTGCTATCTGGTTCATACGACAAGAATATCGCCGTTTTGGACTCCAGGGCATCTGATCGTGTTGCATTTTGGAAGACGAGATCTGATGTCGAATGTCTGCGATGGGATCCTCACAATCCAAATTACTTTTACGCCTCAATGGAGGATGGACTTGTGCAATATTTTGACGTTCGGAATGTTCAAGGAACTGCGGGGCAATCTCCCATCTTCACTCTACATGCACATGATGAGCCCGTTAGTGCTCTCGACATCAATCCGCTTGTCAGGGGGTGCATCGTAACTGGAAGCACGGATAAGACTGTAAAGGTGTGGGATATTAAAGATGGCAAACCGAGTATGATAGCCAGCCGAGACTTCGGAGTGGTAAGTGTAATGAAATTGGATGGCTTTCGCTTCATATCCTCATCGCCATCTTATTTCGTCCTTACAGGGAAAAGTCTTTGCCTCTCAATTCTGTCCTGATTCACCATTCCAGCTAGCTATCGCTGGATCTAAAGGAAAAGTGCATATTTGGGATATGGCCACTAATGCCGGCATACGGAGGGCTTTCGAAGGACAAGGGATCGTTTTGAATGTAACT
Organism: Bifiguratus adelaidae; assembly: GCA_002261195.1. Classification (NCBI taxonomy): domain Eukaryota; kingdom Fungi; phylum Mucoromycota; class Endogonomycetes; order Endogonales; genus Bifiguratus; species Bifiguratus adelaidae. The sequence goes on from MVBO01000008.1 coordinate 7,639, forward strand.
GTTGAAGAGGTGAGTGTGCATTGCGGCTTTGTATGTTTCGCTTATACGTTGTTTGTCAGAAACCTACGGTGCAACTGGCGGACGATGCCGAGGGGGAATCATCAGATGATGATAATGAGGAGAATGAAGCAGAGATGGCTATGGACGACGTGGAGGATGAGTCTATGGAGGATAATGAAGGCGAAAGCGACGAGGAGGATGTATGATCGCATTGTATAATATCCATTTTGTAACAATATCATACTGCTCAGTGCAGATCTCCTACTTCATAGCTTCTAATATTAAACACAACAATACCCGTCATTGTGATAGCAATATAGGATTGAATACGCATTTAATGATATAGGTCTACTTTGTCAAGGATTCTATACATTCAACAGCCACATGTGGACACGATCTATGACGTTTTCTTTGAAGCCTCGGTCGACTCGGTGGTCGCTGAATCCGGTTCTTCCTCCCTAGAAGTAGTAGAAGCAAAGTCAGTCATGTATAGGTTAAAGAAAGGCAACACCTACTCTTCATCGTCGCTGCGATCATCCTTCGCGTTGGTCCCCATGACTACCCGTGCAAGAATACGGAACATTAAGAAAGTCCAGAAGAGAATAAGGCAGAATAGACCAAACATCAAGCCGAATATAATGTACTTCACAAAATAAGGAAACCAATTCCCATTCAAAGGGTCGAGTTTGAACTCCAAGATGTAGAGATCAGGTTCCGTCAGTGTGGACCAGATAATGCACCCGTATAAATAGACTCGGAGGTAGCACCAAATGAAGAGGAGAAGGACGAAGAGTATGTCGCATACCAAGCGAAAGCCCAAGTAATTTAGCGATTTGGCTAACTGCAGAAACAGGCGATGAGTTACATGCTACTGTTTGATAAGCTCGACACTTACCGCCAACAATGCATCGGGAGCATCCATACAAGCAAAAACTGCGTTCCCAACTCTTGTGAAGTTGCATGCGTAGCTTAGACTCACAAGCAATAGGGTGTTGATGTGATGTGCAACCAGTTCTCGATAGTCTTTGCGAGGAGCTTCGATTTGAAGTACGAAAATCTGCTGCAGCCAGTATGAGAATTGCACCAAATAATAGTATTTGAACATGGGCTTCAGGTATATGTGCGGATAGCCAATCCAAAATTCAGAGGTATTAAACCAATAAGGAGAATGGTAGCAGAGATACTGCGCAAGCATAATGTTAGATCGCGTTCAATAGCCATGACTCTATGCACTTACGGCGCCAAATGCAAAACTCGTTGAGCAATATATTACAGCCCAACCTTGTTCCGCAAATCTTATGAGCTTCCTTCGACTGCGTATGCCACCATAGTACCCAATTGGCGTTAAAATGTAGCGCATCACGGCAGCCCTGACTACCGTAAAGACGGTTATCCAAAAGAAAATGAGCGGTATGTCACCAAGACCTTTCCCATAGAGACCGTTGGATGGCTCAAAATGTGAAAGACGTATGAACCTCCAACACAGAGGTAAATTGAGTACGTAGCCGATTACAATCGGTAATATCACTTTGATTGGAACGTCTGATCGAGAGTGCATCAGTTTCTCGGAGCCAACGAGACCAACGGTGGCTGCTGTCCTTACCAATTTGATGATCGGCCATGTAATCACAAAATCTACGAAGACGCACCCAAGTGGGAGCTCCTCGCTTGCGAGATGGCTCTAATTCATGACCGCCTGACATGGCATCTACCATAGAGTTGCTTCTCGGCTTAGATCGCTTTTTTACCCCGACATTGAGGTTTTGTGATATCTAACAATAGTAAACAGACAAGGCGTTAGAGGATCGCAGACCATCCGCTACCCAACCTACCGGTGTAGAAGGTCCAGCCCTATTGTGAGCTGCATCAGAGCCCACATTGGAACTTTTAGATTCCATATTCGAAGAACTCGTGGTCCTGACGGCTGTCATGATTCTGTTGGCGTCGCAAGGTCGTGTGCAGCCGTCAAGTCGATCACCTCTGCGTCCCTAACTGATCAGTCGGCACCGCTGACCGCCTTCTGTCTTGGATTGTCCAGCCTGTGAAAATTTCGAGGGTTAGGGCTTCAGGGGTGACGTCACGCGGATGTGACATCCTTTTTTGGGTATTGCACTTTTCGCGAGGCGTGCCGTGCGCTTCTTATTCTGGTTTGATCGACATGGACACCGCAGTAGGCGGCAATCGTCGAAAGACGCTGAGCGGCATAGAAAATATGCATGCATTGCCCGCTCAGCCTAGCACTGCTACCAAGAAGCAACCTTATGTGAATTACCAAGTCTCTAATCCGCAGTCTGCAAAGAGACGACAGTCGATGGGAACCGCGGTGGCCGAGAGACAGCTCGTCACTAACGGTCGTGGACAATTTCAAGCAACCCCTGGCAGGTGAGTAATTCACCTTAGGTAGTTACAGGCTGCTAAACCGGAAACGCACTTTGCTTTGCCAGGCGTCAATCTGGTTACAGACCACGCCCATCTATGGCATTCGGTGTTCCTCAAGTTAAGGACCCCCGTCCAATTAAGGATCCGCAATTCAAGAACAGATGCTACGGTCTCCTCGTGGACTATCTGAACACGCACGACTTGGGAGATAACTTTGATCCAAAGTCGCTTGCTCCCAATCAAGTGTCCAAAAAAACTTTTGAGAACTTGTTCGCAGCTCTCTATCTGCAGCTGGATCCACAATACGTATTCACTAAAGTGGAGGACGAGATAAAGCCATTGATCAAAGGACTCGGGTGAGTATTTGTCTACTGGACGAGTGCGCAACCAAATATTTTTAAACTGATTACCATCATGCGCAGTTACCCTGGCGCGGATGCTCTTGTTAGGAGTCACTTACAGTCACCTGGGAGCGCAAACTCTTGGCCGCATTGCCTGGCATTGCTAGCTTGGATGGTTGAACTGATACAGGTGATTCACCCAACGTTACTGCTGAAACTGTACGCTAATCCTTCCATATAGTGTGTTGAAACACTTTCTGCAGCTCCAGATGACAAGATGGCTGTAGATGGTGAGCCGCAAGACATTTTCGGGCAAGACCCTCACCCGGATAAGGTGTTCTTTGAATACCTTTGCGCTGCCTACGATCTGTGGTTTCAGGGACACGACCAGTACGAACACCTGGACCGGCAATTATCTGAAACATTCACGAAACGAAACGAGCGGTTTATAGCGGAAATTCAAAGGCGAAAGGATGAAATAGCAGAATTGCGCAAGGAATTGGACGATCTTTCAAATTATGTCGTGAGTGGTTCAACCAGATTGTAACTATTGCATGCACCATTCCTAATTCATTCTAGTCACCTCTGATAGGATCCGAAAACTTGTACAAGAATCTAGTCGTGGATATTCGAAAATTCGAAAATCTCAATCAGTCTCTTACGCAGAGAGTGGCTAGAGCAGAAGATTTCGTAAGAGACCTCGCCTTGGAATTCCAAAATTTGGACGCAGAGCTGAAGACATTGCGAGCGGATAAGGAAGATCTCGTGGATCGCATATCCAAACAGGATGTTTCTGCAGCTGATGTTGATCGTATGACGTCTGAAAGGGACCAGTTATTGATCAACCTTGAAGACATTCGCAAAAGAGTCGCAGACTTTAACAGGCAGTCTTGGGAGCGTGAGATCGAAGCCCAAAGGAAGCATGACAGCGTAGGTTCTTGCTGATGCTCAAAAGTATGCGCATCATTAACAGGCTTCTCAGATTGAGTATGCAATCAGGGACTTCAATTCAAAAGCATATCAGTTCGTTTATTCAGCTGGTCTCGATGTTACCGATATGAAGACCTCAGGCTTCGAGATTGAACTCCACATCAATGCTTTTCGCGCGGATCAGATGATATCTCCTGATGTTCGAACGGTAGTTAAGGTGAGAGAAGAGCACGCGTGGAGTGACGGTGATTCTAAGATCAAGTATAGCCTGCACTCCAGAGTTCGCGAGATACTTTTGATAAGAAAATTGCGACTGCAAAAGAAGAAGGCATTACTTTCACTGAAGAGCTGGACAAGTTGAATGAGGAGATCAGTGGAATGATGGAAGATCTTCACAGCACAGAAGAACGTATGAAACGTCTGACCGAGCAATTCAACGCTGAGAAGGAGATCAATGGCAAAGAAAACACGAAGTACAAGAACGAGATCGAGCATACGGAAGAGGAAATGAAGCAAAAGAAGTATGACATGCAAGAACGGCTGTTGCAATCACACCAGAGAGTGCAAAGCGCGACTTTAGAGTGAGTTCTTTGACGATTCATCTTACCGTCTAGAGGTCACTTACGCATTGAATTGCAGGTATGAGGACCTCTTAAGGAACTCTAATGAACTTAAGAAACGTTCGGGCTCTGAAATTATCAGTCTTCTGACAGCTCTTGCAGAAATTAAGACTCACATTGGACGATCATTGGGAGAACTGTATGCTATGGCAGATGAAGATTTAGCGGACACAAAGGCAAAAATTGCTAATCGGCTCGACCATATATAAACCTTGTAAATAATTGGACCGTTGTGTGAACTGCTCTTACGAATGCAAATTAATAATAACATGGCTTGTTTATACCAATTGCAAACAGAGAAGACCGATGTCGACTGCCCTGACATTCTTTTCAGTAATGGATGCAGATCAGAGTGACATAGTTTTGCAAAATAACGACAATATACCTTGGGGTGCAATTTGTACAAATTGAAGGCAAAATACTCATACCGCGCCAAGGCGGACAATCCATTGGACGGGTATTCCCTAGATGGTTATGAGCGCTGGCCATAGTGTCATGAAGCATCCGGTATCGAGGAAACCTTGATTCTAGAATCGTTCCCCGACAGCGGCTCCTTTCGAGGCATCTGGCTGCGGACGCGCAAGTCGATTTTTCCCTTCCAGAGGGGTCCAATTTCCATAAGTATCGAGGAAGGTGCATTGAATACGGAGCTTCACCAAAGTGCTTTTATCCAAAAGACTATCCCGAAGTACAGTAGCTTGTACAATCTCACGACAGAGTTTATACTAAAGCTTTTTGTCGGAAGCTGATATTCCATCGCTCGTCAGTAAACGAATTTCAGCAGCAAGATCACTCACCGTTCTTAGAGTTATCGTTCATGGCATCATCGCCTCCTACGACCGTAACCATTGGACCATCTATGGGGACGTGTGTAGTCATGGGTTGGTGAGTGGTAGGGTCGGTGGTATCAACCTTGTCATCATCGAGATTTTGCTTAGGGACTTCGGAAGTGCCTTGTGACTCTTGCAAAGCTTGAAAGGGGTTCGTATCAGCCATAATAGAGAAGAGAGAGGTGAATAATGCTTGGCAGATGAGCACAACGCATTTATATGCGTGTTATGACGCAAACCACGTGCTTCTGACAGGTAATTGTTGCTGAAATTTTGCCAGTAATTGTGAATGGCTGCTATTTCTGTATTATGTGAGGTATCCTGCACCTTTGGATGGACGCAAATCGAGGACATGGCGTTTGCGAGGTCTCATGATAAAAGCGATTCCATGGACAATTTCGTGGACCAAACCGTATGATGAGAACGAACGAGCCGATACAATAGTAAAATGATTTGCAAGCGTGACTAACAAGCTTCTATTATCTACAGCCGTACAAGAGTCATATACAAGGCAATCTTCAGATGACCAATTCGGCTCGTTAATTTTTGTAGGCTTGCTCGTGGACTTTCTGAGCACGGCCGGAAGGATCCTCCGGACATCCCCAATCGGCACGTGGAATCCATCTCACTACGCTTTCTACACATGCAGTTTGTGGGAACCATTTGTCAAACATTTCGCGATACCAATAGGCTTCTTTGGTTTTGGGTGTATCATGTGGCCAGCGTTCAGCAGCCTTTGCAAAGTCTTCGTCGCTAATCACACGGAGAGATGTGTCTTTGAGCGAGTCGATCCACGAATAGCCGACACCGTCGGAAAATTGCTCCTTTTGTCGCCATAGAATGTTGTCAGGTAGATATGGCTTGACATCTGGTTCGTCCAAAGTGTCAAAGGCTTTGCGGATGATGTACTTCTCCATGCGCTCCTTGGAAGATACTTTTTCCTGAGGATCTACATTCATAGCAACCTCCAAGAATGCCTTGTCCAGGAAAGGAACACGCGCTTCAAGACCCCAGGCCATGGTGGACTTGTTCGCACGCAAGCAGTCGGATGTATGTAGATTCTTGACTCGTGTAACAGTCTCGGAATGGAGGGCCTTGGCGTCGGGCGCGGAATAGAAATAGAGATAGCCACCAAATACTTCATCTGATCCTTCACCAGACAACACCATCTTCACACCCATGGCCTTGATCTTCCTGGAGAGAAGGTACATTGGTGTAGAGGCTCTGATAGTTGTAACGTCGTATGTTTCAAGATGATAGATGACATCGGCAACAGCGTCTAGGCCTTCCTGCACTGTGAAAGTGTATTCGTGATGCACTGTACGCAAGAATTTGGCAACATCTCGAGCAGCTATTAGATCAGGAGAGCCTGGAAGACCGATCGAAAACGAATGTAGTCGCGGCCATCCGATTGGCGCACTTTCATCCACCTCGTCATCATCTACGCTTCCATTAGCTTTGGGACTGCCGTTGAGCAGCTGCTGGCGCTGTTGGTTGGCAACCTTCTCGGTCTCGCGTGCTGCAATGGATGCAATCAAACTGGAGTCCAACCCTCCCGATAGCAGGACACCGTATGGCACCTCAGACATGAGGCGCTTTCGCACGGCACGCTCCAAAGCCTCCCGCAGTTCCTTAAGATTCAACTTGTTACTGGGAATCTTGTCGCCGTCCCACCATGTCGGTTCGAACCATCGCTTTGTCTCCTTTGTCTCCGAGTCATACCAATGTCCCGGAGGGAAAGCGAGAATTTTGTCACATTCTTCGTTCAAGGATTTTAGCTCGGAGGCGAAGTAGACAGTCTCGGGCGACTTGCTTGTCCAACCATAGTACAGCGTTGTAATACCAATGGCGTCACGAGCTGCAATCAGACGGTTCTTCTTGACGTCCAAGAGGACGAAAGAGAACATCCCGTCGAGTAGATTGATGAAAGTTGGACCCATTTCCTCATACTACAAGATGCATGAGTGTACTGTATATTCAGTCAGGCATGCAGGTAACTTACCAAGTAAAGAATAACCTCACAATCAGAATGAGTCTTGAACTCATGTTTTTGCTGCAACATCGAACGGAGATGCTTGTGATTATAGATTTCGCCATTGACGCAAAGAATCAAGCTTTGATCCGAGTTGGTGAGGGGTTGAGCGCCGGTATCTACGGAACCAAAGGAGTTAGTCTGACGTGTTTCCCCCCCCCCCAAAACGCGCGCACTGAAGCTTCCCACATTTCCCAAAAGCAAATGCAGCCGATCAAGAATTGATCCCCGCTGCTACAAGCCGAAAAGGGCACCATACCACACCCAAGTACTTACCAACACCCACGATAGCCAGACGCTCGTGCGCGAGGATGGAGTTGCCAGAGACCATACATCCCGACCAGTCAGGGCCGCGATGCCTAATTCTGAAAGCCGTCCAAGGTCAAATGACTGTTAAAGGGTGAATACAAGTACTTACTTCTTGCTGAGATATAAAGCACGCTGACGGTAAGCCTCAACGTCTCCCTGATACTTGTATACTGCAAATATGCCACACATGATGAGCAACGAGATAAAGGAGCGTCTATCTCGTAGATTGATTCAGTGACAGATTATCTAAGCCACCCATCTCATTGTGGAAATCTCAAGTTGTGAGCAGAGTGAGTCACGGAGAAGAGACGATGTTGCTGAACGTTGAGAGCATCCATGGTCAAGGCGAAGAAATCAACCAAGCACGTATAAAAGGAATTGGTTGCTCGGAGTGAAGAAAGAACTCGCTTCCCCACCATTTATAATCCCCAGGCACACTTTTCCTGTGAACATCCTACGACACCGTTGCCGTCACTGTAGAATAGCGCTCCATTGTGGCCGGATGCAGCTGAGAGTCTGCATTGGTCATCGAAAGGTATACAACATTGTTCAGGTATCAAAGCCTTTGGCGTGACATGGTTCATCATCCGTGTTTAATCGTCGTGATACATGTCATGTGAAGCAATGCAAGATTTGTTATAGACAACATTCTACAAACGTTCAAAGTGGCAAAGACTCGTAGCTTGTGAGCCGTGGAGAAGCATTTAGGAGTGAACTGGTTCAAGGACCCAACCGCTCGAGTAAATTGACTTCGGTCCTCGTGTTATCCACTACCGAGGGTAATTCCTGTTGCAGCACTCATACGGAAAGTCATGTCGCATCACACCGGCTCCCTGTTCCGGCTTCGTCTTCTGACGACAAGGATCATCAGGATGTGTGCTACCTTCGCAGCTGGTCATCATGTCAACCAAAAATGTCTCCTGCAGCTAAACATAGTGACGAATCGTATTACCTTTCGTAGAATTCGTTCCTGAGAGATTCAAAATTGCTAAAACAATACGCGAGGTGATGGCATATCGCAGCCATATCTAGAAAACCATGGCTGCGTAGAATGAGGTCAGTGACATTAGCATTTTGTGGAGAAGCGCTAATTTACATCTTCCCTTCTTGGGCGTGTGTAACACGATGAAGCTAAACATGACGCAAGGATGTTTGCTTCATTCGTCGGCGTAGTCAACCTAGAATGGCAAGTTATGTAGGTTTTAGTCCCTTTTCCGAAACCTTCGAAAACTGTCTGTTCTGCATCCTCTTGGCCAAGGCACTGGATTTCCCGCTTTCGGTCCATGGGAATCGTTTTCGGCGCGTACAAGCAACCTGGATTAGCCAAATTCTGTCACCAGGGACAATTGTCGCTATGGCTATAAAACAGCGTGCAAGTCATCCCCCCCCCAGCTTTACTTGCTTCGATTAAATCTATAAACTAAAACTTCCGGCTCCCAATTCTAAACAAAATGAAGTTCACTGCCACCGCCATTGTTGCTGCCGCCATCTTGGCCACCTCCGTCAATGCTGCTTGCGATTGCTCGAGCACCAGCGACCCCCAAACCTGCTACACTGACTGCTGTAAGTGAAGCGCATGTTCACAGGCGCATGAAATTGACATCCATCCATCTAGTGAACTCTGCCACAACCTGCTTGAACAACTGTAACAGCTCTGACACCAACTGCATCTCCCAATGCTTGGCCAGCCTCCCTAGCGCCAACGCTGTCGCCTCCGGAGCTTCCTCCACTGACTCTTCTATCGCTACCATGACCAGCTCCGCCGGTGGTGCCAGCGCATCTTCCATGGCTTCTATCAAATCATCCGAACGTTCCGCTGCTGTCGCTGCCACCTCTTCCTTCTTGTCCGCCGTGTCCGCCGCCTCCGGTAGCCTCATGAATGCTACCTCCGCAATCGCGTCCTCTGCTTCTGCTGCCGCCTCTGCCAGCCAAAGCTCTAGCACCTCTGCTTCCAGCGCTGGTAACGCCTACAGCCTCTCGCCTGTGATTGCCGTCGCTGCCGCCGGTGTCGCCGCTCTCTTCTACGCTTTGTAAATCTAGCAGCATTGAATAATATAATGGAGTTGTTTATTCACTACACCGATTTCGTTCTGGGCTGGCTACGTTGCATGTGACACTTCGCTTGGATTTGATCTGTTGCACGATCATTCAACCCTACTTCCGCCGCTGAGCGGAAAAGTGCAGGATTATTGCACAAGGTGTTTTGTCCTTTCAATGGCTGATTCCCCTCACATTCCAGACTTCCTAAGCGCAAACACTAGGTGCATTCTGGAAAGGCACGTAAAATCACGTCATCCTGATCCTTGCTGACCGCAAGCGCTAACACATTGACTGGATTTTCAACTGGTTGTCCTCCTGTTCAGGACCAAGACTAAACTTACACCATAACTCATTCCACACAACTGATCAAGGCGGGAGCGGTAAAGACAGTACACAGACTGCATCCTTCATGTTTTGCCGTCATTATACATCATTATTTGCACTAGACTGCCCCCTGCATGACTTCGAAGAGAGCAGTTATTGCTCTACCGTCGTCCCTCTCCTTGTTCGACACAACAACGCACCCTAAGTTTTCCGCGGCAAAGATTTTTGCCCCAGAGAAACTCCGTGTCATCTATGTCTGCGACGGTACCCAGGGCGCACTTTAATCTGACCTGTTCGCAAGATGCATCGATCAGAACCGTTTCTCTTGGCCCCAACAACTTGATATAGGGGCAACGAGTTAATCGGAAAGGGAGGGGGTACGTCTCCCGGTGACCGGTTAGCCTCGGGCAACCCATATTCCAGTATGGTTGGGCTAAATACTGGAATACAATGACAGCCCCGTCCAAATGTATGGAAAAAAAAATGTCTTTTTACCTTTTCGAGTCCTTACGGGGGGGGCGCACGACATCGAGGCTGGATCACAACGCAATGAAACACACAATTTTACAGTCCATTTTCCTCGTGTCGTACCCATCTCATTCCGAAATTATGGCGAGATAAGAGGACGGCTGCATGACGCGCTTAAACCGTAACAGAGCAATGCGTATAACGCTGCATTCCGCGTTCTTGATAGATGGCGTTGCCATCAATAGTCTCGGAAAAATTGGAAAAGACTTCCCCCCTGAAGGACAGAATGCATCATCGTCGTCCTCCCATGCGTGGCATGTCACACAAATCTCATAACCTCATAACCTCACAACCACACTCATGTCACACACATGGATTCATTTCAGCGTTTCCCATTTTCATTTCTATATCAACGACGTATCCTTGCTTCTCTCTCTCTCTCTCTTTGTCTCCCATCTGATCCTTTCCAGAGGCTTTCTGTGCATTACTTACTTTGGTTCTGGCTTACGTTTTCGACGGGACCTCAGGGGCGTAGTTGATCTGTCAACCTTACGAGGTGAGCAAGGGGGCCCTTTAGAGCTTTATTTGCTTCTGCTCAAAAGCACGAAAAGTGGGGGTGGGAGGGTGTAAAATGAGCTCTCGACTCACGAACATTCTTCTCTTGCTTTTAGTCCGTTCGCATTCAAACAAAAAGTACCGTTCATCCGTCAGGATTCAAATCGTTGTCTTATTGGACAAAGTAACCCTGGCACCGCACGCTACACAAAGGCACATTTTTCTGCTTGCTGCTTCTCTGTTTGACTCTCTCCCCTTAACTCTTTCAAAATATGTCCTTGCCTGTTGACTCTGCACAATTCGCAACTCGCTCGCGACGCGCCAAGCCCTGCACAACAGTATCCTTTTTACAGTCCATCGACCGCGCTGGTATGGACCCAACTTTCGGCTTTCGTCTCCCCAGCTCTGGTTCCGAGGACGACCGCGCGGCTCTCAGAGCGACTATGGCAACTTTTAGAGCAGGAGGAAGAGGTCCGGCACATTATTGCCGACGATGCAACTGTGGACAGTGCCTTTGCGCGCTATCTATAAAGTGCAAATAAGCCGATAGATCCCAAAAGCAAGGTTAACGGAATTACCACCCGGCAGACCTTCAACAAAATTCAAACCTTTGATTCTCCAAGTACACTAATTGACAGATACCACCAGCATCATCCGTACCCGATAGACAACCCACAAAAGTCGCTCATTCCCCCCAAAACTCAGTGGCAATGGCAAAAGCAAACAAAATTCTCGATACGCTCTTTACAAAACGTCAAAAACACATAAAGCAAACGCATTTGCGTGTGTGTCGTCCCTCATTCTCGCCCCCTGTACATAGCTTACAACGTGATGACAAGTCCAAGTCCCTTGCAGCTGGCTCTGTCTCCTTGAACGCTCATCACCTTTTCCCGACAACATGCGACGATCTTACTTTCCTTACAAGCTTCGTTCTGGACAGTGCATGACAGCAAACTGTCGTATATGGTTCAATCTTGCAAGCCGTTCACAGAGTTTGACAAAATAGAATTCAGTGATAGTCTTGTTTTTTCTTCATCTAAGCTAGCTAGCTCTTTTTACGTAGTATCAAATCTTTCTGAAAAGTAGGCATATACTTGTATCAATCACTTTGAATCAAGCAATCTAGTGTTGAATCCACAAACTTGCAATTTCCTGGTTGAGTTGCATGTGAGCCCATGGCTGCTTGTATCACTCGGAGAGAGTAACAGTGCATACAACCCCCAGGATTATCATGCCTAGAAATAGTCGCGAGTGTAAAATTTTCCATCCTACCAGTTGAACGTCTGGAAGCGATGGCTGTCACGCATCGGCCGGATCCTGACCCTAAACTCGAGCGGAAATACCGTCGCCGACTACTCGAATCGCCGAATGCATTTGTGCCTAACTTGAAGGCGCGATTAGCCCATGTCGGTGCCTGGGGCTTGTCTCTAGGTATGTTTGCGATCGGCGGCCAGTGCATGCAGTTTCGAGTCCCGGTTCTCACCAAGCGTCAGGTATCACCACCTATGTTGTTTTCTTTGCCGACTTTGGACCCGAGGAGCATTGCTTTTCTCCGGTAGGCACCACGTACTCAGCCTGTCTCATAGCTCACCGTAAACTAGCTGCGACGCTGGGCCCAAACGAAAGTGAACTCGTTCTGGAGACTGTCAGAACAAGAAAAGCGAGACCTTCAAGAGCAAGGAAAGCTATGATACCTCGCAAGCATGGAGATAAAGCCCTCAGCATTGCTTGTTCCTTTAATCCCATTGTGCAAGCAAGTTCGACAGAAAAATGAGGCATGAAGTTCGGCAGGTTAAGGAACATGCCCTCACTGACTACTTGAAGCATTCAAGACCACATGGAATCGCTTCCAAGGCAACCGGCGCATCTCAGCGTAGATGTCGATTGAGACACTTGCACTGAATCTTCCATCACGTGAAAATGAATTTGCCTCAGGCAATGTTGTGCGATTCCGTTCGTCTTGGTTCTTCCTTCTCTTCCATTACTTACACATTCACGAGCTGTTGAGCGTCTTGAGACTTGTGTGCCCTCTATGGACTCCGTTGAGGAGCTTCTGTGGGAGTACGATAGACTTTACCGAGAGAAACAAGGAGAAATTGATGCTTTCTCCGGATGCGTTCAAAAGCAAGTAGAAGTGTTTGCCAGTGAGGAGCAGCTGAGTAGCACCCAATGCGAGTCCATTGCACAATATGTGGATGACCGAGGTAGGCTTCTCATGGGCACACTAGGTGGCTACCTTTACTCATGACGTTCGTGACGTCTTCCCACAGTGACTTTGTTTCGGTACTTGAAAATGAACGACTTTTCGATGGATGAAAGTCTATCTGCCTACATGGACACTGTTCGATGGCGCATCAGGGAATGTGTAGACAGTATTTGCTGGGCCGATGTGGATCCAGCCTTTTGGCAGGAGCCATTTTTTCACTTTCACAAGTTTGATCGATGGGGCCGGCCAGTCGGTGTGATTCGTCTCAAACATTTACCAGATCTTGTATCTAGCAGTGCAGGAGAAGCTGAATCCGATGCGGACTTGCCGACACCAACTGAGAGAGACGGCATATTACACCAAGCAGATAGAACACCGACAGAAAAGATGCGGAAATTCCTCATCTTGATCCTCGAAATGGGTCGCAAAATGTCCTGGGATATCACTCGCGCGCGGGAAGCCAAGAAACTCGCTTCAAAAAAGCTTAGGCGATCGCGAACAATAAGCTATCGTGAAACTCCCGTTTTATGCCTACATGCACTATTACTGGTGGACTTGAAGGATGCCTCATTGCTATCGCCGACAAGCATGGCTCTCAAAGACTTTCCTCCCATTATGCAAGAATTTTTCAAGTTACGCTACCCCTCCTCGATTGGCGGTATTTGCGTGCTGAACTTCGGCTGGATATGGCAAAGTGTTTGGCAAATCTCTAAATCGTTGCTCAGTGAGAAGGCAAGGAGCCGAATCTCATTTCCGAGTTTGGGCAAAATGAAGGACATCATTGAGCCAACCGACTTGCTTGCAGGCCAGTGTTTGCTCGTTAAAAGTGAGGTACAGACTCAGAATACTGACATTGTAGTGAATACAGATATGGGCGGCGAGGATGATTACGAATGGTCCTTTGAGAGCGACGCAATTCTTCAATCTTATGGTCGACCGGGTGAAGGTTTCCATCCCTTGGCTCAAAACGGTTCCGCTGATGAATCACGCACATCTACCAACCCGACTGTCAGTCTATCGTTACCTCCGCTGTCGCCTTTAAACCACAACAAGGAGCAAAAAGACAGTCAGAGCATGGCCGAGCGGCACAGTGATGGGTCTTTAATTGCAGAGCACATTCCACATATCGATTCGGATGACGACATGTCTGATTCTGGCAAATCGGACGTGTTCACGGACGCGCCTTCTGAATTGTACACTACGCCGCCAATGGGCACGTCAGAACGATCTCGATCCTTGTCTACCTTGTCTACATCTGCATCCGCGGCATCCCATCTTTCAACGCCATTTTACACACCATTCGCAACACCTCAAATTCCATCCTCACCCGTCATGGGAGCAAACGAAATTGCGCGTATACCTCCGCATCTATCTGTCCAGCCGCCTGCTCCACCGACCGGTCTAACCAACCTTAGCAGTCAAAGCGCAGTCTTGGCCGTCTCTAGAAGCTTTGAACGGCTTACCTCGCTGGCGAGTCCTTTGACATCTGAATTTCCATCCGTGACGGCAAGCACCGTGAGCGGTGGTGTTCAAAAAGTTGGCAAAATCATGTGGGAAGGACTTGTGGTGTCTGGCCATGTAGGGAAAGCCTTTGAGCGACGCTTGCTGGAAACAATTGGAGTCGGCCAGACTCAAGGCGTGGAGCCAAATGCACTTGCCGAGCATTTAGCAAGCCTTCAAGTGGTTCCATCTCCCGGAAGAGATCAAATCGAATCAACGTCCTCCGCAAAATCTGCCGATGAAAAGAGCGATAGCGCAGAGCTGTCACTTTATCAGTCCTACAAAAAGACACAGTCTATGAACCTTGCCCAGCTCATGACACACAACCATATTGTGGCATCAAGACGGGATTCTTTCCTCTCTCCAACATTACCCCGCAACTCCCATAACGTGACCTTCCTTCGAACACTATCGACTGCTAATCAAGTCATGAAACGCACCATTGGGTCGATCTTAAGATACTCGTCTCGCTTCAATACCGTCTTTTACTGGTGTATCCTATGGTTGATTGTGCGAGGCGGAGTCTTTGAAGAACTATGGCGATGGATTCTGGAAACCGTGATGAAGATCAATTATGTTGGATTGCAAGGACTGGGTACACGAGCTTTTGGAGGCCATATTGGATCAGGATCAACCTTACGCATGGGTCACTAGATCTCATAGTCTGTCTGTTACTTGTAAACATGTAGAGTAGGTGTATATTGCCCTATGCGCATAGTCATGTTCGCAAAGTTGGAACACGTCAGGTTGCCGATCTGCGCAATGAACTCTTCACACAAGTGCAATCCTTGCTTAAATCCACACTGTATCACGTTTCCTTTAAAAGACACGTCTAGGCCAGGGGAATGTATCAACCAGACCAACTGCCCAATCTAAAGCTACCGCGTTGGCGACACATTTTACCAAGAGAGGCTCTGACCATTCCACTGCAGATATTTGCCATTGGTCTCGGCAGTAGCGTTATCAATCACCTTGAGCATTCCAGAGATGGATTCTGCAGGTGTCAATTGGGCTGATGGACCGCCCATATCGGTTTGTACCCAACCAGGATGCATGGGAAAGATGATGGGACCATCCTTGGCATAGACATTGGCGAATTGGACCGAGGCTACGAAACGATTAGCATTCGGATCCATCTTGCCACCTTTGTACACCCACCCATGTTGAGGGCGGCTTTGCTGACGCGGTAGGACAAACCACGCGTATCCTTTTGGTTGGAAATCGTATCGATGGATCCAAGGATGGAGCTAATGTTGGCAATTACGCCGTTTTGGCTCTTTTTAACCAATGGCATAAAATGTTGCATCATTTGTACCGTCGCGATCACATTGACATTGAACACATTGATGAGATCGTCCTTCTGCCTGTATTACGGTTGAGCATGGATGATGTCATTGTACGATCTGTGCTTACGTTTCATCGGCTGATGGGCCAACACCGTAGATACCCGCACTAGCAGGAGCGTTAGAATTTCGATCCACTTAGACCATTTCCAACGCTTACTTGTTCACCAACACGTCCAAACCATCGGGAAAGAAAGCTTCAGTTTCGGCAACAGCAGCCTTGGACGGGTATAGATGAGTCATCTTGGATATTGGATCGAGCACGTATCCCGCCGAATCTTACCTTGACCGATGCCTCATCCACGGTATCCAACTGAATGATCTTTACATTCTCTCCCTTTAACGCTTGTAGCTCCGAAGCCTTGGCTGGCGTACGACAGGCAGCTACAACGCGATCTCCACGTTTCGATATCTGACGTACGAATTCAAGGCCGAGACCTCGGGAAGCACCACTAGCAAGAATAAGTCAATTAGCGGAGGGTAAGACACAGAGAGAGAGAGAGAGACCATGACTTGCCTGACAAAAAATGTCTTAACCATGTCGTTTGTGATGCAAAGAATGGGAACAACCAACAATGATCTGAGCCCTTAAATATCCGCAAGTGGATCTTAGTCAGCAATGTCGCGCCTATCGCGGAAAAGCAGATGTAGCCGCGTCATGGTGTGATCGGGTACATCGGCGTATCCTTGTTGGCAGGCCATAGGCGATCATCGTCTGGAGAACAGAATACGATCCAAAGACGCTTATGAGGCTCCTGATGGCCTTACTGCTCCCGGGGATCATAAAATTGACCTGTGCGACGCTTCTTGCCTTTCTCCACACCTCTGCGTTTGTCCATGGCCTTGCGCACATGGTCCACAGAGGTACCGTTGACGTTTCCCGTCAACCACCAAGAGGCTCAAGGCACTGTCATTCTCTTTGGCTGGACCAACGGAGCACTCAAGCACCTGCAAAAGGGTGCTGCACCCTATGTAGAACGCGGATGGGACCTGGCCATTTACCATGCCAATGACCGTGCCATCTTTGTCCCGGGCATAGCACGCGAGTGGACAAGCGGTCTCGTGGACTGGGTCAAGATGCGGCACCTCGCCTATCCCACCAACACCGACACCCCGAACCAGCGGACCCCGTTTGTCGTTCACGTCTTTTCCAACGGCGGGTGCATGGGCTTCAGCAGCTTTCTCCACAACCTCTCAGCACAAGGTCTCAGTCTCGTCCAACCCACCACCATCATCTTTGACTCATGTCCTGGTTTCGGATCCCTTTGGAACATGCACCTGATCTGGACTGCCAATATCAAGCCTAGATGGCGACAATGGCTCTACACCGTCCTGATCCGTCTCTTTACCCTCTTGGCCTGTCCGCCCTACCTGCTCCTTCTTGCTCTGCGTCGACAACCCTCTTTTCGATCGGTTATTGGGTCTTTGATGACCCATCCGGTGGTCGTGAATAGTCCACGCATCTTTTTGTATTCCAAGGCGGATGTGTTGGTGCCTTACCAATCCATTCAACGGTTTATTGACATCACATGCAAGGAGCGCGATGGAGTGACCGAAGTCTTGTTTGAGGATACGGCGCATGTACAGCATTGGGTGGATAAGAGGAGTAAGGATCTGTATTGGGCGCCTATCTTTGAGCAGGTAAAGGCAGAGAAGGCGGCATAGATGCGGGCTTTAGAGACAAAGCGAGTGTCGAGGAAGAGTGACAAGAGGAGACCAGCGGTCTTCTTTGTATTTTGGCTGCAACGTCTGCAGATGAACACGACTAATGGTACAACATGTACAAAATGTGCAAATACTACAATGAATAACTCGAAACAGGAACCCTCTAGGCATGGATAGAGTATGAAGCAAGCGATTGCATGGACTTCCGAGACAATTGCTCCATGGTACTTGGGATACCATGAGGAACACCAGCAATCAATTGCGCCACTGTGGGTAACTGGATGGAGGAAGAATGAGGCGGACTTTGTGCCTCAGAGTAGCTTTCAGAGCCTCGGCGACTTGACGCTGGGCTCAAGGAAGGTAGTCGAAGACTGTCGACAGGAGACGGTGGAGTGGCGGATGGAAGACGAGGAGAAATATTGGGTGTAGGAAGAGAGAGTGGTTCGGGTTTTGAGAAGTGGTACGCATGTTCAGAAACGTAATGCGAAGGATGAGACGAGTGATGAGGTGGACTTGGGAGAGAAATGGGAAGAGGCTCTCGCTTTTGTTGCAAGCGACTCTTCTGCTTGCTATAGTCAGCTACAAGCGTCGCCAACTCTTGTTGAATCTGAACACCAGCAGGATCTTGCTTTGCCGAAGGTTGAACAAAAGCAGAGACCAACGCTTCAATCTTCTTGAGACGGTCCTCGAGAGCCTCGATATCACCATTCGCATTCATGGATCGTCTTCGCTTCTCAGAGTTGTTGACGCAGACAAGTCCATTGGCGGCACAAAAAGTGCAAGGTTGACCACCATCGCACTTTGTTTTCCGTCGTCGACATGTCTCGCACGCTGACCCGGACGAGAGTCGACGTTTGGTAGGCTCGGAAGATTTGGTATATAGACAATCAGTGCCACATGATAGACAGTAAGCACATGGTGTGTCACCGTTACAAGCTCTCTTCTTGGCCTTGCAACTATCACACGTCTTGTGTAGAGTGTAAGGGGCAAACCTTTTGGGAGCCATGAGAGAGGTAGAAGAAGCAAAGAGGCAAGAGCGAACGAGTCCATTGCTTTATACCTCATCGGGATCATCCTAAAATGGACATTACCGGATCCATCCATAAAAGGAAGTCCACGGATCTAGACTATTGGGTCTTGGTCGGCTATCTGTGAGCGCGGATGGCTATAAACGGGTGGCGTTCATTTCGACCAACGGTCGGCTCGGGTGGAAGGAAGCGATGTGGGTTAACCTTATTCGGTCACTTCCGACCCCGCGAGTGGATCGTGTCCTGTTGACACACGTGAAGGTTGTGGGATGAGGAAGAACATCCGAGTGTTTTATGAAGGTTAATAGTATACACACATACCACACTATAGGACATAAGCATCAACACACGATGGGGCCATCGACTTTGTATCCTATCCCAGGGGGTTGCTCAGATAGTGATGGAGGTGATTGCCTTGTGTGGGGTGACCTCGGCTCCCAAACCGATGGGGGAACGTGGGGTTAGGTCGGCATCGGATCGGGTGACCCAAATAGAGCGACTTCCGTGGAGTTTGTCATTCCATCCACTTCCATCTGTACGACTAGACACGTCGGCCCTGTTGACTGGCTACTGATGCACTAAACAGGCACAGGCCGGCCAAGGCTGCCGTTTCCGTGCGAAGGGTATATGGGGATAGGCGGATGGGGATCCATTGGCCCTTTGCAACGGCTCTGTCAACGGCTGCAAGTTCCTCCTCATCAAATCCACCTTCAGGGCCCACCAAGAGGGTGGAAGGTGTCGATGCCATCGGATGATCCTTCATATCTACTCTTGGTTCAAGGGCCACCAGACCACTTGCCCTTTCGAGCACATCCATCAAAGATGGCACACTTCCGTCGGGCATGCCCAGACAAGGCACATCCAATCGACCACATTGTTCACTGGCTTCGATCATGATCCGACGCGCTTTATCCAGCAGGTGGTGTTGTGTGCGATGAGAGCGGTAGGGAATGATGTGATGTGCACCGAGTTCGGTGGCTTTTTCAAGGAGGATGGCCATCCGGTGAGGGCGAATTGGAGGTGTATACAGAGTGATCCTGCGTGTTGGAGGATAATATTGACGTGTTTGGTGCGAAAGGTCTAGGGTGAGTTGGCGTTGTTTGGGACGTCGATGCCATGGTTGAAGGTGAGCAAGGTATTCACCGTCGCGTTCATTGTAGACGAGGACAGGTGAACCGGCAGAGAGTCTGAGAACGTCG
This sequence comes from Bifiguratus adelaidae, assembly GCA_002261195.1. NCBI lineage: Eukaryota > Fungi > Mucoromycota > Endogonomycetes > Endogonales > Bifiguratus > Bifiguratus adelaidae. The sequence continues at coordinate 27,408 of MVBO01000008.1, forward strand.
ACAAGGTGATGAGCGTGGGACGAGTCTAAGGTTACCTCGCGTGAAGGTAAAAGGGTTATCGTGTCTAGGTAGATGCGCGGTATAGTAGTAGGCAGTTGGCGTGCCTTGCTAGACATGCACCGTTTGAACATCCTTGGCAACATGGCAAAAACGTTGAAGAGGAGACGCGACGGTTATTCTATAAAGGTTTACAAGGCAGCTTTGGCTAAACCGAGAGCACCCTTGATCTTATCTAGAATGGCGGGTGCATAACTAAAGTTGACCAATTGATGGACAAATCCATAGGCATTGGTCACATTTTTGATGGGGTAATCGATCACGGGAGGGATGAGCGTCTTAATGAGCCAAGGGAATCGATCAATGGTCACGGCCTTGGGAATACATAGACCTCGGATGCCTTCAGGTCCAGCAAAACGTCCGTAGCCAGAAATACCCACACCGCCAAATGGCAAACTCTGGCAGAGATAATTGACGGCGAAATCGTTGACGTTGGCCATGCCCGTCTTGAGCTTGAGGCAGAGGTCATGGGCCAATTGAGCATTGCCACTAAACACAGAGGAGCCGAGACCATAGGGACAAGCATTGGCAACCTCGAGGCCATGTTCGGGGGTGGTAAACTTCATGATAACCATGATCGGTGCAAAAGCCTCCTGGTTGGCAATCTTCATGTCCGGCGTCACATCCACCAGCAGAGTGGGCTCAAAATACTGGCCTTCGGGGTGGTTGGGGTGTACATAGCGCTTTCCACCCTTGAGGAGGCGAGCACCATGGGCCACCGCATCCTCAATCAGATGTTCCAGTGCGTCAAACTGTGTCCACATGGGTCAGAATCATGAAGACGACCATCCATCAATGTTGCTTACCGTAGTTCCCATCGTCATGGCTCCACAATCAATGCCTTCACCATCATCGAGGGCACAGCCCAATCGAAGTTGACTAATTCTCTTGTCCATCTCGGCAATAAATTGGTCGTAGATGGGCTCCTGAACGATAATTCGCTCAATGCCGATACAGTTTTGTCCGCAGTTTTGGAAGACGCCACGCATCAAAACAGGGTATGCTTGCTTCAAATCAGCATCCGCAAAGACCATTGCGCAATCCTTGCCACCCAGTTCAAGGAGACAAGGCGTCAAGTTCTCAGCCGCTTTGAGCTGGACAAGCTTGCCGACGGTAGGACTGCCAATGAAAGTGATGTGATTCACTCCACTCTTGACAACGGCCTCGCCGACGTCAGCAAAGCCATTGATGAATTGCACTAGATTCGGATCATGCCCGTGGGCCCTGAGACACGTGTGTATGATTTGGGTCCAGTAATCCGTGGACCAAGCGACATATTCGGAGCACTTGACCATGATGCCGTTGCCCGACATGAGGGCCGAAATAGTAGGAGCGAAGACATTGTGGAAGCTGTGGATAGCGTAAGATCTACCCTACCGTCATTGCGACACTTACGGATAATTCCAGCTCACAAGCGCAGCAACGACGCCCATGGGCTGATAGACAATCTTGGCATGTTTGTACATCATCAAGAATCCAGGGGATCGGTAATCCTCTTGCAGCGCCTGTTCACCATTGTCCAAGGTCCACCGCAACTTGGCGCATACGGTCGCAATCTCACCGAGCGTTGCATCAATCACTGGATAGGCTTTAGACCACGCGTGGCAACAAGATGCGCCATCACTCACTTGTCTTGCCCGTGTCCCGACAAGCGACCTGGGAGATATCTTGCTGATGTTCAATGACCCAATCCAACAAGCTCTTCAATACAGCCTTGCGTTCTTCAAACGTTGTCTTGGCCCACTTTTCTTGAGCAATACGCGCAAGCCGTAGGCGTTCCTTGACGGACTCGGTGGTGGGGTTAGGAATAGCAGCCAATTGTCGGCCGGTCGACGGATCATAACAGATGATGGTGTTGGGGTCAGCGGGATCCTGAAGAGACTTCAGTATACGCGTCCGATCTCGTAGCTCGGCTCGCCTCTCCGAAAGCTGCAACTTACCCGGATCGTGCGCTTTTCCAAGACTTTGCCCTTGTTCCATCCCGGCTTCGCTTCTAGAGTCCTGTGAATAGTGACCATCATGGCTGTGCCACGCGCTTACCTTCAGGCACAGGAACCTCAAACTTGACGCTCTTGACTTTGGAACCAGTAAAGTAAGTGAGAAGGATGTAGCTAATGACAAAACCAATAGCCAAGGCCACCTGAGGTGACTCCAGGAACGAGGCCATGTACACAAAAGAGAAGTGTGACAAATTCAGATTGGATGTTGATAGACGTTTGGCTGCGCATTGCGATTGGGAAGATCGTCCGTACCATTCGCAGAAGCGCATGTTGAGCAAAGATCAAGTGAAAACGTTGGCAATGAGTTTCTCCAGCTTTTTATTATTACAACTTTGCCTTTGCGTCCCCCAATTCCACGATCAACTCGCCTTCACCAATAATCTCGCCTACGGTAGCCCATTGTTTGAGGACATGGGCATCTTGACTGGCTCTGATGGTCGTTTCCATCTTCATGGCACTGATAATAGCAATGTCATCACCTGCTTTCACACTGTCGCCTTCTTGGACCAATACTTGGACCAGCATGCCCGTCACTGGTGAGGCAATGTGATTTGTGTTGTTGGGATCGGCGCGTTTATGGGATGCGTTGGTGGCAGCGGCTTGCGAAACGGTAATGGTCATAGGTTGGTTATCCAGGGTGATGTGGGAGGCAAAATCGGTGGGAAATGTGTTTCTAGAAATGGTATCGAGAATGAGGGTATGTTCTGACGTACGATCGCCTTGATTGACGCTGATACGAAAACCTGTGCCGGGTGCAAACTGTGTACCAGATTGCGGCGGAGCCGTCAAGGCCCTGCTTTGTGGTTTAGCATAGACCAGGGAAGAGGGAGGGGTGAGCGAAGAAGCCTTGAGGAAATATTCCATATGATCTTCGAGGATTCTGGTATTAAAGTCGCCAGAGATGATGGAAGGATGATTAAGGATAGACATCAACAGTTCTCTGTTGGTGACAACACCGGTAATGTAACTCTGCGAGAGGGCCCATAACGCTTTGGCACGCGCGGCTTCGTAGGTTGCATCTCGTGTGACGACCTTGACGAGCATTGAATCATAGAATGGAGTCACTTGCACGCCTTCGCGTATCGACGTGTCCACGCGGATACCGGGACCCGAAGCGAGTTGCAGATCCTTGATCAGGCCGATGGACAGGTCAAAGTTCTTGGCTGGATCCTCAGCAATGATGCGGCATTGTATAGCAGATCCGTTCATAGTAAGGTTACGCTGAACGATGCCAATCTTGGGTAATGATTGACCCAAGGCCACGAGGACTTGACTCTTGAGCAAATCAACACCCGTGATCTCTTCCGTAATCGTATGCTCGACTTGGATCCTGGGGTTCACTTCGAGAAAATAGTGTTGTTGCGCTTGTCGGTCATAAAGGAATTCAATGGTACCGACGGAGGAATATCCAATGGACTTCGCGAGTTTGACGGCGTCGTTCCAGATGTGTTCTCGGATCTTGGAAGGCAGATGCGGTGATGGAGCAATCTACGGACGGTACAGTCAGACAATGTTCAAATCTCACCTTGCGGCTCTTGACACCTACCTCGACCAGTTTCTGAAACCGTCGCTGCACGGAGCAATCGCGCTCAAACAAATGGACCACATTTCCCTGATGATCGCCAATAACTTGCACCTCAATATGCTTGGCATCCACCACCGCTTTCTCGACAAATACTCCGCCGGACGGGGATTCCCGAAGACAGGTCTTGAGCGCCGGTTCCACATCACTTTCTCGCATAACAATCCTTATCCCTCGTCCACCTCCACCATCACGAGCCTTGATCATGACTGGGTATCCACAGATTCGAGCAAAAGAATAGACCTCTCGCGCAGACGAGACTGCAGATGGCGTACCAGGTACCAGTGGTATATCCATCTTTTCCGCCTGAGCACGCGCTGAAATCTTGTCGCCCACCGTCGCAATCACTTTACTGGAGGGTCCAATAAACACGAGTCCATTCTTTTCACAGGCAAGTGCAAATTCGGCACTTTCTGAGAGAAAGCCATATCCCGGGTGCACCGCATCCGCCTTAACCCTATCCAAACGCGCGCACACGTTCAATACCTATGCTATCTCATGTTCGGACTCACCTTTGAGCGATCCTAATCATTCCCTCAATATCCAAGAATCCAGCAACACCCGGCTTCTCCAACTGAGCATGTTCCGTGGCATAGGGAAGGTGCGCCTTATCCGCCTCGTCGGCAAACACGGCGACCGTTTTGATCCCGAGTTCAAAGCACGCTTGACATGTACGTATGGCGATCTCGCCTCTATTGGCCACTAGTACTTTGTGGATATCTCGTTTCATCGCGCGTGGTCTATCGTCCAGCAGTGAAGAGAGTGACAAGTCCTGGTAAAAGGAAGTGCGCGCACCGTTCCCCGCACACCTTGATTTCCCCCGCCTTACTAAATGGATTTCCATTCTGGGAATTTCACACCTTCCTTCTGGATGGCACACCGACGTCTCCAAGTCATAAGCGGGCACCTCGCGCCTTCTCCTACGCGAGGGAGAGCTAAGGGACCTGCGGGATGGCAGGTAAGATTTGATACGACCATGGTGGAATCACAGGACTGACAAAGACGGGGATAGCCCGAGGTGGACGATCTAGAGCATCGAAAGCAAATCATTCGAACGGCGGACGTCAAGGATCCGGGCTACGTGCGGCAAAAGCTGCAAGGCAAACTGTGGGTTCGCGATGTGAGTAGACGTGTAGAGCGCTGCAGTAACGAGGATGGCGGTCGTTATTGATGACGGGATAGCGTATCGATGCGTTTGTGGATGCTGGGTCGTTTCGAGAATTTGGAGCTATTGCTGGCAAGCCGGAGTATGGAGATCCCAAAGAGTCCAATAATATTACAAAGATCACACCTGGAAACTATGTGGGTGGACGCGGTACGTTGTGTAGTGTCAAATACGGTCGAGAAGCTCATGGTGTTTGACCAATTTTCAGCGACGGTGGATAACCGACCTATCGTGGTGGGTGCTGATGATTTTTCTGTGCGTGGAGGCCACGCCGACGGAGCCATTGGTCTCAAATCAGTGAGTCATATCAGGACTCATGCTATCTTATAGCCAATCTTATCGGCGCCCTCCTAGATTTACGGCGAGCGCATGGCTGTCAACTTACGATTACCCATGGTGAGTACATAGACGAACACGTCAATGCCCGTCAACATGCATTGAATCACGCCTAAGATCCGCTTGTTGGATGGGAGTAGTGGAGGTGGATCGGTGACTTTGATTCTCAAAGCAGGCAAGTGATGAATGAATCCAACAAAAGCTTAAAAGCAGTGTCTCATACTTGCCATCACTAGGTCGAACCTATCCCCCGCCATTGACAGGTATAGAAGTCATGGTAAAGGCCCTCACCGATATACCCGTTGCCTGCGCTATCCTAGGCCCAGCCGTCGGGCTAGGAGCAGCCAAGGCCACCATATCCCATTTCTCTGTCGTGGCCGGTGATATTGGACAGTTGTTCGCAGCCGGGCCTCCCGTGGTGGAATACTCAACCTTTGAGAAATTGACAAAAGATGAGCTCGGTGGTGCGCTGTCGCATACATCCAATGGTAAGACGCACCCCGCATCATCCTCCACTAACCGATCTCTAGGATCCATTGACAATTGGGCGGCCAATGAACAGGAGTGTTTTGTTCAAATCAGGCGTTTCTTGTCCTTTATGCCCACCAATTCATCCCATCTACCACCGTACAGCAAGACCTCGGACCCCATAACCCGCCAAGACGAGCGCTTACTCTCCATCATTCCTCGTCGTCGGTCGTCCCCCTATAAAATCCGAGAAATCATTTCGAGTGTGGTGGATGAGGGATCCTGGTTTGAAATTGGTGGTCGATGGGGTGGTAGTGTTGTGGTTGGGTTAGCTCGATTGGGTGGTTATCCTGTCGGTGTCTGGGCAAGCGATTGTGAAGTCAAGGGTGGTGGATTGGAGCGTGAAGGATGCATGAAGCTAAGGTACGTTGGAGACATGTGATTCAAGAGATTCATGCTCTTGTTCAAAGGCGCCATATCGACTTGTGCGAGACCTTTGGATTACCCGTCCTAAATTTGGTCGATCAACCTGGATTTTCGGTCGGCACAGAAGCCGAAAAGGCTGCGTACGTTCATGTCCAGAGGCAAACGACACACGGCTCAGCCTTGTTCTAGGTCCATTCGCTACGGAGCCACCGTCATGACGGCGTTATACCAAGCCACGATACCGTAAGTTCCACAACGCATTCAGCAAGCCATTCATACCACATATTTAGCCTCTTTACCGTCATTCTACGTCGAGCCTTTGGCGTCGCCGGCGCTGCCATGATCAGTTCCACCACCGAAACGTTCAATCAACGTGTGGCCTGGCCTAGCGCTGATTGGGGTAGTTTGCCCATTGAAGGCGGCATCGAAGCGGCCTATAAACGGCGATTAAATGAAGCGAGCGAGAAACGCGAGCAGCTTAAACAAGAGGTAAGCGACCAGAGCGTGCTCTGGTTCCACTCCATTGACCGGACATAGCTGTTGGCCGAATTCGAGGCGGTACGATCACCCATCAAGACAGCCGAAGCGTTCGAGATACCCGATATTATTGATCCCCGAACCACCCGACCCATGGCCTGCGAGTGGGTCAAGCTCGTGTACGAACAAGTCTTGCCCGATAGAATCGTCAGACGACGTACACGAGGCGTAGAAGGCGTCGCCTATCGACCCTAGGTGGTATGCAGATGGAATTTTTATGAAGGTGCATGTATGGTACAATGGTGGCACAACATTAGGCATTTTTCATTTGTTCATAGGCTTCCCGCGTGATGTGTTCCATGACGTTGAGTTTGAGCAAATCTTGCACGTCGGGATAGGCGAGAGAAGCTAACCAACCCATCGTCAATCATCCATTTGTCAGGATGCCTGCACGCATCTTACTCACCTTCATACGCGTACACAATAATCGTATCGTTAATGTATTTGAATTCGTGGGCCAAGGCAGCGATACAATTGCACACCCGCGCCACCGCCAACCGTTCATCCTTGTTGATGGCCTACGCGACAGCTCTATCAGCCAATAATGCCAGCCTGAACCGTAAACACTTGCCTCATTCTTGTTGCTATACACCATTTCCGCATCCACCGCGTCCTCGTCCAGGCCTACCTTGGTCTCGTTGTGCCGCCCACCTTTCCGTACTGTCTTGGAAACCCATACATAGCCATTCAAGCCCAAAATCACGTCGACACCACAAGGCAGGGAATGAAAATGCGAACGCGTCCGCTGAATCAACCTCGGCGGCACCACGACAAAGGATCCATTCCGTAGCTTGCAGAAATTGAGCGAACGCGTGTGCAGATTACAGACGCCATCCGCGAAAAAGGACTGAACTTCAGCCACCAACACGTCTCCCTCGGCGAAAAAGGTACGCATCTGCTTCTCGTCCGATTCCAGCTTACGTCGTTGGACACCACCAGGCAAATTGATACTCGACAATTGCAGCACCGCATCACCTTTGCTCCCAATATCCACCTTCCATCGTTTCTGACCGACATCCACGATCCGTCCCACCACAATGTCGCCTATATCCCCCGTATACCGTGCTTTGAGTGGCTTGACCGATACCAACTTGTTCACGCGTGATACGTGGCCTGCCAACGTCGATGTGAGGATCGGGGGATCCGAGCTCTCGTCCAATCGTGTGCCGTGACCTCTGCAAATCGACGTTGAACGATCCCTGTCACCATGGAGAGCGCACTCACCTCATGTATTGCATGTCTGAGGTAATACTTTCACCAGGTGTGACTATATGCGTCTGATCTGTGTCCATGTCCATGTCCCCATGGTGCACAGTGACCGGCGGTGCTGCCCTGGGTGCTGAAAAGGACACTTGCATGTCGACAACTAAAATTTCTCGCCTGAATGAAAGGGAGTGTAAAAGTCAATTGAAGTCAATTGAATGGACAAGAGACTTGGACATAACAGACAGAGGTTGAGAAGTGACAAGGTGTTAATATGCGTCATGAACTAGACATAGCTGACCCATGGGTATATTGAGGATTAGATTCATTCATAACAAGCTATATTAGATCATGGAAGAGATTGTATCATTGTCATATTCATACTCGAGCTATCTATTCCCTATGCTCATGAATGCAAGGATATCCAATGCTTTATAGAACATGATGTGTAGTCGCATGCTGGATAGACAGTGCTCACTCTTCCATGCCTTCCGATCGGTATCACGTGACTTAAAATCACGTTTTTGCTTTTTTGTGAGCAAACACATTTTCTTCTTGTCCATACTCGCACGCACACACACAGATAGGAGAACGCATGGCCCTACGGCACTTGACCAGGGCGTTCACTCGCCTATCCCTCATACCTTCCGTACGCTCCCTCTCTACCGTCACTACCGATCTCTCTCGTCTTCATCCACTCCTCGATCACACCGACTCGCCTCCCGATCTCGACCAACGCACGCCATTCCCCGTGAACCGACCACCGAATCTGCATCTCCAACAAGCCAATGAAGACGTTGATTCGCCTCTTTCCAAGCAAGAACAGGCTCGATTACAGAAAAAGGCACTTGTCGTCAAACGGGTAGTCAACATGAACGGCAAAGGCAAACAACCGTCCATGTATGCTCTGGTGGTGGTCGGTAACGGTCAAGGACTGGCAGGATACGGGGAAGGCAAGGATGAAGAAGCGTCCAGGGCTGTTCGTAAAGCGACCCAACGGGCCATCAAGAACATGCGGTACTTTGAACGGTACGATGATCGTACCGTCTTTGCCGATATCGAGCACAAGTTTCATGCGACCCGTGTCTTTTTACGAACGCGACCACCGGGATTCGGCAACCGCTCCAATCATTACATTCACGAGATTTGTCGGTGTGTAGGGATTCATGATATCTCGGGTAAAGTGATGGGATCACGGACGCCCATGAATGTGATCAAGGCGACCTTTGAGGCGTTGGATAAGCAAACGTCGATAGAGGATTTGGCTAGACGGCGTGGAAAGAAGGTGGTGGATGTGCAACATGTATACTATGGCGCATAAATAGACTCACTTCTTAATTGATCCATGACACGGACGGTCAGTGTTCGGACGACGCAGACACAGACAGTGCGCGATCAGGATGGGGGAGAACGAGGTGGGCGTGGAAGGGGACGGGGACGAGGTCGGGGAGGACAGGGTCGAGGCAAGGGAGGGGAGGGGACCAAGCGAGGTGGAACGACCACGCGATCGACGCATGCAACGCATGCCTTGCGGGGTCGTGGCCAGATGTTGGGAGAAGGAGGTAAGGGATGAGCAGGCACTCGGTGTGTGCACATGCGCGAAACTTGTCTGACGCATGTCTTTCCAGTGTCTGTGGCGTCCCTGGAGGAACGTCGGGAAGCCGCCGCCCGCGCAGCCGAGGAACGCATGCAACGCGCTGAAAAAAAGACCACCACCTAAGACGAGACTGTCTCTCTCTATACCTACCTATCCCTTTTGGTCATGTCCTTTTTATTTTTTGGCAAGAGCTAGGCTCATGTTGTCTAAAACATCATAGCATCCATACCACCTGCTTCAGCTTGTTCCTTGGCAAACATTTCAAAGTACTGATAAATAATCGTCACTGCGAGAAGAATACCAGTACCCGAGCCAATAGCGCCGAGCATGTCCGCCAACACGGAGAGTGCACCGATACAGGCACCACCAAAGGCAGCCGCGGTAGGAATGACACGCTTGAGTTCCTTGTACATGGAAGTGTCACGGTAACCGGCAATGACCATTTGTTGGTCCTTGAGTTGCTTGGCGACATCACGAGGGGAAGAGCCAGAAACTTCGATCCAGGTCTTTGAGAGAAGAGCGCATCCGGTGAGCATGATGGCTACGTAGATGACGGTGTGAATGGGGTCCAAGAGCGCATCGGTGATAGAGTGGGGGGCCGAAAGATAATAGGCAATACCGTTGGTAGCAAAGAGTTGCGATGATCCCTCGTATGGCTTCCAGACACCCAAAATCTTGACGAGCAGGTTGTCTGGGAAGCGGTTGTACAACATCTGCGAAATCATAAAGATGTTGGACGTCATGGTGGATTGCAACATGATGGGCATGTTGGAGGTGTAAAAGAGCTTGACGGGGTAGGTACCGCGTTGACCACGAAGGCGGTTGGACTTGACGGGAAGCTCGACACGGAAGCCTTGCAAGTAGATGACAATGGCAAACACTAGCCCGGTGGAAAGCAAGCTCATCACATTAGGCAAATTGGTGCGATAAAAGGCTTCCTTGAGGGCCCGCGTCTTGTCTTTGCGCGTCATCAATAGGTGGAAGAGAGCAATGATGGCGCCTTCAAATTCGTCTCCACGACCAGTGTTAACGGTAGTGGGGGAAAGAGCCTTCCAGACGATGGTCTCGCAAATGTTGGTAGCGATGAACAAGTTGATACCGGAACCAAGACCGTAGCCCTTTTGCAAAAGTTCGTCAAGGAGCATGGTGATCAAGGAAGCCACGACCAATTGAATGACGAGCAAAAGACATACACCGGCGCCGATCTCCTTGGGACTTCCATACAAGCCAGTGAGCACAGACACGGTAGCATGACCAAAAGCAATAATCATCGCAAACACTAAAAACAGCGCGCACACACACATGTCAACTCCGACCCTCCGCATGTCCAGACGCTGCTCACTTACACTTTTGCGCTCCGCTGAACAAGGCACGATCTTCCTTGAGACTGTAATCTACTTCAATAATGTTTGCACCGCTCAATAGTTGCATAATCATGCCGGACGTCACTATAGGCGTGATACCCAACTCCATGAGCGTACCACGATTAGACGCAAGAATGACACGCATCCAGTACAAGGGGTCAGAAGAATCGGATGACATGATACCATACAGCGGTACTTGAGACATGACCAAGTAGATGAAGAGGGTTACCAGTGTCCATAATACCTTTTGATTGAACGGGATCTACTAATGTGAGTCCGCGTCACCAGAGATGATGGCCTACCTTGCGATCGGGAGTTGCAATCTCGGGCAAAATGGCCATAAAAGGCCTCACCAAATGAAGTACGCGAACTAGAAGAGCATGAATACAATAGCATAGACTGGAATATGCGCAACCTACATCCCATGGCAAGAACAAGAAGCGCCTGTCTGTTGTTTTCCCCTAAATGATGAATTTCAGCCAATCAGATTTAACCAGCACAGATTTAGTGCGGGGAGAGGAAAGAGAGGGAGAGTGGAGAGCTATAGAGTGTAGGGTAGATAGTATAGAGTAGAATGAATGAGAAGAGTATAGAGTATATATAGAGAGTAAGGAGATAATATCTCTCAATGGAGAGAGAGAGAGAGACAAAGACAATATGATCCATCGACTCGTAAGAATATCGTCACAAGGTGACGGTGACTGTGGGTGCCTTGGGTATCGCCATGGAAGGTCATGCAGCCATGCCATATTCCATTAGTCGACGGGGACCGGCTTTAGCAACACTACCCCCTATTGGGTTGATTGTAGCCAGTCTTGCTGAACGGTTAGGGGTGGGAGAGTTTGCAACGGGTGGATTGCAACTGGCGGTGCTTGGTGGACTGGTGGCCGTTGGTCGATACTTTGGAGGAACGATTTATGCCTACATCAAGAAGCGTATTGTCGTGACGGCAGAGTTTGATAGCCGGGACGAATCCTATAGGTGGGGATAATGAATAGCATATAGTGTTTTCTGTGCTCGCTGTCAATGATATTGATGGACGCCTTGTAGCTGGATCCTCAATTGGTTGACGGATCACCCATACAGTACAAAAGCCACTCAGTTTTCAGTCTCTACATCCATATGTCGGGCAGGACAGCGATTGACTGGTGAAGGATTGGACGCGCACCTGCCCCCAGTCTACTTTTTGCCCGCTCCAGGTACGAATATTCGCGCGCTCCATAGACACGACATTTTCTCCTTACAGGTTCCTTCGTGGTAGGTTTCCATCTCTTTACCTATCATTCGCGCATTTTGTGGTTATCGCGGGATAGAGTGAGCAAGAGTGCATCGGCAGCCTCAGGTACAAACGCACCTCTCGAAACCATCAAAATTGGCACCTTTGGTCGGTCTCGGCATATCCTTGAGCGACTGGTTTTTGAGGCACAGAAAAAATACATTGACCGCGACCAATCTCGAACGGTGGTGTATGCTGCTGATCAATACGGAGCTTGGCGACGCACCAGGTCCAGACCGAAACGTCCCTTGTCTACCATTGTCATTCCGTCGAGCATCAAGCGACACTTGTTGCATGATGCGCACGATTTTCTACGATCTGAGCAATGGTATTCTGATCGCGGCATTCCTTATCGACGAGGCTACCTCTTGTACGGCACACCGGGCAGTGGAAAGACGAGTTTTATTCATGCGCTCGCTGGTGAATTGGGACTCAACATATATGTCATCAATCTATCCAACAAGAGTTTGACTGACGATACGTTAGCCGAATTGGTCACAGATACACCCACACGATGTCTTTTGCTGATTGAAGATGTGGACGCTGCTTTTGTGCAGCGCGTCAAGGGCCAAGACGTGGTGAATAACATCACATTTTCAGGCAAGTCTCGTGCGCTATGCCGTGATCGGTTGCACTCATAGCTCTCGTAGGCTTGTTGAATGCCATTGATGGCGTAGCGGCGCAGGTATGGCGAGACATTTTACCGCTTCAGAGATGACATAGCTTATGTGGTGACCTATTAGGAGGGACGCATTCTGTGCATGACGACCAAGTAAGTCTCTGGAGGTGGCTTTGCGCCGCTCACCAACATTTTTACAGTCATATCGATCGCCTAGATCCGGCCCTCATCCGACCGGGACGCATCGATCTGCGAGTCGAATTTACCAGAGCTAGCAAGGAACAAGCGCGAGAATTGTTTGAACGCTTCTATCCCCCCCCTCCATCGGAGGAAGAGGAAGAAGCCGAATGCAGTGCGGAAGATGAGATTGCTCATGTGGAGAGAACCTCGGCGGTGGAGTCCAAACTGATATCGCCATGGTCCCAGGAACTGGTCCAGGAACCTGAAACCATGCCACCGCGTCGTTGGACTCTGGATCGTCGACTCACATCTACGGCCGAAATGCTGGATCCAACACCAGCCACCAGCCGTCCCAACTCGCCGTCACCGCGTCCCATGAGTTCGGCCAACCGTCGTGCTTCCAGGATGGTTCGCCGACAATCCGTGGCTGCAACGCCGGAGCAAGCTGACCTTTTCGCGTCCATGATTCCGAATGATACCTTTAGCATGGCGGCACTTCAAGGATTTCTCATGGAATACAAAAGTCGACCTGAACTGGCCATTGCGCACGTTTCGGCGTGGGTTGAGCAGAACCTGAAAGATCCAAGAACATCCACGACTAACACCCCGGATCCAGACACTGAAGAATAAGGGTATGGTATGATTGCGAACATGTGTATTCTATCCACTGTAGCATGTGTATATATAAAATGAAGAGAAATTCAAAAAGATCAACATTTACAGGTGTTTAGCGCCTCCATCCCTTTCATCGCCACCAACTCCTCCTCGGACTGCCACCAGCAATAACCCCTTCTTGCCTCAGATACCCTTCCAACAATTGATAATTCCACAAATTGGCCGTAAAGAGCGCATCAGCCACGTCCCCAATCCATGGCACCAACCCAATAACCGCATCCAAAACGACATTGATGAGCATACGGACGAGTAACCAGACCGGCAAACCAAAGGCTAAACACAGGTAGAGCATATAACAGCTCAGGGCTAACCCGGCCAGATCACCAAACCAGGGTACCAATCCGACGATACTGTCGATGCCTATCGGGATAGGGCTACCGGGTATCTGATCGAGCCATTGAGCCAGGGAGTGGATCGTTTGGAGACGCGATTGGGCTTCCGAGGGAGATTTGATGGTAACGAGGGGGTTACGTATACGGAAACGAAGGAGAGGATGGTTTGGAAAGGGAAATGGGGGTGGAGCTGACGTGGATGTGAACGACATGCGAACAAAGTGAGAAAGAGAGAGCCAAGGTTGTGAAAACGACGTCACTTGCTTTTTATGGAAACCAACGTTTACATCCACATTATGAGATGAATGGTATGATACAGTTTATGGGATGGTATGCTTTAAAGTTGGGTAGTATTGGTCTTGTTAGAGACTTCCTCCTCCTTAACATGGCCGTCATAACCATTATCAGAGACCACGGTGGGTGCTTCGACGGATTCCGCCGTCTCGCCAGCCACACCGCGTTCCAAATCACTTGGCGAGACTTCGGGCTTCTCGTCAGGGTCAGCGGCATTGGTAGCGGTAGCGGCCACTGGTGCTGGTCCAGCTCCAATGGTCTTTTGAAGATTAAAGTGTTGAATGAAGAGGGAGGCGATGAAGGCCATACCGCCGAAAGGAATGACGAGGGTATAGACGAGATCTAGCGCGTCGACGTAGGCGGTCTGAACAGCGTACTTGGCCACTGGGTCGGCAATACTCTTGACAAACTCAAAATCTTGTTGTGCGACGGTAATGGGAATGTTGATGTGGAGTTGTTCAAGCACATTGGCTAGGTTGGTGGAAAGGGAGTTGTTGAAGACGGAGGCGGAGATGGCGATGCCAAAGACACCACCGACGGTACGGAAAAAGTTTCCAAGGGAGGTGATGATGGCAATATCCTTGTAATGGACACTGGTCTGTGCAGCAATGGTGAGTGTTTGCATGCAGCATCCACAGCCAACACCAGCAACCAGCAGGTAACCAATTTGTTCTCCGCGGTTGGAGTCCGCGCTCAACAGGCGCATAAGGGCGCCTCCCACGGTCAAGATGGCCGTACCGGCCCAGATAAAGGCGCGATATCTTCCTGTCTTTGATACAGTTATACCGGAAAGGATGGAGAACATGACGAGGCCCAACAAAAAGGGTAAAAGCTCGAGACCAGAGGTGGTAGCCGAATCTCCTCGCACAATTTGGAAGTAGATGGGCAAGTAGTAGATGGCGCCAAAGAAAGACATGCCAAAGAAGAATTGGGCGACAAAGATGGCCAAAGGAGTGCGTTGTCGGAAAAGATGAGGAGCGACCACGGGTTCACGAGCATACTTGATCTCCCAGATAATGAAAGCAATAAGGACGACACCGCCTACAACGAAGCTGGCAATGACGGCAGCAGAGTCCCAAGGATAGGTGTTGCCTCCAAACGACACCGCCAGCAAGATGCAAACAACACCACCAACGAGCAGGAATGTTCCAAAATAATCAATACGCTTGAACTTGGCGACGGGATCACCGGTGACGGGGCGCAGCCTCAAATAAAGAATGCATACAGCAATGGTAATAGCACCAACGGGCAAGTTGACATAGAAACACCAGCGCCAACCCCCTTTGCTCGTTGGGAGATCCGCAAAAGCACCACCGAGCTAAAAGGTAACATGTGTTAGTGTCTTGCGACTCACTAGATCCCTGGACGTGCGCAAAAAGACTTACCAATGGACCAACGACGCTAGATACGCCAAACGTGGCACCAATCATTCCTTGAAACTTGCCACGATCACGCATTGACACAATATCAGAGATGATAATCATGGTCATCGACATGATACCACCACCGCCAATACCCTGAAGAGCTCGGAAGACAATCAACATGATCATGTTTTGACTGGCTCCGCTGAGGATACTGCCAACCAGAAAAGTGCAGACGGCGAACAGAAAGACAAACTTGCGACCAAAGATGTCTGAGAATTTACCATAGAGGGGTTGAAAGACGGTAGACGTGAGCATATAAGATGTACCGACCCAACCAATGAGTGAGGCCGCATTAAAATCCGAGGCGATGGTTGGTAGAGCCGTCGAAACGATGGTTTGATCAAGGGCAGACAAAAAGATACCCAGCACGAGACCCACAAACACCATCGCCAGCTTAGCCTTTGACAATTGGACGGATTGGTCCTGCCATGTCTGCTGCTTTTCAAGCTTTGGTAGTTCTGCTTGGTCTACAGGAGTGTCCTGTCCAACTTTTGGCTCCTCTGTCGACATATTTAGAGTTGATTGCGAAAAGGTGACACTTGTGTTCATCCAAGCTGGACTTTATACTCGATTTTGGTACACGCAAACCCGCGATTTTTAATGAATTAATTTCATAGCGCTTTGAGCGCGGTACCGGGTAAATTACTTGCCGTTTGGTTCCAGAAAGATCGCGCTTTGATTGGTTGATATTGGCATTTGAGCCATCTCGCGGAGGCTGCTGAGTCAAGCAAGGGGATTAATCTAATACCGCGATCGAGAATCTGAGACTATGTAATGGATATGGAACAAAGACATGGATAGGACCCACTTCTCCACTCAATACCTCACGTTTCCTTGTATTGATTGATTCAGGAATGGTGCTCCTGGGAGGGGATCTGCTAATCGTCGTGTGTTCGGTGATTCGGTATTATCTCCGCATTTTCGCGTCGCTGGCTCACATGTTCCGTGACGCTGCGGCGTTGCCTTTAAAGTTCACATGTGGTACTCATGGATCATGGAACGCCTTGATAGACAGGCTCGATGAAAGGAATGACACCGAAATGGACATGGCGATCAACATAACTTTGCGCCATGGCGGAAACGTGGATCTGATCACAGACACAATGGAAAATGCGAGATTGTTTCAGGCATGAAACCTCAAAATTCATCCACCTGGCAGTGCAAAACAGTGTTCTGCTCGTCGACAAGACCGCGTTGCCATGTTTTACATGCGCATGTGCTCGACGTTGTCTGGTTGCTTTCCTGGTCTGTAGGAAGGTTGTTTGATCCCGCAAGCAATCTAAAATCGGGTGATTCATTCACCTTTACGGACTTGCGCTCTGAAAGGAACAATAGCTCTATCTGTTCAACTCAAGGGAACATGATTAAGCGGCTACAAGATTTTCAGTGACTTCGTACAAATGCCTGCTATGCTCTCCTGCTACATCCCGAGCTTGATCATGGGATGGTTCTACAATATGACAATCCACCAGGTAAGCGCCCCCTTTTCCGGTCAACTCTGGGCTAGTCAATGCATAGACCTGGGTGGCTGTACCTTCAGGGATAGACTTGAAGCCCGGATTGATGTTGCCCTCGTCATCAATGAAACCCAATCCTTGCATTTCTTCCATCTTCAAATGTCGGGCTAGATTCGTCTTAATGGCACCTGGATGAAGCGAAAAGCATTCGACACCCTTGGCACTATACAGGGTATTGAATCCTTTCGCACAGAGAATGTTGGCCGTCTTGCTTTGTCCATATGCTTGTGCTTTATCGTAATCTTTGCCATCATTGAAGCCAAGATCATTGAATCGCACCGGAGAGAGAACATGTCCATTGGATGAAACGCAAATGACGCGGCCTCCTCCACTCTTGACAATATCATCGATCAGAAGCTTGATGAGCAGATGATGGGCGACGTGATTGGTGCCGAATTGCAGTTCAAATCCCTGCTTGGTGGTATCGTAGGGTGTGGTCATGACACCGGCGTTGCATACGAGACCGTGCAAGGGCAGACCCGTTGCATGAAAGTCCTTGACAAACTGTCGAATAGAGTCCAGGTCGCAGAGATCTAGGTGTATGTACCGGACGTCGGCGTTTGGATGGGCCGACCGGATGCCTTGGATCGTTTTCTCGGCCGATGATGGACTACGCGTACCGATAACGACGGTCGCACCGCGCGCAGCAAGCACACGAGTGGTCTCCTCGCCTAGACCAGAATGTCCACCGGTGATAATGTACGTCTTGCCCTTCACAGAGTGGGATTCGGGAAGCTGATCCAATATGTGATCAGCGGTCCATCGATATCCCTCAGGTTCTTCCTCCTTGGTGAAAGGCAAGCCAAATGTGCGAGCCATTTCAATCTGCTCTTGTGTCCAGACCATGTTGTGCTCACTGGTCGGTTCTGACGCTCACTCCTTTTATCACCGCCAGGACGGTGCCCATGACGCGTCCGATGACGCGTCCGTTGCCGCTGTTTCGGCGACGAAGTCCGAGAATTTCCCATGCCCTGCACAGCCCGGAAAACAATGAACATGATCATATTTTGACTAGCGCCAGCGAGAATGCTTCTTACCAAGAAGGTGACACGCAAAACAAGAACACGGCCTTGCGTCCAAAGATGTCTGAGAATCTGCCATACAGGGCCTGGAGAGCGTTCGCTGTAAGCAAGTAACTCGCGCCAACCCATCCGATCAATTGCGCTTGCAAAAAGTCAGAAGCAACACGCGGTAGAGCGGTAGAGACAATGGTCTGATCAAGCGCAGCTAGAAAGACAGCTAGCCAAAGACCAAGGAAGACAAGCACCAATGCAGAGGCTGAAAGCTGAACAGACTATAGAATAGTGAGCGGACATCGAAATGATCGTGACCATACCTGTCCTTGCTCCTCTTGCTCTTCGGCCTTCTCTGTGCCTCCGGATGCATTTTCTAGATTATCTACACCCTTGCCTAGTTCTGCATCGCCCAATGGTTCTTCGATACCTTGAGGATCCATACCAAAAGCTATCGACGATGCGGTACCGTCGTAGGTTTATGAGTTGACAGCGCCTTGAATTGGAGTTCTGCACAATTTCCAAAATCGATTTCGCCGATCAAGTTACGGCAAACGGGGATCGAACCTGGTAAAATGGATCCGTGCCGCAGCAAGTTTAGCGCTACATGAGCAAATAATCCGAGCCTGACATGGAAGGGGTATGACGCGTCCGTCCAATTGACAGATGGTAGATTCTAACAATGCTCTAGAACATGGGTCCAATCTACACCGGACGCATCTTTGGATAAGACCCCGCGCGCAAAACCAGCGTTTCCACCACCTTTGCCTTGTACCCTATTTAATATGGATTGTAACACATCATTGGCTCCAATCTTGGAGGCTTTGGTGGACACACTTATGGTTTGCTGACAGACGACCACGTGCAGAGCATCTGGCTGCTTTTCTGAGAAGCGTTTGGCTCTTTTGGGTACCAGGGTTGTTGAAGGCAGCGTACTGGGCAAAACATGAACAAGGAGCGGAATATTCTGATAACGAGTCTCGATCATGGTGATACCATCGTCGCCTCCAGAGACCACATTCTCGAGAGCTTCCACATGCCTGCTGGCAACTTTGCTCTTGTCGACAAATTTGTTGACCTTGGCAACAAGATCGGGTATTGATTGAGCCTGAAAAGACATTTGAGCATGGTCCACGTAGCTAGACGGACAGGCTTACCTTGACCGTGCCCAATACTTCACTGACATTCTGCACAGTGTCTTCGTACCACGCTATCGCGCGCTTGCCCGCGACGGCTTCAATACGACGCGTACCGGCCGCGACACTTGATTCCGAGATGATTTTGAAAGGATAGATGGACCGTAAAGATGATACATGAGTCCCCGAACATAGCTCCAACGATACGTTGGGAATCTTAAGAATTAGGTGAGTGGATCTTGCAGAGCTTGTGTAATGCGTTTTACCTCAATAGTTCGAACCATATCTCCATACTTTTCGCTGAATAAAGCCATGGCACCCCTTTGCATCGCCTCAGAGTAGGGTACGGTGGAGACTCTTGTGATTGCCTGGGGACCTGTGACAACATCATTGATCCATCTCTCCATGGTGCGTTGAAGTTCCGATGATACCGGCTCACTGTGTGTAAAGTCGAACCGCAATCTCTGACTATCCACTAGAGAGCCAGCCTGTGACACGGAAGGGCCAATGAAATTACGCAGCGCCGCATGCAGGAGATGTGTCGCCGTGTGATGGGCTTCGGTCGCCAATCGATGTGTGAGGTCAACATTGGTACGAACTACCTGTCCTACTTCCAAGGACACCTGTTTCTCTTTTGGCACGCGAACCGAAAGGGCTAGACCACCTTCGTAGGGCTGAAACACGTCCAATACTTCCAGTTCACTCCCATCTGAGAGCGATATTGAGCCTTTGTCAGCAACTTGACCTCCTCCGTGGCCATAGAAAGGACAAGGATCCAAAGCAACAATCATTTTCCCTACGCAACCAGCTTAGTCTCGAAGGAGCAGTCTTCAAAGGAAATACATACCATCATCGTCAGACATTAAACCCACAATTTCCGCTTCTTGATGCAGGAGGGAGTGATCATACCCAATAAACGTTGGACGAATGCCATTCTGTTGCCACTCTTCAAGAGCGTAAGTACAGACTTAACCAAGGTGCTCAAATCACCTACCTCTCATATCCTTGACTAACGTCCGCTGCGCCGCACCCTTCCATGTGGCTCTACTGCGTTGCTTGTTTTCTAATTGTAGTTGCTCCACTTCGGCGACATTGACTTTCCAGCCTCGTTCCTTGATGACAACCTCGCTCAAATCCAAGGGGAATCCATATGTATCGTATAGTTTATAAGCGACGCTGGCAGGGACAGTCTTGTCCACTTGATAGGCTTCCGTCTGGAAAACTTCTTCAAGCAAGTCTAGACCTTTGGTCAAGGTTTGGAAAAATAGGCGTTCTTCTTGTTGTATCAAAGATGTAATCGTATGTTGTCGTTCGGGTAGTGTTGGATAAGGCGTGTCGGGCATGGATTCTAAAAGATAAGGGAACATGCTGGATAGGAAAGGTTCTAGTCCAAGCATTTAGAGTCAAGCAAATAATGGCATGTACAGGAAGAGCAGCGAAAATTACCTCGAAGACCTAGCTGGTGACCAGATCGAAGGGCGCGCCGTATGATTCTTCGCAAAACGTAGCCTCTTCCGACATTCCTACGAGGAAATTTTAGACATGTAAATTCTTACAATGTTTGACCTACGCTGGCGTGACGCCGTCACCAATGAGGAAGCACATGGTCCTGAAATGATCCGCGACAATTCGTTCATGAGAATTTGATGGCGCTGACATGTCCACCTGTATTACAAATCGGTAAGGTCCTGAGATCGCCCTTTGTTGAAGCATACCTTGAATCCAGCCTTACTTCGTATCTGGCGAAGACCTCCAATGAGTGTTGTGAATTGGTCAGTGTCAAAGGTGGACAGCTTGCCCTAAACAATGCATTTAGTGTGAGCAGCTTCGCTAGATTGGACATTGCAACCGTACCTGAAGCGCCGAGGCCATACGTTCCAAACCCATACCGGTATCAACACATAGTGTCGGTAATTTTGTCATGTTTCCGTACTCATCGCGTAATTGCTCCATAAACACCAAGTTCCAGACCTCAAGCCAACGATTTTCCGCATCGTCTAACCGACCAGTATCCCAAAATATTTCAGAACACGGACCGCATGGTCCTGGGCCATCCCCCATCGTCCATAGATTGTCTTCCGGACCGAGTCTCTCAATCTTTTCGGGTGGTAAACCAAGCACCGTTGTCCACAATCGATAACTCTCTTCATCCGTATCCAAAATGCTGAATCGAGTTGAGCTATTTCAACGATGTGTCGAAGATTACACTTACGTGACTTTGAGTCTCTCTTGAGGCATTTCCAGCTCTTTGGTGAGAAAGTCCCAGGCAAATTGCATGGCCGCCTTCCTATCATAGCCGCCAAAGGAAAAGTTACCCAACATTTCGAAAAAAGTGTGGTGCCTTGGCGTAAAACCAACATTATCGAGATCATTGTGCTTTCCTGTAACAAGATGCAGCCGCTTAGTCAAACTATATGGCCTATAGTAACCTCTTCATATCTACCTCCCGCCCGAACAACCTTTTGGAGCGTAGTTACCGCTTTGTACGGCGCTGGCTCTGGGTTTTCAAAGTATTTCTTGAACGGTACCATACCTATCATTGCTCAGCAACTGTAAAAAGCCTTGTGACTATACTTACCCGCATTGACAAAGAGTAACGTAGGGTCATTCTGTGGGATCAAGTTGGCACTCTCTAACCGCTTGTGCCCTCTAGCTTCAAAGTAATCCCGAAATGTTTTCCGCAGTTGAGAAGAGGAGAGTGAGCGCATGGTCCGAGTGGTAACAAGAGGTAAGAGACGTGGAGTGACACCGGTCCTTTTGAGCACTCTCAACATCCTGACGCGCGGTGACTCGACCAATAACTATTTTGCTGCGCCGTTTTGGCTCACGTTGGGTCAGAGTGAGACATGATCTTGGGTTTCTGGGGTAAGTAAAGGTTATGCAGAGTCATATTCGGCGCAGTCCATGCTTATAGTTGTATTGGACAGGTTTACACGTTGAGACGGGCAAAACCTATGCACAGGTAATACTTGACACGGTAGAGACTCAAGGGGATGCTGATTCAAGACTTTACAACGTCCGGCTATAGATTGTCGACGCGTCCTTTCGACTTTCCATGGTAGGTGCTGATGGGTAAGAGCTAGGTCAATGGTGACTTACTCCTACAATAGGCGGCACTAGATCCGCACCCCGATAGCCATGGAAAGCGTACGACGCTCTACGTGAACGTAGATGGCAAAGACTTTGTTCTCTGCAATTTGATACCCGGCGTGGTGAGTAAGACACACTCCTCGTGAGCCTTTGAGCTAATCTCCCATTAGATTGAGCAGCAGACGCTTGATGTCGTCTTCTCCGAAGGTGAAGAAGTGACATTCTCGGTCAAAGGACCGAAGTATGTACATTGTTTGCTGAAATGCCCGGAGATTTGGCTCAACTTGCCCACCAGCTCAGTTCACTTGACTGGAAATTACCTTGCGGAGGACATTGAAGAACCCGAAGATGACGACATGTCACTACCCAGCCTGGATGAAGATGAGGAAGACGACATTGAAGAGGCACTGAAACATCCTGAGCGACTATCGTGAGTAGTTAAGAACATTGGGTCAAATGGATCGGTATCTCACTATGCCTGCATCTTAGAAAGGAAAAGCTACAACTCTTGATGAACACGCTTGCAAATGAACGAGGAGTGGCACCCATCGGTAATTGATCAGAATTCAGCAAGCTTGTTTGCTCACATGCGTTTATCATACTTTAGCTTTGGCAGATGCTGATATGGGCGATGAAGACGATGATAATGATGATGAGGATGATGATGATGATTACGAGTACAAGGGCAGTGATGAAGAAAACTGGAAGTCTGGTAGCTCTGATGCCGATGATGATGATGAGGACGAGGAGATGCAAAATGAATCAGAGGCAGAGGCAGAGGCAGAGAGTGATGAAGCGGATGACGAAGCGCCAAGCGGGCATGTCGCCATGAATGGCTCAGAGGTACCATCCAAGAGCAAACAACCGGCCGCATCACCTGAAAAGAAGAATGATGCAACCAAGCCGCAGGTAGCCGGTCTCGATATCAAAGATGTCAAGGTTGGAAAAGGACCCAAAGCCAAGTCTGGCGACTCTGTCAAGGTACACTATGTGGGTCGATTCACCAATGGAAGGATATTCGACAAGAGCGGTAACAAACCCTTCTCTTTCAAATTGGGCCAAGGCAATGTCATCAAGGGGTGGGACCTTGGCGTGGTGGGGATGCAGGAAGGTGGAGAGCGACATCTGATCGTACCGCCACAATTAGCCTATGGAAGCAAAGGTGCCGGCAAGATTCAGCCAAACAGTACACTTGAATTCGACATCACACTTGTAAAACTTAATTGAGCGCAAACATATGCATTATAATGTACAGTGTATAGACATGCCTTTCTCCATTAGAGAGCAACCGTTTTCTGCTTCCCAGTCAGCTCGTTCCAAGCACTTTTTCAACATTCAAGTGCAATTCGTTAGCGGCCGCTCGGTAACCGCGAACAACTTCAGAGTATCTTTTCCCCTTCTTTGTATGCTTCGCTTGCATGATTTTGCGTTTGTCTTCTTCAATCTCTCCCAACGGGGTAATATCTTTTGGATAAATCCAGCCCCTGTCCTTCTCGTTAGTTTCATTGTTCTACTTTGTGTGCTTTGAGATCACTCACCATCTGTCCTTTTCCGCGACCTCCAAGAATTCAACCAGCACTTGTTCAGATGAAGTCTTTCGACGCAAAATGTGCTTGTCAACCGCAGGATCACTTTCATCAAACACCTAAAGATTGCATTCGTAAGAGTTTCTAGAGAAAATGCTCGGGACAACATACTTTGCCGGGGTGTGCAGGAAAGCCAAGAACTTTTGCCCAAACGATCGTGCCCATGAGGAATTCGCGTTTGTCGCCAGTTTCGGGATCGAATGTAGCCTGCTTTCGCGAGGTCTTTGCCGGATCGAGGCCTGCACGAGCTTCGACGCGTCCCCCACGAGATCCTCTAGTGCTACTTTGATCCTCAATGCCGGTCCCTTTTCGTGGCCGCCTCGCTGATTCCGCAGCATCTTTTGTCTGTAGCGTCCATATTAGCCGATCTGATTCAGTGTAAGAATGTGCAGGTGACGATCACTTACTATGACGGATTGGCGACGTGTTCTCGACGGACTTGATGGGCTTGTAAGTGCATCCGGTATACTTTCAGAGGGACTTTTTTCATCTTCGCTACTAAGGTAGACCCATCCTTTGGAGGACTTGTTTTTGTTCTTGGGTGTCTCGCCGCTTTCGCCTTCAGCACCTGTGCTGACATGCGGATTCACCTCGCTTTCCGACGCGTGGAGTCTGGATGACCTTCTCGTGTAACTCTGCCTGAGCTCTTCAGCTTTCCGCTTTCGCTCTTCCTTGGCTTTCCGCTTAGCCTCTTCTCGCTCGGCCTCCTCTTTCGCCTTTTGCAACTCTCTTTCTTCCTCTGGGCTTGGTATTGCAAGCAGGTTGTAAGTGAAGATCTCGGGATGTATACCTACATCCAAGACGCCGCCAACAACATGCTCCTCTAATGCCTTCCATTTCTCGCGGGTGCCGCTAAGCAATTCTTCCGCAGTCTGTTCTTGCTTTTTTGCCGCCTTGTAGTAAGGCGTGTCTGGCTGGTTGTATGTCATGCAATTTCGGTAGATCAATCGCACGTCATGCTCGAAGCCTTCAAAGCTGTTATACTGATGTTCGCTTAATTTGTTACCGATTGTTTCGAATTCCATTGGCGACTTGATAATCTGATGGTAGTCCGGCGCAATTTCCTCCGACACGGGCTGCAAAAAGTATTCTTTCTTGTCCAAACCAAGCAGCTCCTCGTACAGAGGCTTGATGAGGTTTTCGAGAGGAAAGAAAATCTTTTCGAGATAGGCCGCTTGACGTCGTGCACGTTCGATCTTGGCTTTCTCCCTTCTCGTCACTTGCTCGCAGAGCAATCGGAGCTTTTCAATGTCAGCTCTTAATCGCCGCATACCTTCATATCGCTGCAGCTTTTCCGTTTCACTTTGTTTGTGTGCGGTGGCTGATGCTGTCCACGGTTCGAGATGTAACCGTTTGAGCAGAGGCGCGCCGCGACGAGATTCTCTCTTCAACGACCAATATCGGCAAATAGTCACGATCATGTCATGTTTCCGGCGAAGATTTGAGATACTGATCGACAATTTGGCATTTTCGATTTTGTTTAGGATGATGAAAGGTATGATAGGAGCGTCGGAGTTGTATTGGCGTTGATGAGCGCGAGCGGCTTTTGAGCTTCGTGAAGACGACATTGGGCCCAGTGGCGGCACTTGTCTTTTTCGCCGGTTTCGCTTTCCGTGTTTCTTTCTCTTTCGGTGTGTGCTGCCATTGAGGGACGTACGGGCCCGGTTCCCGTACGGCAAGTCATCGGAATCACCATCATCGCTGTTGTCCTCCTCCTCAGATGACTCTTCAGGGGTCCACTCGTCCTCATCCTCACTCTCCGGAGGAATTGTGCGTAAGATTGGATCAAACTGAGCCTGGACAACAGCTACAGCACCAGTGACATCCACCTGGTCCTTGTATTCACGCTGGAAGGAGTAAGGTCAGACCACATCATGTCAATTTCGGTCACGGAGCACTCACCGGGCAATGCTTGTCACAATAAGCTCGAAGTACTCCACCATCATAGTGTTCGGATCCGGGAGTTTTAATCTTCATGTACAGTTTGGCTTTTCGGCCACAAGTAACGTGGAAAGCAGTGAAGCAATTCTTATTGTCACACTGAATGCACGCTCCCGACCGCTTCTTGCAGATGAAACACGTCTACAGCAATTGAGCACGTTGAAAGCGTACAATTTGCCATTCACCTACCAAGCGCCATCGGCTCTTTGGAATCTGGTCAATGTTATCGATAGGCTCCATGTACACCGGATTGCTTAGACCAACTTCAGGGATCCATATAGCACAAAGCAAGTGACCCCATTTGTTGTTGTTTGTTTGCTTGAAGGCACCACCTTCATTGGGACAAAATATGCAGGACTGTACGCGGAAATCAGTCGAAGCACATCATGGAGTAGTCGGAAACACTCACTACTGGTCGATCGGGAGAAACCATACACTTGCGACAAAGCCATTGCCCTTCAGGTATGTATGGAATACCATAACAATCTGAGGCAGGCAAATTAGCTTGAGAATTTGAAAATGCAAAGGCTCTCTCTACACGTACCCTGATGTACAGCAAGATTGCATCCATCGCAGAAAACAATTGCATTACTGTTTTCGCATTCAGTGTCATCGCAAATGGCACATGCAGAGTCTTCGGGCCACACGGGTTCATCGTCTGCTTGTTTTGGCAGATCTTTAACCTAGGAGGCGAATAGAGGTTCAACATAATAAGTCGCAAAATGACAAAAGCTTACCAAGTCAAACCACTCTTTCTCTAGGAG